>JAIXMH010000024.1:0-393714 GCA_025528865.1 Pilobolus umbonatus
CATTCCTTTCAAGTATGGAATCTAGTATATGATTGTGTTCTGAATGAGTATTATATTGAGTTCATATCTTTATAGGATATAATGATAGAAGTTTATTCCAGTTATTGTCACTTATCAATCAAGCAGAATATCATGGACTTTATATCATTTGGATCAGGAGCTGTGCTCTCCCATTCTGAATTTTTGTATAGTACGCTTACTGATCTAATATAAAGATCAATGACTACAAGAAGATGGATACAATACAGCAGATAGATCCACATTTTAATTACACACAGTAATTCTATTATTGATGGGTTGTACTGGACATTCTAGCTAGTACAATGAAATAGTCAACTATAAATAAGAGGCAGATCATTGGTGCATGTTCATTGTCTCTTCATAGTAAATACAATGGTTATTTCATCAATCTTCTCTTTTCTTCCCTTTCACCTAATGTCAGTTTAAAGACACACTTCATTGGTTTTTACGGTGTCCAGCTCAACTCTAGTTTTAAATACTTAATCACTACTGAATCTCTTTAACAATTAGAATCAAGAGTGCAAATAGTAGTGTAGAGATCAAAATTTGAAAGGTTTAAATGTGAATTTATTAATGGTACTACAAGTGGGTGTGCTGGAAAACAGGTTGATTAAGCGGTAATAGAAGAATATCATCCATATGATAATTTATTTCAGTGCACCTGCATCTACTTAACAGACATGAGTTCATACAACTCTTCCTCTGATAGCAAGTAGATCAATACTTACACCTCTGATGTACACCTACTGTTATAATCAGCCAATGAGCGTGCTCCTATCAACTGAATATGCAGCTAGAGTATAGAAGTAATAAAAGAATGAAGACTTATGGATATCAACTGAAAGGTCTTTTTTATGTGGTTTCTATGGTATAACAGTCATATCAAAGTGTAGTATACTCTGTCAGTGTATTCATCCATCAAAGTGTGTATCTATGTATTGATGTATTTGACTGAAAATAAGGTTTTAATTCTATCTATTTTGGGAAGCTAAAACAAACAAAAGAGCTAGGACATATAGCCACGTCAATTGACTCCCTCATTTTTTTTCCTTTTCTTCCCTTCATTTTATTATTACCACCATGCCTTCTCATAACAAAAGACAGCGCACTTCTAGTAACACATACACACACATTAACAATGCTCATACCAACACTGCCAAGGGTAATTATCACTGAATTTAATGTATTTAATAATAACATTCTTACTTTGTTTCTTTTAATAGATAAAGAGATTCTTCGTTTGAAGCAGTTGTTGGGTGAAGTTTCAGCTGAACGGGACCAGCTAAAGAAGGAGAACGTGAGTATTATGAACAGATTACTTGCAGATAAACATATTTACTGATATCTAATTATTAATAGTTGAACTTGAAGTGTACCAATACTTCACTCAAGAAGGAGTTAATCTCTGTTAAGCTATCAATAATAGCCAGAGATGATAAGGTTGCCTTTGCGCAAGATAAGGTAGCTGAAGTAGAACAGGAGAAGGAGGCCTTGGAGGCTAAAAACCTCAAGTGCCGATCATATGTGAGTATTTATTTTTCTCTGCTTCTTTATAGATGTACTAATACACTAATAATAGATTAAGAAATTGAAGACAGATGTTGAGGTGTTTGTTCAGCTGGAGGATGCAGCTAGAGCTGAAGTAAAAAAGAAAGAGGAGCGGGTCAAGCGTAAGTATATTTGTTATAAGTCATAATTAATAGCACAGCCATTCATCCATTTCTTTCTTGCTAGATTTCAACTCTAAGTTTAAATCCGTGAGAATGGATGCCCGCAAGCTGCAGGACATCATAAAGGAGAAAGATGAAAGGATCGATCATCTTATGGGTACTGTCAACCCATCCAAGTCCCGTAAGTGTATAATAATAATAGCTTGATAATATCATACTTAGCTGATTGTTTAATAGTGATGCTCATCCTTGGTGACGAAGTGGAGAGGTTGAATAAAGAGAAAGTAGAAACAACAAAGTACCACAATTACTTGTGGGAAGTAATAAGAAAGAAGAATGATGAGATTAATCGACTATCAAACAAATAGTTGGTTTCTTCCATCAATGAAATTCTCCACAAAGGGAATTTGTTTTAAACAACACTGAAATTTATCTAATAAATTTGTTACAAATATTACTATTTTTTACTTAATATCTATGCTTTTTCCTTGTTATTAAGCAGTGTCAAATATTTTTTTGTAAGGGAACATTGTTCCATTTATTCATGTTTAGAGTACTTATAATATTCACAGGGAAAATAAAGACTGGATATACAGATAAAGATGTGATGAAGGACAGTGAATAAAATCAGCTCAAGTTGAATTGTTTTTTTTTTGTAAGGGAACATTGTTCCATTTTTTATTTTAGTTCCTTATAATATTTGAAGGGAAGATAAAGACTGGGTATTTGGGATAAAGGGATAAGAAATATAAAGAAGATAAAGTTATATAGTATAAATGGTTAAAAGAATAAAATAATAAAGCATAAATGGTTAAAGGGATAAAATATAGGTGTTAATGGGAAGAGACAGATATGTCATCTGTTAAAGGTGCATTTTGGGCATCGAAATCATCTGTTGGGAGGTCGTCGACAAGAGTGATTAAGAGCTTGGTAATTTTGGAAACGATGTTTGAAGGTATAATGGGTTGAGCGTCAAAAATAAATCGCCAATGGGCATGCCATATAGCTAGTAGGGTACAAGCAAATATCTGAGGGATATCCAATGCTTGTAGAGGACAGTGGTACAACCGAGAAGGACAAAATTGTAGGTTGAGCGAAGATCGAATTCGGGCTGCGAAGTCTGTGACTGTTAAAAATGGTGAATCATAGATATACATATTGAAAACGGATCTCCAAATAGACATCTTCGTTGGGCATTCGAACAAGAAGTGATCAATAGTTTCTACTGTCGTCGAATCAGCATGACATATAGAGCAATTAGGGGATGGGTGGACTAGAGGCATAAAGGAATGAAGCAGCTGTCGAGTTGGTATCTTCTTGTGGATGATTCGATACCATACAGTTCGAGCATGCAGTGGGATATCAGAAGACCAGAATACATACCAGTCAAATGATGATGGTGATACTTCTGTTGATTTGATGGGTGGGAGTAGCGACTTGTAGTACTTTATAGAAGTGAATGAAGGAGGACTAAAGGCAGAAGACCGAGATACAGCTGGAGGAGTCACTAATACAGCACAAAGAGAAGACAGGTCCTGATCTTGAAAAGATATTTCATTGAGAGGGCGGAGACGAGGAGCTTGATCCATATAATCAGAAAGAAGAGGTAGTAGACGAATTTTACCCTCCTTAATAAGACGAATGGCTGTCCGAGATAGGTGTGGACGAGAGAGGTAAAGATTGGAAGAGTCTCTAAGAACCATGATCTGAAGGTCAAAATCGTATGTAAAGACATCTATGACTCTGATGTTTTGCAGCCCAGGATGCTGGTCGAGAAGTATATGGATAGGAATCATTGAAGAGGAAAGAGAGAAAGGAGGTGTTGAGGTATGAACCACGTCTAGAAGAGGAAGCGAGAGTACACTGAATGGATTGAGATGGCAGTGGGAGAAAATTCGGGGGATATTGTCAACAGCTCGAAGAAGATTTGTAGTGACATCCATGAACTGCTTTTGAGGTGAGAAAAGAGTGGGAAACCAACATGCCCTACGAGAATTTGGAAAAAGAAGGTAGTAGTGAACAGAAGGGAATTGGGGAGAAGTATAAAAGTGATTCATCAAAAAATGAATTACAGAGAGAACAGTGTTAGAAGAAGAAAGAATATAGTTGGGATTGAGCATGGGACCCAGCCATCGCCATTGAAGAGCTAGCTGTTGGAATGACGGATTCAAAAGGCCAAGACCACCGCGGGAACGACTTTGGTACAGTGTTGTAGAACTAAATTTAGGAAAAATCTTGTAGTTAATAAAGGATAAACCGATACTTTGAATAGTTGACATTTGGGCTTTGGTTAGAGTAAATAGGCGGAGAACATGCCATAGCTTGGAGTAGATTAGTGTATTAAGTACGGTTGCTCTACCTCGGATTGACAATTGTCTTTGTGAATGAAGAAAGCATGAACGTTGGATAGAGTCTCGTAGTCTTGAGAAGGCCACATTTCTTTGTGTTAAGCTGGAGCATAGGGGATAACCAAGATAACGGAGAGGAGAAGCTGAAGAGCGATCATGCCATGAGTGTATACCAAATGCGGATAGAAATTGTTGCCAATGTGGTAGAGGTGCGCCAGAGAGAGAGAAGGCCTCAGTCTTACCGTAATTCAAGAGAGCATTAGAAGCCTTCATATAAATTTGTACTGCTTGTTGGAGGAGGTGAAAATCACTTTGGTTTTTGAGTATAACCAAAGTATCATCGGCATAAGCTAGAATTTTGATTGCTGAGGGGATAATGTTCGAAGGAAATGAGTTAGAATTGTCACAGTCATCGTGGAAAGGAAGGAGACGAGAAAATGAGACAGCTAGACTTTCCACAGAGGGGGAGATATGTAAATTGTTTACATCTGATGACAGAGAATCTAAATCATTGTTTGGAGATGTCAAAGGAGCTGTTTCAACATTAAAATCAAAACCCACGAATTTGCTATTCTGTGATATACTACGGATAAAAGGATCAAATGCAATATTAAATAAGAGAGGGCTTAATGGATCACCTTGTCTAAGGCCACGTTGTTGAACGAGAGAAGTGGATGTAAGATGTCCATTAACATTAACCTGAATATTAGTTGAGAAGAAGAGAGAGGTAATACTGTTAATTAGCACTTTTGGAACACGGAACTGATGGAGGATACGACGAAGGTATTCCGGATGGACCCTATCATAGGCTTTTTCTTGGTCAAGCAATAAGCCGATGGATGAAGAACTGTGATGTTGGGCTAGCATCTTGATGGATTGAACTGTCATTCCATGGTCAGCGATAAATCTTCCAGGCATAAAGCCAAGTTGATGAGGTGAGATACAGTTATTGAAGTGAGGCATCAGTCGTGCATTAATGAGTCGAGTAAAGATTTTAGCATCACAATTTATCAAGGATATCGGTCTCCAGTTCTTGAGATTTGAGAGATCACCCTTTTTCGGCAGCAGTGTCATACAGGTAGAAGACCAACTAGGGGGAAATATCCCTTTAAACAGTGCATCCGAGTATACAGAAAGAGCTAGTTGTGCAGTTTCATGGTGTTTGAACATGAGTGACAAGAGTTCGTATGGTAAGCCATCTGTTCCAGGACTACTCTTGCGAGGGGACCGTTTTGATTGTTCCAATATATCTGTAAGAGTGATTGGGTGAACCAGAGAAGAAGCAGCTGATGGTGTAAGTTGATGATGTGAAGGGATAGTAGAGGCGAGAGTATTAACACTGGCAATATCTATAGAATCTGGCGTATATAATGATGAGTAGAAAGAGTGTACAGCATCTTCTTTGGATGATGGTGTAGAACATAGGTTATTAGTTACAGGATGTATTAAATCAGGTATACCTTTTTTAACTGCTCTTTCTTCAATAGTACGTTTCAGATATCCAGCAGACACTTCTCCTTGCTCTCGCCATTGGCGTCCTGCACGAAGAGCTTTTGTCTTGGCAATATCTAGTTGAATGATGCTAATAAGGTTTTCAATGGTTGGAAGACGAGGATGAAGAACCCGAGTTGATTTGAAAAGCCTGAGATACTTGTTTCTTTTGCGTTGTAGTCGAGTAAGACAACGGTTTTGCCATTCTTGTTGTATCAGAATCTATCCAGATCCTCATCTGTAGTTCTATCTCAACTGTCATACAATGGTACCTTAATTGTATTACCTAAATCGACAATCTCATATTCATACTAGTGTCAAAATCTGAGTACATAAACTCATAAGGAAATAATTGGAAGTCAATGCAATTAGTATATTGATCCGCTCAATATAAGCTACTTTCATACCGATTCAGTAATGATCAATACCTTAAATCCTCTAATACATCTTCCCAATTAATACTTCTTTAAACACGCCATGCCGAGTAACAAGAGTATCCAATACATGGGCTACGATTCATTAGAAGACTTATACGTATTCATCTCAGATCAGATCATCCTCATGGTCTCATCCCACATTCTTCCTGATTGACACTTGATAGGTTGTTCCCCTGTATTGACATCCGTAATTGGATCATGTCAATTCACACACTCATGTATGTTCAAGATCCCTTCTCCGTATAACATTTTAATATAAATACTCTCATCCATTTTGTAATAATAAAGGGCAATCAATCTTTCTTTCGGTCTGATTAACTTATCTGTCTCCTTTACGCTTTTTCTTTTATTTTTTGAAGTTGAATATACTCATATATTCATCAATTCTGCTTTACGACGTCCAGTAGAGAGAGCAACTTCACGTATTACATTTTTCAGTGAGTCCCATTGATCTTGAATTGAAAGCTGGTTATTATAAGAAGAAGAAGAGAAGAAGTTGTCTAGGGCAACTTTCAAAGCATCGATGAAATATGGATTTTTAGCTAAACCGGGATGAGCACGCCATAGTCCCGGACCTTGTTTACTGCTAGTAAATTGGAAGGATACTGAAAGGATAGAATGGTCGGTCCAATCAGAGCAATTATAGTCCACAGAAGAGTGGTGGAAATTATCAAACAGTGCAGAGGATGCATAGATATAGTCTATGGTAGAAAAGGATGATCCACGACGAAAGGTGGGCAATTCATTGTCATTCTGCGAATTCTTAAGACAGTTGAAAAAGAACGATGAAACAAAGCGATGCCATAGATACTGTTGGTTGCCATTGGCTATGAGGGTATTATGCTGTAAATCAGTGTCATTGTACATTATCGAGTGATAGTTAAAGTCACCGAGAATTAACAAAGGAGAGACGGATGTAACATCATATAAACCATTTAACGCTGGGAATATAGCATCAGCGGGATCTAGAGTCCATAATGGAGAATGGATACAACTGAAGATTGGGAGTGTGAGAATTCTCTGAAAGAAAGCCTTTCGTGGTTGGCTGTGTGCTGGCGCATAGATATTGACCAATATGAAAGGGTCAAAAAGATCATTGACATGAGTTACTTGGCAGGCAATCATACGCTGATCTATGGTAATAAACAAGGGGTCAAGTGTAATGGAAGAGTTAAGAGATATAATACCACAATGTTCTGACCAGATGGATGATTTGGACTGAAAAAGAATATCCAGCGTATTCTGAATAGGAAGTGTAGAGGCATGAGTTTCTTGAAAGCATAGAACGTCATATTTGAGAGAACGGAGGTAACGAATGAAAAGTGATCGGGTTTCTGGATTAGAAGATTTGAAAAGGCTACGGCAATTAAGGGTGCATATATTTAAAAATGAAGGCTTAGTGGAGTTTATGGGTGGAGCATAAGGTGTAGGCGTAGAGTTTGATATTGATGACGGAAATAATGAACTACTCATTCCATATTGGCTGCAATAACACCAGCAGCTTGGGAAGAATGAGGGGAGGTAGGACGAAATGAATTGGCAACATCCTCCATAGAAGAGTCAGCAGTATCAGTAGTGTTTTCTGGAGTGTTAGTAGGACGGGATGGTTTGATGGAGTCCATTAGATCGTTGAATTGAATATCTGTGATCCATTTCTTATTGAGGAAATCACGGGCAAGGGCAGTCTGGCATAGAATCGACGAGTTACGTTTCACGGCTGTAAGTAATCGATTCTGATGAATCTCAGTAAGTTTCGACACACGTTCTTCATCAGTTGATGTAGCGAATTGAGGGTCCCGAAGAACAGTTGGCGAAAGAGGGTCAAAATTAATGTTCAATTCAATACCAAACTTCAGCAAAGTCTCAGTAACAGTGGGAACATAATCGTTGTGAATGAGCATAGCCATCACCTGATTATCAGGGTAGTGTATATCAAGGATACGACCAGAATGTAAACCTAGTTTGCGTAATTTAGATCTCATGACAGATATTGGTTCCTTACCTCTGGCGAAAATATGGATGTATTGGAAGCCTTGAGTGGAGGAAACAGGGAGGAATGTACGAGCTATAGTTTGTTTGGCTGCAGTGGTTGTACGACGACGAGGAGTCTTGTTGGAAGCAGCAATAGAAGCGTAGGTAGAAACTACTCTTTTGGAAGGAGGAACAATGGGATCTTGAGCTGATGGGGCATGTTTAGATGCTGCTGTACCTTGTACAATGGTAGAAGTATCTATTTGGAGCATTGAGTTCGAAGTATCTCCCATTTCTAGGTCTTGTGTTACATATTGTTTGTTCAATTGTGCCTCGAGGTCAGCAATTCTGGAATTAGCTCGTGCAAGAGTTAATTTAAGTTCAGTGTTCTCAGCAAGAAGTGCTTCAAACTCTTTGAACTTTCCATCATGTTGAGTAAGCTTGGTTTTCACAGAAGCAAGTTCTCTGAATAAGTCTGAGATAAATGATGGCATCTCAGGATGTGTATGGTAATCTTCGACGATTACTGGGGCAGCGTTAACAAGCTGGTGTTGAGTAGACATTGTGTCTGGTTCAGTTGTTGGAACTTCAATGATTGCTGAACGAGAGATGATAGTGCCGCTACGAAGAGGAAGATCACGCTTAATGTGCTTTTTCTTAGTAGCAGAGGTGTTGGCGATGGTCGATGAAGCTTTAGGAATCTTGGTGAAATTTATCGACGAGAAACGTCTTTTGGATCCTTGTTTGCTGATAGTTCGTTTAGTAAGCGAAGTTGGAGAGACTGATATCGCAGAAGTACGATTAACTGATTCTGTTATATCTGTGTTGATTGTAATTGTATATAATATTTCTGATGTGTGTTGTGGTTGATAATATATGGCTGTTATTCAGAATTGTAAGATACTTAAAATTTTGAATGAAACAATGATACTTTATTAATTGTTTCTCTACAACTGTCCAGTACTCTATTCTCTGTGCTACTCCATCTCTGTATACATATAACACAGAGAAGGTAGTGTCGATACGGTTCATCAAGCAGTAAAATTCACTTCTAGTTCTTGGTTGGGAGTCCAAATCTGAAATATCTTAGAAAGTATCTCCAGTTTATACTAGACTCACATAAACCACCACATAACAATTGATCCCATTGATATTTGTATCTGGTGTCTATGATAGAAATGTCCATGGTAGTAGATGTGGCTGGTATTTTCATAGCAACCATTTCTTAGGAACTGTGATAGATTCATAGAAAGGAAAGAATAGAGTCCTAGACAAAGAAAGGCATTTTGCTTTCAGGGGTAAACGAGATCAATCTATTTTCATCTCAGATTATTGACTCGAGAAATAAGTACCTCATTTTAACAAGTGGCTCTAATATTCACACTCAGTTAACAATAATACCTTTGCCATGAAAGACTGGGGGTCCCGTTTCTTTGTTCTTCCTTGTTAACCCAGTACACATCCGTAGTCTGCTTTGAAGATGACACATCGGGAGACCAGTCAATAACAATAATGAGCAGAGATGACTATGAAGAAGAGGACGATACCCGTATTGTGCAGTCAGATAAAACACCCTCGGCAGATAATATACTCATCTGGAACCACAGCCCACGTATTGAAGAGTGTCAGGGTAGATGGGTACATATAAGTATTTCTGTGATGACCACTTCATACTAGCTTTATCAGTATATTGTCTTGCCAATAACCACTTGAACTATAGACGGGCAAGAGTGCCTATAAAAATGCCCTCATTACTCCAGCTATAAACATTCAGAAAGGGGATATGATCTATAGACTACTTATTGATAGGACGAGTATGTGTAAATTTTACTTATCAAGTCTGTTGATGCATTCAATATACTATGCAGGAGCAGAATAGAGTGTGAAAATCTATGTGGATGGCATTTTATAGAGTCGATACCAAAGATATAACCATGGACTGTGAAGGTATGTCTAGGATGAGATCAATAGAATAGATAATACTTATCAGATCAAATAAAGTGACAAGCATATGTCGAATATGTTATATTTGAATGTGGAAAAATGTGTGTGTATGGGAATGATCATCTCCAGGTACCAGTGATTCATTGGATATTTGTATACATTGAACAATCAACAAAAGTCAGAAGTACATGAGTTTATGGATAAAATTACCTGGATTCACAAAGCATTTAGAATGTATGTGGAGAATATAGGAAGTGTTAGGGGAAGCGAGTAACATTGAAGAGCATATCTATTAGGGTTATTTTTACACCAGGAATTGGTTATGATTGATAAGAAGGCATTCAATCTTTATGAGGATTATATACTTCTCAAAGAAGGCTGCTTTTTCCGTGCCATTCAAGTGAGAAATAATTTTGATCAATGTAGTTCAACTCCCTCCAACTAAGCGTATCTAATCCTGACATAAATCGATCCTCAGAAACACGGCCATTGCACATGTGGGTGAGAGAACAATGGGAGGCAATAATAGGTGTAAATTGTGTTTGAAATACAAGGTAAAATAGAAGGATAGATACAATTCAAACTGTGTATAGTTTATTGAGTATGTTTGCACACATGAATAAGATGAAAATAAATCCTTCTGTTAATAGATGGGTATTTATATAGATTTTACTCTCCCTTTTGGCAGCTCTACTTGCAGTGTTCTCGTCATCACTGGATCAACCTTCACAAGGTCACTAGGGTCTGTACATATTCCAAAGTGAAAATAAGAGAAACAACGTTTTAGGGGAGTCTGTCATTACCCCGGCTGCTAGCAAAAGACAATTCCAAATACAATATTGTAGTTTATCAAGGCCGATATCGCTCATAAAGTACTTGTTCTGGAATCTCGATAGGCTTACTGCATTTATTCTTACTTCATCTTCATTGTCTTTTTTTCTGTTTTAATCTGGCAATGTATTCTTTCATTCATTTTCTTGTTCTTTCATTGACTTTAAATCCATCTTTCATCAATCTCACACTTACAAACCAATATTCGACTGCTGTGGCAAAATACAATAAATGCATCAGACTATCATGTCAGTTAAAAATCTCAAAAAGATATATTATTGCAAGGATAAAAGAAACAGAGTTAAGGAAATGAGTGAAAGAAGGAATGGCTGTATTGATTATAAATCAATGAATTCAGGCTAATTATGGATTCAGTTCAGTACTGTATTTTATTGGATGGTGAATCACCTACTGTATTCATTGTCTATTACTACTATGGGCATTCATTGTATTAAAACTAGCTATGTGTTAATACTTGCTTCTCTCATCTTCTACTTGTTATTAGTATTAATACATATTTAGCCATAAGTTGCTGTGTCAACATTGAATGATAATGAATGAGCTTCTATTACTTATACACACATATACATCCAGTCCGGATAATCAGAGCTATATTATCCCTGAGTACATGCACGCATATCGAAGGTATTTTGTAGAGGTGTAGTTCAATGATATTTTATCAAATAAGTAATCACACCTTGGTCACATTGAAGTAGTAGAATATCATCTATGTTTAACGATATCAAGGTGCAAATGTATATCATCAGTATCCATGAGTACGTTTGATTCTTCCTCCGACACCAAGCAGATCAATACTTACACCTCTAATGTACACCTACTGTTATAATCAGCCAATGAGCGTGCTCCGACCAACTGAATATGCAGCTAGAGTATAGAAGTGATAAAAGAATGAAGACTTATGGGTATCAACTGAAAGGTCTTTTTTATGTGGTTTCTATGGTATAACGGTCATGTCAAAGTACAATATACTCTGTCAGTATATTCATCCATCAAAGTGCGTATCTATTTATTGGAGCACCCAATTATAAATAAGGTTTTAAATTAATCTATACTAGGTAGATGGGGCAAATAAGACAGCCAAGACAAACAGACGCGTCTATTGCCCCCTTTTTCTTCCCTTTATTTTATTATTATCATTATGCCTGCTCAAAAACGTCAGCGCAATAACATTCATAAGCACACAAACATTGACACCACCAAAGACGGTATGAAATAGTTATTGTTAGGATCGTATCAGTGTTTTGTTCAACTAATATCTGTGTTTACATAGATGCCATCCATCGTCTTGAAGAGATGGTGAAGCAACTAAAGAAGGAGAATGCTGAGGTAAAGAAAGCATATGCTTCTTTGAAAGAAGACCATCGTCAGTTGAAGACTGATTTTGTACGTAGTTGTTATCAAATATTAACTTGGTGATTATGGCTTATACTTAAGGTTAATTGATTTTTAGGAAAAGGTGAAAAAGGAGAACCTTGAACTAAAGATGAAGAAGCAGGAAGTGGTTGCTGACCTTGATGTCCAGAAGGACCAAACAAACTGGTACTTCGACATCATTGAACAGCAATCAACAGATATCAATAAGGCCAAGAAAGAGCAAAAGAAGGATAAGGCCTTTGTAAGTAATTAATACTTCCTGCTACTTTATAGTAACTGATTCCCAATTGTAGATTAAAAAACTTCAGGAAGATAATGCAAATCTGACTGAAGTAAGCATCATTGGAGCTGAAAAGTACAGGGAACTGTACATTCAGTACAAATGTAAGTAACTCCAAGACATAGTAGAGCAATTACTTAATATCTTTCTTATTAGTGTTGGGAATGAGAAAGGAGAAGCAGAAAGAAGATACTGCAGTAAAGGCTGCTGAGGATGAATTGAGGAGATATTGGAGTCAAATACCTTGCTGCTTAAGAGTAAGTATTCTATCTTATAAATCCCTTGATTATTCAATACTAATTACAATGTTTATTAGGAATTGCTTCTGTGACCAGAAAGTATAACCAGGCACTCAAAGATCTTGAGAGTGCTCACGGTTTTGAACAATTTCTGGTGAATGAAGTAGAACGAGAGAGGAAGAAGAGAAGAGAAGAAGGTTATTGAATAACTTTCACCTAAAATTCCTTTTAGGAATTTGTAATAAACTGTATATAAATATATCTCTTTCTTCTCCATATATCAAGTCTTCTTGTAATGATCATATGTTTGTTCAATATTTTATGGTGTAAATACCATCTTATTGTTTATATTGAGTATGGTTATAAAGATTAACTACTGTCTATTCTATGTTTAAGAATCCATGTTATTGTTAAACAGCTTAAAAGGACCAAGGTGGCAATGATCATACAGAGTATTTTGGGATATAATTATATACACTTTCAGACCAACACCATCTCTTCTGATGATTGATGAATGCATTCAAATAACAATTATTCCTGCACAAGCATGCTATTTAAATGATTCATGCTAAAGACCACCTCATTTGGTTCACATAAACTTTCATGATCTGGTTTCCTTTGAAGTCTTCCCAATATATCAATCACAAGCATATATGGAGCACTTATTCACCAAAGAGATGCAATATTACTTATCCAACACTTCGGAGCATTCAAAGTAAGAACATATATGATCTTATTCCCCATACTAAACAAGTCAACTGTAGACAGATCAAACATGTGCTTTCTAAAACTCACTTCCTTCCTTCTATACACATGCAATAGAATATAGACTTATATCACAGGATAATAATCTTTATAATTCATCCAGTAAGTCTATCTATGCTATCCAAGTCTTTTCCATTGACATATCATTTGTACCATAGATTCACCATGGGAACATCTACTGAATAAATTTGTTTAATCTATCTCACCCATTCCTATCCTTCAATGGAAATCCACAATCCCCGTATAGAATTCACATGCTTCTTCTCTCATCACACACATATCCATATTACCAAAAGACAATATCCTGTTAATCATTCACTTCAATTGAGAAGCTATTTTCAGCTGATAAAGATGATCTACTCTGCATGTCACTAGTATTTAGTTAGCCACTGTGTCTATAGTTAAAGTGATAACTAAGCATACGATAACAGAAGAATAAACTGGAAGTGTCTGTATCTGGTATCTACAATAGCCAGCTCTTCCTGTTCCTATCTCTACTTCACGTGTTGTATCAATTACTGGTATTAGTGTTAACTAAATGTGGGTGTATTCTCACTCCAGATGAGCTCATTTATTAGTCAAACACAAGAGAGTAATTTCTTGTTTGTTGTCATCACTACTCATTACTGCTCATTACAGGTCTCCAAGGTAAGAATATCTAAGAAACAGAGAAATCACACCTCTTGGGAACCCGGATTAATAAATCAACTCCCACTGATAAATATAGTGGGTCATTTCCTTTACTGTCAAAATGAGTGTACTTTCTATAAGTGTGCTTGTAACTATGAAGATGTAACACACGGATCAACCGAATGTTTACAATAATTCGGTTGTTGGATATCATTTATCACTATTACTATGGGAACTAAAGATTGTAAAGAATAATATCTGCTGCCAATACTATTTGTTCAGTGAAGTATCCACGGGGTAAAGAGGCGTAGAAAAAGATCATAGTATCTCATTGTGTTCTTCTCGGGTAAATGAATAGACTTGCCGAGAAAATTGTGCTACCATTCACGCCTGGATGACTAAATAAAGTATCTTTTCTTTATTCTAATCTCCCTTTCTTTCTTTTACTATTATTTTTAACTTTCACAGTATCCAAGAGATGGTTGCTATGATAATACCAGCCACAGATATTATTATAGATACTGTTACTACAGAAACGGTTATAAAGACCAACTGCAGAGAAATATATATATCATCATGCCTATTGTAGGTATTTGATTCCCTATCAATGATTGACCATGTTGTTTGAACTCGATAATCAACTCTGGATTGAAGTATTCGACCATCTCTGGTATTTCTTATACAACCATTCATGTAATGTACTTAAGATTAAACTGATGCATACAAGTTCAGCTTTATTTATAAAAATAAGCATCTGGTATATACGATCTAGGCTACTTATACAGCGCAAAGATACTAACACTATACCTTCAAGATATCAGTACTTTGTACTTCAAAATAAAAGTTAAAACGAGGATATTATCTTTCTGGAGCAGTAGCTAGATATGGTAAACTTTATTATGATTTCTCTCCTTCTTGTTATGAGTAAAATAAAGAATCTTGAGAATCAGTGATCAACAAAAGTTAACTTGTTACTTTATTTGATGATTAGAAGACTGGGTATAGGCTGTTGGTAGGTGGATGGAAGGAATGTATAAGATCACCTTAAGATATGCATATATTAGACACAAACAACTGGAGAAATCTGGCATAGCAAAGTCGATCGTTTTTATCAGAGCTGTACAAAGAATAGAGGGTTCTTCTCTCTGTGTATCCATAGAAATGGTTGTCTAGCTATTGATAATTCTGTTCGATGTAGCCTATGTAAGATGTGGGAATGAACGAGAGGATTAACACTGCATTACAAATACTGGCATTGGGCATTGTGTATATTCAAAACGGTAACAACTTCAATGAAAACACAGCTGAATACAAGGTTGATAGTTGATGAATCTTTTTAAAGTAATCATGAGATTGTCAGATGGAGATCAAAAATCAACGAAATAGCTTTAATATAAAGCAATATTATCGAAGCACTATCAAAGGGCCCATGCGATAACCAGCAGAAGTACTAGGACAGAATAAGTGCAGTATTGTATGATAATTGCAAGCCAATCAAGGGTATTTCAGATAATTATGAGAAGAAAGTATGGTAAGTGAAGAGAAAGCAAATGGGTTACTTTGAGCAATTCACAAGGATGACATGGTATATATAATAGCTTAATAATCAACCACATGGAAATTATCTTAAACACTTAAAAGGCATGCCTACAATAATAAAAAAAAACTATGGCTACATAGAATCAGAAAGAATAATCTTGAAGGAAAATGACACAATCTAGATACTAACTCAAGAATATGAATTCAGATTTGACTTATAAATACATGAGCTAAAAACATATGACCTAGATATAACAGAAAAAAATAACATGAAAAATTGAACTGAATGCTGAACTGAATGTTGAACTGAATGTTGAACTGAATTATGAATCAAATGTTAAACTTTGTGCTGAACTGAATGTTGGACTGGGTGTTGAACCGATTGATGAACTGGATGTTGGACTTGATGTTGGACTGGATACTGAACTGACTGATGAACTGGATACTGAACTGACTGATGAACTGGATGTTGAATTGACTGATGAACCGGACGTTGGACTTAATATTGAACTGGATACTGAACTGAATACTGAACTGGGTGTTGAACTGACTGATGAACCGGATGTTGGACATAATATTGAACTGAATGATGAACTGACTGATGAACCATATGTTGGACTGACTGTTGAACTGGATGCTTGACTTACTGCTGAATTGAATATTGAACTGACCGTTGAACTGACTGATAAACCTGATGTTGAACTGACTGTTGAACAGGATACCGAACTTACTGTTGAACTGACTGATAAACCTGATGCTGGACTGACTGTTGAACTGACTGTTGGACTGAATGCTCAACTGACTGTTGGACTGAATGCTCAACTGACTGTTGGACTGAATGCTCAACTGACTGTTGAACTGAATGTTGACCTGGATACGTAACTGAATACTGAACTGACTGCTGAACTGGATACCGAACTGACTGTTGAATTGAATGTTGAACTGACCTTTGAACTGACTGATAAACCTGATGTTGGACTTAATATTGAACTTGATGCTGAACTGAATACTGAACTGAGTGTTGAACTGACTGTTGAGCTGACTGTTGAACTGACTGTTGAATTGAATGTTGAACTGGATGTTGGACTAGATACTGAACTGACTGATGAACTGGATGTTGAATTGACTGATGAACCGGACGTTGGACTGAATGTTGAACTGGATACTGAACTGAATGTTGAACTAGATGATGTACTGACTGATAAACCGAATGCTAGACTTAATGTTGAACTGGATGCTAAACTGACTGATGAACTGGATGCTGAACTGAATGTTGAACTGGATACTGAACTGACTGTTGGACTGAATGCTCAACTGACTGTTGAACTGGATGCTGAACTGAATGTTTAACTGACTAATGAACTGGATGTTGTATTTAATGATGAACCGAATGTTGAACTGAATGCTGGAAGCTAAAGCTTGACTTGAGATGATGAGTTGCTGATGGATGGCATGATTTGACTTGATGTGACTTGACTTGAGCTGAATTGATGTGTTTAACTTGAGGTGACTTGACATGAGGTGACTTGACATGAGATGACTTGACATGAGGTGACTTGACTTCGGATTTGGACTTTGGACTATGGAATTATACATTTTTATGTTTTTTTTTTTCCAAGCTATTTTTTTTTGTTTTTTTTCCAAGCTATTTTTTTTTGTTTTTTTTCCAAGCTATTTTTTTTTGTTTTTTTTCCAAGCTATTTTTTTTTGTTTTTTTTCCAAGCTATTTTTTTTTGTTTTTTTTTTGTTTTTTTTTAAGCTATTTTTTTTTCTAGGCTATTTTTTTAATCTAATTTTTATTGTGATGCTGCATGAATCTGAAATTGATGCGGTGACATGCATTGTGTTATTCAGTGATTGTGATTGGTTGTTATATTGTAGGGTAAAAGGTTGCTGATGTTGATGTACTGAGAATAACTTGCTGTTTCATGGATAGCTGAATGTACTGAGGATGACTTGAAGCACTAAGAAAGACTTGCTGTATCATGGATGGCTTGATGTGTTGGAGGTCATTTAATGATGATGACTGAAGAGGATTATATGACTGATGATGGCTTGTTGACTGAGAATGACTTGATGTATTATGCATAACTTGTTGACTGAGAATGACTTGATGTATTATGCATAACTTGTTGACTTGAGATGGCTTGTTGACTTGAGATGGCTTGTTGACTTGAGATGGCTTGTTGACTTGAGATGGCTTGTTGACTTGAGATGGCTTGTTGACTTGAGATGGCTTGTTGACTTGAGATGGCTTGTTGACTGAGGATGGCTTGTTGACTGAGGATGGCTTGATGGCTGAGGATGACTTGATGACTGAAGATGACTTGATGACTGAAGATGGCTTGATGACTGAGGATGGCTTGATGACTGAGGATGGCTTGATGACTGAGGATGGCTTGATGTATCATGGATGACTTGATGACTGAGGATGGCTTGATGTAATGTTTATGTGAGTCTATGCATTACGGATAATAAATTACTATAAATGTAAATCGACTGTTGGTATTGTATTTTTGCATGGTAACAGTATAGAGAAAATTGTATTTGAAGATAAAGAAGAAAAGAAAAGAGAAAACATGAGAAGAGGATGAAGAACAGATTATATACACTTTTCTCTAAATTATTTGATTGGAAGAAAGGAAACAGTCATTGAATCGGATCCTTTCATCATGGAAGTCACTTCCAAATATGTGCAGTCCTTTTGAGAAGTGGAAGGAGCGTACCTAGAATGGCATGTACGACATTCATATGAGTGGTTATTAGGACTGGATAGAATATGCATTGTTTATACAACATTCTTTATTGGGAAGTATAGGGGGAAGTGGTTTTTGTGTCTCCTATTAATAGTGTTAGGAGCAAGGAGATTATTGTTTATACTAGATAGATAAGAAGAGTAAAGGTGGTTACACTATCGTTTTCAGTGGTCATTCTAGGAAGAGCACTTTAGACAGCGGACTAGTTGTGGAATCAAGAGAATTCGATCAAACTGATGTACACAGTACTTTAATTAAAATTAGATGCTTATTAGGGAATGGTTGATCAACAAGCTGCATTGAATTTTGTCTATTTATCTCGTAGTTGTGTGAGTCTAGATGGTAACATCTTACAATATATATATCCTTGATCGATATCTAATAAGAAGACAGGTTGAGAATATTGAGTAGGTAGAAATAGGTATTTATGGAGTGTTATGAACAGGATAAAGTATTCCATTTGTTATGCATCCATCGCTCATTAGCTGTTTACTCCTATTTTGTTTAAAAAAGGAGGAACTGGAATTAAACAAGTTTATATGAATGAATACGACCTATCAAGTGACCACCCTATGCATATAGGATATTAATAGAATAAACTGCATCAGTCGATGTTATATCATTTATGTTCATATCACTTGACCATGCAGGTGTTTTTATAGTTCATACTCGCCATCTTCAGTCTTCACTGAGCTCCACTTGTTCAATTCTTTATTTTGCTACATGAGAGATAGAGCACATCTGTAATATATCATGTATAGAATAATTTCCGTATGATTACAGTGATTATTTCTATTCCTCCTGTGTATTTTTTTATGAAGCAGTGATGTATTATATGCGGACTATATTAAAGTTTATGCACTCTAAACGATTCTTACACTTCTACCGGAAGGATGAAGTCATATGTGCTTTTTTTTCTTTGCTGTATTTCTATAAACAGTAATACTTCATTCTGAATAGGAGTTGTTGGATAATACGGCTGATATATCTCTCACTCCAGGCAAATGTGCCATTGGAAGGGTTATCATAATGAACTACTAGGAGATACTTCACATTCTTCATATCCACTCTCCCATACGAGACTACAGTTTGAAATCATAGGGAAGAATAGGTGTTCATACACCAGCTTCAATTTCAACATTCCTATCTGATATTATGAATAGAGGGAAATGAAAATGTGCAGGAAGTTGAGTAGAATGGCCTGTATCCTGTGTCAAAGGAAAATAAATCCCATGTTTTATATGAGATGCATATCTCATGAAGTTTATTCAAAGGTGTATTCATATTTGCATAAAGAACAGAATTTTTACACAACAATATTGTAGTATATACGGGATTTCTTCATAAAAGAATTCAACGATTGATAGTATTAGAGATATAATACAATGCCATGTAGATATGTTTGGGATTTTTCTCACAAGCTAAAACGAATTTGAATATCAAAGTAATATGGAAAGAACATATATAGGGATGTCTATTGCGATCAATGAAATAAATCTCCTGGTATCATACCTGGTGTTAATCAGTGATGTCCATGTTATGGATGCAAGAGTAACCCCACTGCAAGTTAAGATGTTACCGTTGAAGACGATCGCAAAGGCAACATGTTAAGGCATAGTATACATTGGGGTTATACTTTCTTTTTATCACGATGGCTCTGGATCATGTCCATAACAAGATTGTACAGAAAGTGAAAGAATACATACCCAATGAGTTGGTTCCACCAAAGAACAAGGGGAAGGTATAGACATTGAAGAGAGTCAAATGGACTGTTATGCAAAAGCTAATGAAGAGTGCGTATAGGTAGCAAGTAAGACCAAATGATAAGTGAGGAATGACATGAGGTAATGGGAAACATTCTGTAAACCGACTTCATTACAGGCCTCCAACTCCTTGAGCAGTATTGAATATGATATTTCCACTTCAGTAACACAGATTACTTGGTTGTCGGGTAGAGTGATGAGAAGACTGATCTGATGAGGGAATCTAGTGATTACGAGCTAATAATAATTAGTATCGTTTGACTTCAGTATTCCTTCGAGGAATGTCACATATAGCTAATGGGTATGGACAACGCTATCAATACCGGTTGTAATCTATTATGTATATCTGGCCAGCCAGTTTATGAGTTGTAAAAGAAGTAAACCTGGAATATGTGTATATGAATTGACTGTGAAATGAGTTTAAAGACGGTAGATAATGTATGACAGGCATCCAACTTCTATATTTCATGCCATGACATACAATAAAATGCCATCAATTTCAGACTCTCTGATATATAGTATATTACCAGTTTATTTCTAACGGCTATGTAATCATAGTCAGAGTGTCTTATTCAAGTCGGATGCATTGACCAACGGTTATTAACTGCTAATCCATACTAAAGAATATCGTGTTTTCCCGAATGCCATTCACTGTCATATTAGGTATGCATTCTACAATATCCACCTATATATATAAATACCAGGCTTGAAATCCTTGAGTCATACAGCGCATAATAGGTTATTCTAGCACTCACTCTGAGATTAATGAGATAGTCAATGATCTGTCCAGCTTCATAATTTAAGATAGGCATGGATCTCAGCTTTAGGTTCCACTCACCCTTCCACATTTAATATACAATAGGCGGATTTACAAGCAGCAGACATCTTACTGACGGGGATCTTTTGTGTATCCATACTTCATGATTATGTCTCTTATTGCATTGATAACATCCATGCTGCTTTCATACTCGCATATGAGATTCTCTTTGGTATAAGCATTCCTCTTGCTACTCTTATTCGGCATTAATCATTGATATTGAGCTTACAATTGATGATACTTTATCAGGCTATTGGTAACACGCACTGTAAGTGAGGCTCATTTAAGAGTATTCAAATGTCGGTGTCGATTACACAGTAAGCCCCTATATAGAAACCCTGTTCTCTCACGTGCCACCAAGAGTGAATAAGCGTAAATTCAAGCCAAAAGCTCCAGCCAATAAGCATTCGAGGCGTAAGATTGAACACTGATCCCATTTTTGACAATCATCCGTATGAACTGCCTTCCATATACTTATCCTTCTGACACCTTACATCTCATGCTTTCCATTAGTTTCTTCTTCACTTGATTCTTTCTATTTGAATTAAAATTCTTAAAAGACGTCAGTCCGAATCTGGCAGAAACCGTTTACTTTCTTCTTCTTCTTTTCTTTACATCTCTTTATGAAAGAAGTCGAGATATTTCCAATAAGAGAAACGCGACATTGTTTCTAAATGATGCTGCCCTCGTTTTTCTTCTTTTTTAACGTAATTGATCTTGGATTGGATCATGTTTTAGAGGTTGCATATAGGTGAGTAGCCTATTATGCTAAATTGATTGCGGCATAAATGCTCCCATGCTATTTTTTTACTGCGCATTCGAGGGTTCAGGTATCTGAACACAAGATACTCTGTAAATTTCGGGGTGACCATAGACCAAATGTGTAAAGTATAATAGATGCGAAATGCCAATTCTTAACGAGAGTAAATTCCTAAAGAGAACCAAATATCAAAGTAATAAAGTGTTTTTTAAGATGCTGTCTATTTCTCTTTAGTTGATGATCCGCTTGATCTATCTTCCTTTCTAAAGATCTATCTCATCCCTCCATCAATTGTATCTTGTACATCTTCTCTAGTTCTACCATTCCTCCCTCGACGTGGGCCAATCAGTCAATACAAGAATCTTATACCATCTCCTCCCATCACCACATCTCCTTTGAAAGCAGAATCATGGATATCCTTTTGGAAGCTTCAAATTCCCTTACCCGCTCGTACTATCTGGTATCGTGCTTTGCATGGAAAGATCCCGACTAGATCTTTACTACACCAAATGAATCCGGTCATATTTCCTACTAATAGCTGCCCCCGTTGCTCCAATAATCATCTGTCGAATACCGAATCAGTTACTCACTTTCTTTTCACATGTCCATCTGCCGTTACAGTCTGGCTAGCCATATTTTCTGAGTATGTATCACCCAATATTGCAACTGCTCAACTACAAGATCTTCTAGACAAACTACTTCATCTACGTGGTAACAACCCCCGTCTTTTTACTCCCTTCGCTTGCGGATTACAAGCCATTTGGCAATCCCATTGGAAAGCTATTTTTCACAACAAACCATTCAAAACTACAGCTGTAATCAATTTGACTTTCAAACTGTATAACACTCTTTCATCCGAACTCTTAACCCCAGATTAGCTTGTTCTATTCTATCTTCTTTACTCTTTATTTTATATTTTATATACCCAGTCCCTTTCTCCACTCATTTTGACGTTTAAGAGACTTATTTAAATAAAACCGGAGACATCTCTCCCCTACAAACCAAAAAAATCTTTAGTCGAGGGGATATTTATATTAACTTAAGTACAATAGAATTAACGAGAAGGTTACATCTGTAGTGTAGAAGAAGCAGGAATGGAAGGGACTGGAGTAAGCATCAACCATGGTAAAGAAGTCTCCGGAAATGATCGTTGTGTTGTGTGGATACTACTCGAAAATGCCAGAATCGGTGGGGTCAGAAGGGTGGTGGACATATTCGGTTGTTCGTGTGACCTTTCGCTTTGAGCGTCTCTTGTTTGGGATCTTGAGCCTAAAACGTCGCTTAGTGTAGTGGTTATCACATTAAATGAAATATCAATCAATTAAGACGTCAATTTAAATCTGGCAGAAACCGCTTATCTTTTTTTTCGGTACTTCGTCCAACCAAACAAACTTGATCAAATGAAAGATGCTGATGTATTGCAGGCTATTTTTCTTTATTGCTGTGTATTGAACAATTTCATATGTCTATTTAGCCAGGTCAGATCTTACTAAGAAGATCAATCTCGTGGAAAGATGCATAACTCATAGCCACAATGATGTTCTATATATCAAGACCGATGAATGTAATGGATACACACTATATTAAGCCATGAAGCCTATCAGCTATACTATTGATGATTTATTATTGTGGTGTGAGATACATTGGGGTAGAGAATAGAATAGGCTTATGAGATTTTGTACGGGAGCTTTGTATGGAAGCATGGGGTTGTATAAGAGATCCGTATGAGAACATCATTATGGTCAGAGCAGGAGAATTAATATCTGAGCACAGGTATCCATTTAAATGGCAGTCAGGTCATCAATAATTTATGATGCCTAATACAACCTATGTACTCAATAGATGTAAAGAATTCTTATGTCATCTAGGTGAGAAGAGCAAAATTGCTATCAAGGCAAACATTAAGAAGTGTCATTGATCTTAAGAGACAAGGCCCGATTGTCTAAAGAAAGCCATAAGAAGTGAAAATTTAAATGACCTTGTAAGATCAAACTGAACCACTGTGTGCATAGGACCAGGGCCTTCTTAGGTGCATTTTCATCCTGAAACAAGTAGATCCTAAGAGCCACAGCCATTGTCACAGATGCTTGAAGAGTGTTTACTAACATCTAATGATTATTTTATAGAACATGATATGGGACAGTGGATAGCCGTCAGAGTATCTAGTGGAATAAAAATCTCTCAACCTGAACTGTCAATCACATCACATAAACAACCCATACATATTAACCGAGTTCCAGTGCTTCTATAAATAGAGTGAACTATCCATCACCTCATCCACACAAATCAACCCTCTCTTATTCTGCAGATTGTGTGATTGGAGATCCCTCACTTTTCATTGACTCCAATTGGGGAATACAATTTTCAATTCATATGCATCTCCTCATACGAGCAACAAGTGCTTTTATTAAATCCACACTCTCAAACAACTCCTCGTCTCTGCCTCCCTTTTCCTATTCTTTTGGCGTTATCTCTCTCCATGGCTGAGGATGCTTAGTGTACATGGGCCAAGGAGGAAGCACAAGCTGGAAGGAGAAAGGTCAGTAGGAAAGAAGAAAGAAGATCCCTTCGTACTTACTATCAACGTCAATAATAATCCAGCAACAAACACACCGGTCAATAGAAGCATGGACTCATAGTAATAACCCACAGCAAAACTCATCATCTAGATAAAATAGAGAGATATCAGTATGTCCATCGAATAAACACAGTGAGTTTCTCTTTTACTCCCGATGCCAAAAGTAAGGCATGTGTTATTGTGTCTGCTATTCTTTGTCCTTCGAAATCCTATTGAGATAAAACGAGATCAGATGAATAGACTCGTGTTTTCGTTGTGAGATTAGTTACAATAGTACACTCCAACATATAAAAATAAAAAATGAAGAAAAGGATAATTTGAACCTCCCTTTTTTGATTCCCCTTCTTCTTTTTCTCAATGAAGTGGACACGTGTATTTTACTATTTGACGTGTTGTGTATGGACACTACACGCATTTTATTCACCCAGAGATGATGTGATTGAAATCACTCCCAAGAATATAGACAGTGTTGTGTATGATACCAATGTAAGATAACAAAAGGATGGATGAATTCGTGTGATTCTCATTAACTTCCTTAGCAACTGGTTGTCATGGAATTCTATGCTCCTTGGTGTGGTCACTGTCAAAAGTAAGTGTCTCATAAACTATCTATGCCCTATCCGTCATCTCACGCCAAGTTCGACTAGACTGGTTCCTACCTGGAAGAAAGTAGCGAGTAATCTGAAGGGCCTGGTCACTGTCACTGCTATAAACTGTGATGAAGATAAGAATAAGGGTATTTGTGGTCAATATCAAATACAAGGATTCCCAACCATCAAGGTATTCTCGACCGAGAAACGTGTGGATAAGAGAACAGGAAAGGCTACCAAGTCAGCTACAGGTATAGAAATAACAGTAACATCCCATCCCCTCCTAACCATTCCTCTATCAGATTATCAGGGACCAAGAGAAGCCAAGAGTCTGGTGGATTATTTGTTATCTTTACAGCCATCAGAAGTACGGTATCTGAAGAAGGACAGTAAGGATGTCAAGTCAAAGAAGAGCATGACATTGGATCAGTTCTATCAATTCAAGGTAACTAGAGGACAATGAAAGAATGAACAGTGTCATCTTATACTTCATTTTTAGAATGAATCTATGCCCAAAGTACTCTTGTTTACACATAAACCATCCACTACTCCACTCTATAAAGCAGTTTCTGTGGAGTTCAAGAATAAGGTGTTATTTGGAGAAGTGAAGCAATCAGAGAAGAAGTTGGTGACTGAATTGGGTATTGAATCCTTCCCTACACTCTTATTGATCCCACCTCAAGCATCACCTGTTGTGTTCGACACAAAGAAGACCAAATTAAATAGCCAATCATTAAAGGCCTTCATCCAACCCTATGTCAATCCACTCGAGGACACTCAGGAACCAGCAAAATCCACTCAGGAGCCAGTCGATCAAGGTAAAGAACCCTGCCAACTTGATCTCTTCCCTCTACTAACACTTTCTATTTTAGTCCTCTCCATCGACACTGAATCCCAATTCAAAGCCCATTGCCCTAAACTATGCTTAATAGCTGTGACAGACACAGAAAACAAACCAGACGTCATCTCCACCCTCCATGATCTCCCGATCCCATCTGCCTACCTAGATGCTTCCAGCCCACTCGTATCCACCTTCCATTCTTTACTTGATCTCTCTGATGATATCCCTTCTTTCTTCCTCATCCACCCAATCAAACAAGTCTATCGTCCCTATCTGGGTGCCATGGATACCAAGAAGATATCCCATTGGTTGAAACAAGTAGAGTCTGGGCATATTCCTACTTGGCATTATAGACCTATAAGAGATGAACTCTAAAAAAAATAAACACGTGTGGAATGTGACTGAAGAATTACGTACTATTCTTTTTTATTTATTTATTTTATTTATTCTCTCTCTTTTCTTTTTATTTTTTCCCTTTTCATAAACACGACGAACATGGTAAATGACATGCATAAAAACACACGGTCGTATTGAACCTTCTCTATTTACTATGATAGGAAGAACCCAGTCATCCTGATTATATTGAACAAGATACAGATAAGTTAATGACGGATGTGAAGCCTGTACCTGTCTTATCTGTCCTTGACGACTGTAAAGTGTATAAAAAAGAGTCCATGACGCACCCGAAGAAACTCAACTTATTTGTCTTTAGATGAGATGATTGCAGAGAAAGATAATCCTTTGACAGGTGAAGAAATAACAGACCTTCAAGTATTTCACTGGGACATCGAACGCTGGTCCGACCTTGATCATCGTGTGAACAGTCCTTCGTTCGAAGCAGGAGGACACACATGGTAACTATAGGAAGTGGGAAAGAAGAGTGGTGTTGAACCTTTTCTATTGTAGGGACGTCTTGTTGTTTCCCAAAGGAAACAATCAAAACGAATTTGTCTCTTTATACGTCGACTTAACCCACGCCAAGTCTCATCCGGATGACTCTGTGTGTGCTCAATTTGTTGTGTGTATATCCAGACCCAGTGACCCAACACATTATGTGACAAGTTCAGCACAACATAGGTTTGTACCTGAAGAAAGCGATTGGGGATTCACTCGGTGTATTTCTTTGGATCCTAAGAAACCGGATGGATTGTATGCATTATTGGAAGACGATCGAGTACGCATCACAGTCATATTACGTGTGGTGAAAGATACAACCGGTATTCTCTGGCATAACTTCATCAAGTAAAGTGAAACAAATCCATGTTATGTGTGTATTTATTTTTTTCCCTTTTTTTTAGTTATGATTCGAAAAAGGTGACTGGGTATGTGGGGTTGCAGAACCAAGGAGCTACTTGCTACATGAACTCGTTATTTCAGTCACTTTATTTCACCAATTCATTCAGAAAAGCAGTGTATCAGATCCCAACGGAACATGATGAACCCACCAAAAGTATCGCACTGGCATTGCAGAGAGTGTTTTTTAATTTACAGCATATGAATACAGCAGTAGGTACAACTGAACTCACAAAGTCGTTTGGCTGGGATTCATTTGAGGCATTTAGACAGCATGATGTACAGGAATTCAATCGTGTGTTGCAGGATAACTTAGAGATTAAGATGAAGGTAAATGTCATTTCAAAAAAAAAGAAAGAAGGAAAAGCGTTTAAGGCGTTTTCTTAGAATACACCGGCAGATGGTGCTATCAAGAACTTGTTTGTGGGTAGAATGAAGAGTTATATCAAATGTATCAATGTCAATTTTGAGTCTTCCCGTAGTGAAGATTATTATGGTAAATCTCCCCTTTTATCACTAAACACTACCAACTCAACGCATCACTTGTCTCCAACTCAGATATCCAATTGAATGTGAAGGGATGTAAGAATTTGGAAGATTCATTCAAGGATTATATCACGGAGGAAACACTCGAAGGCGAGAACAAATACATGGCTGAAGGACACGGGTTACAAGATGCAAAGAAAGGTGTCATCTTTGAGAGTTTCCCACCTGTACTTCACTTACAACTCAAGAGGTTCGAATACGATATGATGAGAGACATGATGGTGAAGGTAAATAGAACGATCACAACATCAACACCATGTTCACCCTTTCTTCTTTAGATCAATGATCGTCATGAATTTCCAACAGAAATCGATTTAGAGCCCTATCTTAGTGAAAATGCCGATAAATCCCAAGGCCATAAATACATTCTCCATGGGTAAGGTACCTTCCGATTGCACATCTTCATCCACACCTAACTCACCCCCTCAAAAATTTAGAGTGTTGGTCCATAGTGGAGACCTTACAGGCGGCCATTACTTTGCATTTGTCAAACCCGAAAAGACCGGCCCATGGTTCAAATTCGATGACGACCGAGTCATTCCTGCCACGCTCAAAGAAGTGCTCGAAGAAAACTACGGTGGAGAAATGACAGGTGTGATTCGTCCACCCATGAACAAACCCATGAACAGATTCACCAATGCGTACATGTTGGTGTATATTCGAGAATGCATGTTGGACCAGATCTTGGCACCACTCACAGACCAAGATATTCCTCGACACTTGATCGAACGTACCGAATCCGAGACCCGGCAACGTGAATTAGAAAGAAAAGAAAAAGAACAACAGCATCTGTACATGCGAGTGATGATTGCGACAGATGAGACGTTTAGAGCGAACCGTCGGTTTGATTTTGCTTCGTTCGATGAGAAGAACAATGAGTTGATCGTGGCTCGGTTGAGAAAGGATTTGACGATGGCTCAGTTGAAAGAAGATATCTCAAAGGATATTGGGTTACCTAAGAACCAGTTTAGGTTGTGGTTGATGGTCAATCGACAGAACAGGACCATTCGAATCGATTCACCTATTCCTGATGAAGAAGATCAGTCAGGTAAAACGAAGTAGACCATGTGTGTGTGTGTATACTTAATTGTCTTTTATAGGGCTGGATGAGATTCGTAAACGACATACAACAAATCAGACAGTATTGAGATTGTATCTTGAGAAATATAGACCTGAATACGGACAACCTGCTTTTCCTCCTTACCAAATGTCCAATCCTTATGCACTTATCTTTATCAAGTTATATTTACCAGAGACACAAACCATACAGTAAAGTTGAACTCATCCCCTTGTCCCTCATTTTTCTCACACTCGTTTTTCTATAGAGGATTAGGTCCTATGTATATCCACAAAGACGCTAAAGTAAGTTCAATTCTTGACGATCTTCGAAGAATGGCCGGCTTCGAACTAGACCAAGATATCCTCCTGTACGAAGAAATCCGACCTGCCATGATTGAAGTCGTGGATACCCACAACACATTCAACCAAGCTGAAATCCAAGACGGAGATATCCTGATCGTTCAACGCACTGTGTCTGCTGAAGAAAGTGAGTACCTGATCAGCCGAGACGAACACCCGACTGCGGACAGTTACCTGAACTACGAAGTGGGCAAGATCAGTGTCTGGTTCGCACCTGTTCACCCTACAGTACACGAAGAAGACGACGACGAGGACGAATCAGAGTCAGAGGAAGAAGAAGAATTCGAGTTGATGTTGCATAAAGATATGGGGTACGAACAGATTTCAGAACGTGTGGCGAAGGAGTTGGGTGTCGATAGCGATAAGTTAAGGCTGATCAATCCGTATGTGACTGGAAAAGTACCGCTCAAGAGGTTTGCAGGACTCAAGTTGGGTAAGATCTTGCCTCAGACAGCGTATCACAGAGCAAAGTTCTTGTATGAGAAGTTGGATGTGAGTTTGGAGGAAATGGAGTCCAAGTGTATGGTGACGGTTGTGTTATGTACACCCACATTGAAAGACGAGGTGCCGGTGGAAGTGCTGATGCCAAAGGATAGTTATATGTTGAAGGATCTGATGACTGAGCTGGCAAAGAAAGGAGCTACTTTCAAGACTGTGTCGGGAACAAGAGAAGTGAGGTTTTTTGATGAGATTCATGGGAAGTTCAATGTGGAGTATAATGATGAGATTTGGAGGGATCGTGTGTCTGCGTTCAATGCACTCAAGATTTATGCAGAAGTAAGTGTGTGGATCTTTGAGAATACGTGGTCTAATCTCTATTTCTTATAGGAAATACCAGAAGAAGAGATGATGAAGACAGATCATGATATGTATGTTTCCGTGTTCCATTTCCAAAGAACAACCAGTCATACCCATTCAGTTCCATTTTTGTTCTTATTGAGAGAGGTAAAAAGAGAGTGTGTTGGGATAGACTCGATAGATACTTACCCTTTTCTTTTAGAATGAGCCATGGCCAGAGACCAAGAAGAGACTGCAGTCGAGAACTGGTTTAGATGATAAAGAGTGGAGTAAAGTGAGAGTGAATATTGTAAGCAGAGATGAATCCTTAGTAGCTCCTGTGACAGATGAAGAAGATGCTTTAACTCGTAATATTCAACAAGGAGATATGATTGGATTAGATCATATGGATAAGACAGCGAGAATGGATAGACATGGCAACGGAGCCATCTTCATCAGAGGATAAAAATAAAAATATTTAATTTCTTTTTTTTTTTTCTTTTCCTTTATTCTCTTAATGACTATTTGTGTTGAATGTGGTGCTTCTGTTCATAATCTATATACACAATATAGTAAAGACAATATTAGACTGACAACATGTGTAAACAATAAGAACAGACACTTCTGTTCTCACTATTAACAGTGATTTCCAAATAGGAAGAGTGTAATCAGTTTGCAGACAAATACATAGAACATGACTTTGTTATTATCTTCATTGACATGTTGTTACATAAACCACAAGTCTATAGGCACTTGTTATATAACAGAATATCAGAACAGAAAGGAGTCGAAGTAAAATGAATATCCAGTTGTTTCGAGAGTTCACTGACATCCCTTTTTTTTGGTAGCCTCATGTCTTTCGTTTTGCTATTCTTCTGATATTATTTGAAGTGTGTAAGGGGAGGGAATATCGTATGATCACACCAGAGACTAATAAACTTAAAAAGATATCAAGTGGTTTAGACTAGAGAGATATCATTCAGACTATGATACCATACTGCACCAACCACTGTATTATCAATACCTGTATATCCTCACTCTTTGTATCTATGGTAACCACACCTCTTGTATCCATAGTATCTAGTTAACATTATCAATAGAATTCATTGTCTTCCACTGTTCTGTCATTGCCTTGGTTCGATTCTATGTGAAACAAGTCAAATACAACTATGTTTCCATGGCACTCATTATTTCTAGTTTTGGTAAAATGTTACTAATCCTTATGGTGATCTGGGACTACAGACAACTAGAATATTCGTGGTTAGTGAGTATCATCGTACTGGCATCCAACACCGAAGCATTATCAGGTAAGAACCAGAAAGAGAAATAACATGTGTTCTTACTTTATTACTAGTCTACCTTAATTTGTCTTACTTCAAGACTCTGTTTATTATTCTCTGTGGCATGGTCTGTCAATGTATTGCTCAAGGCACATTTTTATACTGGACAGATCACACACCAAGATGGATTTAGACCAATCAGAATTCAAATCATCAATGCAACTCTTCTATTTATTATTTTTTTTCCTTTTTTTTCTCTTTCTCTCTCTCTCTCTCTCTTAAATAAATAAAAATGACACCTGCTCTTCATGAGTTTGAACAGAAAGGATGGTTTTTAAGTCAAGAAGGCATTCAACTTATCCAGAGTCAATACCCAGATGCTCAAACAGTAGATGACTATCTAAGTCATGCCATAGATGTAAAGAACAGAACACCTTTTAATGTATTCTATTTACTTACTTAACTCTAGATGGATTTACGGTTATTGACCACATATGGGTTTGGAGAAGACAAACAACTGACTCATTTACCTTGTCCACTTGTACTTCAGGTATTACGTGCTGTACCTCATGATCAACAACGTATATTGATGTTGACAGATGGAAGCAAGAAACGATATAAAGCCATAGAGAGTGGAATAAAGTAAGCAAGAGAGGAGTCTGTTGAACCAATGATCTGAACCGTTTTTTCATAAAATAGAATTCAAACATTGCCTGGTACAAAGTACTTGGTGAAGAAACCAATTGAAATCAAAAACTATCTATTTATGCTGGAACCTGATATGCTGGATGAGTTGGGAGGCCATGTGAAGATGATGTTGGGGAAGGTAAAAAAAAAGATGTCAGTTAGAGTAAATAGAAAGACTCATACTCCTTTTATAGAAACCATACAATAAAAGATATAGACAGAACAGAAAGAAAAAAGTAACAAAAGGAAGAGACCGGTTTTGAATTGATCACTGACTTTATGTTGTTGTAGGTAAAGGAAGTAGAAGACAAGAGTGATAGAATAGTAGAAGAGGAAGAAGAGGATAAATTGCCTACGAAGAGGAAACCAGCTAGAAGAAGAAGAAAGTCCACTCATCCTCCAGATGCACCCATTGAAGTGAGTGTGGATGAAGTTGAGACTGTGAAGAAGAAGCCCAGTAGAAAGAGAAAGAATAAGAATAAAGGAAAGACTGCGGAAGAGGTGACTGTCAATCAAGAAGAGTCCAGTCACATAGTGAAGGAGACTAGCAAACCACTAAAAGATACTGCTAAACCACTAAAAGATACTACCAAACCACTAAAAGATACTACTAAACCACTAAAAGACAACAAGGTATTGAAGGAAAATGGTAAATCAATGAAACCAGCCAAAGATACTAGTAAACCAGTTAGGGAAAGCAGTAAACCGGTGAAGGATACAGTGAAGGAAACCAGTAGATCAGTAAAAGAGAACAATAAGCCAGTAAGAGAGATGAGTAAAAAGAGAGACAAATCATCAAAGGAAATTAGTAAACCAGTAAAAGACGGCAATAAACCAATGAGATCAGAGAATAGTAGATCGCCCAAAAAAGAATCGTCATCTCAGCCATCATTGAAAGAGTCGTCACCTGAGTCATCAGTGAAAGAATCACCACCTCAGCCATCAGTGAAGCCATCCTCTCCAGTGAAGGAGTCCCCACCTCGATCACCAGTGAAGGAATCCTCACCTCAATCACCAGTGAAGGAATCTACTAAGGATTTACCACTTCAGTCAACTATGAAGGAATCCAGCAATAAACCTTCCATGAATGCATCCATCAGTGAAGTTCATAATCCACCACCCATTATTTCACATGAATTCCTGCCTTCTGATCCATCCCACCCATCTAAAGTATCACCTACTCTATCTCCACCCTACAAATACTCTACTTACTTACCGCAACCACCGGTTGAAACAGTCACTTACCCTTACTATGAATACATGGATTCACCTGTATACTACCCTTATCCTATAGACTACAACAACATGATCATGGTTGATCCACACACAGGTATACCCTATCCGTACCCAGTCGATCAATACATGATGTACTACATGCAAGATCCCACCTACATGGTCTATCCACCACCTGTTTATCCCAACTACTATAACACCTATCATCATCCCAAAGAAAACAAATAATCCTTTTTTTATTCCCATATATGCCATAACACAGTACTGATGATGATACATATAAGCATAATACATGACAATAGCATCCTCTCTTCTGCCTTTGTGATTGTTATCGGTCTAGATGCATTCATGATACGAATACCCTCAGGATGATGAGTGATAAGAGAGAATAAACGATCTTTTTTTTTCATTAATAAGGTATGTTATGTTCTTGTTGTTGTCTTACCTGATGTGTTCTGTATTGGTTGAACTTGAATCGCTTGTCCTGATTGTATAAATGTGATGTTATTTGTGATTGGGTGTATTAGCTGATACGGATAATGGATGGCCAATACCAAAGGATCCATATAAACACTATTAAAAATGAAGGGTTTACTACTTGTTATCAAATAAATAGACACTAACCCACCTCTGAGATTGCTCAAATGGGGAATACAGGTGAATCAATCGAGTCTGTTGTGCACATACTGAATAAATAAGGAAGAGTAACCATAAGACCTTCAACATAGTCAATCAGTGGAAAGGGGTAAATAAATAAACAAAAAAATTAATTTTTTTATTTATATGCGTAGAGTAGGGTATACATTCTAATTAAACTTCGATATCCTAACAAGTCATTACACCTTAACAGGTTAGCTGCATCACAGTTGAGGGGAGAAGAAGGTTCAGGGTTAGATAATAAGAGAGAAATAGCCATGATCACAGACTGTAGAGTCCAAGCAGGAGACCAAGCTGTCTTTAAGATATCCAAGCATATCTCACCTGTCTAGAACAAAAGTCAAACCTCTTGCTCTTTTATTTATTTAGGATGATTACCTTGATATGAATATTAGGGTGACAGATGGTTGTCTTGAAGTGTATTTGTGGTGGATGAATAGGATACGTCGAAGGTACATCAATCATCAACTCAAACTGGCCACCTTCATACGGTGTATCTGGTAATCCCGCCAAGATGGCTTTCCAATGCAATAAATCATCATCTGTCAATGGCCTTAATTCAACTATCTCGGTATGTTCTTTCTTTTCTTTTTCAATCTCACGTATCTCCTTCAACAACCTTCTCGATACAGGATCCATTTTTTTAAAAAAGGGAAAAAGAAAAAGAAAAAAGAGCTATTTTTTATTCCGCACCCCTTTTTTTTTATAATGACTTCCATCGATGCTTGGATTCTCATGTCACTTGTCTATAGAGACTTGGACGATAAAGACTACACCAATGCGCTATTACTGTCTGAACGTCTCTATGCTATTGATAAAACCAACCCTGATTATAAGTACAGTTATGGACTTTGTTTATTTTATTCACTTGATTATACAGCTGCTTATTCTGTCCTTGATCATCCACCTAATGTTCAATGTGCGTATTTGTTCGCCAAGAGTTGTTATGAATTGGGGAAACGAGAAAGAGACGAGCGGAAGAGGACGGTTTGGGAAGACGGTGTAGATGCACTGAAAGCAGGGTTCATGTCTCTCCAAGATACCGACACACTTCAATGGGGACAAGGTGAATAGAGAGAGAGAGTGTGTGTGTGTAGTCGTCATTGAACTTTGTTTATTAGAATTCAAGAGTATCACGTTGAGACAACCACTTCCGTCCGTTGCTTCCATGTACGCTTTATTAGGTGACTTGTACGTGTCACTTGAAAATATTCAGGCGGCAGCGATCTATTATCTGAAATGCCTACGCCTGAACCCATACAAATTATCTGTTCATATGAAGTTATGTGATATTGCACATGATGCGAGTCTGGATATTGTGAGGATCCAAGAAGTGTATGAAGGGTTCAAGTCACAGCCACTGGACATGTCTTGTACAGATACACAGGAGCCTCCTCCACCGTCACCTGAGATCATTGATTTCTCTCTGAATACTGTGGTTGTGCCTGAAGGTGATCTTATGCCTCCGTTGACTCCGTTCACAGATATCAGTGTGAAACAATTGAGGTCGGTGGTGTTCCGGTCAACAATGATCAAGGATGAAAGAGAATCAGAGATTGAAAGGTAAGAAAGAAAAGGATGAACATCGCCTATCTCATAATGAAAAAAGAGGTGGGATAGAAGTCTTCAAGGACGAAGTGTTGCATTCAAGTGAGGAAGATATATCGATTATGAAAAGGAAAGAAGCATACAGTAATAAACATGGGTTACATCAGAAACCATCCGATCAAATACCACAGAAGATGACAATTGAGTTATACCAAGACAGTGAAGAAGAATTAACGGAAGCCATTCCACCGAGAGTGGGCACAAAGAGAGAGAAGAAAGGGAAACAGAGGTCTTCCAAGAGACATAAGCCAGATGAGACATCTACATTTCATTCGGAAAAGGCAAGAAACAAGTAAAATAAAAAAAAGGCTCTCTTTAATTCACCCTTTTCTCTATAGAGTGCATCTCCTTCTTTTCCTTCAGAAGAGGATTATCATGACATACGAGTGTCTATGGCACGTATACTACATATCCTCCAAGTCATTGGATCTGGATACATGTACCAGACACTCTACGAATGCAGGAAATCCGTATTGGAATTACAGAAACTAGATAACCGACAATACGATACACCCACTGTACTGTGTATTATCGGTAAAGACTATTACGATACAGGAGATCACCTAAGTGTAAAAGCAAATACATCTCCCCTTCTTTACCATACTGAATCTCTTTTCAGGCCTATGCATTCTATAGACACGCATTCTTCATTGCACCCTGGTACTGTGACGGTGTCCCTCTCTACTCTACATGTCTATGGTACCTCGGTAAAGAAAAAGAACTCAATGTACTCGCCTTCAAAATGAGACACAACGTATCCCATCAATTCGAAGCGTATGTCGCAGGTGGAAACTGGGGTAAACTCTCTCAAGACCCTCAAGCGACCAAGTACTTTGAGAAAGCCGTCGAGGTGGATCCCTCCAAAGCGTACGGTCATTATCTCGTCGGATACGAAGAATGGGAAAAAGGCCATTACTTGCGTGCAAAAGAACACTATGTGACGTGTATGCGGGTAGGTAAACGGTCTTATCTCGGGTGGTTCGGTATGGCCACAGCTCATCTTCGGATGGAAGAGTACCAGCAAGCAAAGACGTTGTTGGATATAGCGATTGAAATGAATCCTATTCATCCTGTGATGTTAGCAACCATGGCGGAAGTGTTGTATCATTTAGGAGAATATGAAAGTGCCTATGAGTTTATTACCAAGTCATTGGTGATGAGGCAGGAGGATTCACATAAGCGATTGAAAGTGAAGATTGAGGAGTGTTTACAGAAGGCACAGTCACAATAAATTTATAAATACAAGGGGCTTCTTTTTAAAAATGTCTATTTTTTTTCCTTTTGTTTATTACCATGCCGAAAACATTCAATGACTGTTGTAAGGATACAAAAAAAAAGAAGAAAAAAAACAGTGCATAACAGTGTGGATCATTGTAGTGAGAGAACTGGAGAATGAGAAGGTGACAACGACACTCCAGGATAGAGTCATTCAAGGTAATAATAGAGGAACAAGAGTGACTACGGTATTCAATGTTTTTGAGAATAGACAAATTGAAACAAATCACCAAACTGAAGAAAGTGATTATTGATATGAGAACAAATGCACCTATCAAAGTACCTGTGGAAATAATGGATGAATTAAAGGGTAAGACAACACATTTGTTCTTAGTGCAGATAAAACTGAACAACCTTAAAAGACACACAGCAGTCATTGAAAGAGAAAGAAAGGTGCCTGGAAGAGAAGTTGAGTGCTATAGAGTGTATGGAAGCACATATAAAGGTGTTGAAGGAAGACAATGTGAAGAAAGATGAAGAAATTCATGCATTGAAATCAAAGCCCAGTGGAGAGAAAATACAAGATATGATGAATCAGTTAATGCAGGACATGAAGAAGAAGACAAATCATTGGAAATCAAGAATTGCAGGTAGAATTGATATTGTAGTGATCGAATACGTTGGTCTCATGCATACTATTAGAGTTGGAGAAGCAGCTGAATGATGAGAAAGCACAAAAGAAGAAGATGAAAGAGAAACTGGAGAGCACAGAGGAAACACTACAGGCAATAAAGAAGGCCATTCAAAAACAGTAAGTGTCCATCTTACCCATCGTTATGCATTCACTCACCATTCTATCTGCAGTGACAAAGGCAACCCATCCGCAGTTATTCCACCTGCCAAAAGACCATTGGCTGATGTCACTAATGAGAGTAATACCACATTTACTCCTAATAAAAAGCCAGTTGAGGTAACACAGGCACACTGATATGACTTGCATGAATATACTGAGCCCTGAACATTTAATTTTAGCATTATACCCCCCAGGTTTCTGGGATATTCACTTCCCTTCCCAGGAATAAATAGTTTCCCTTCCCAGTAATAAATAGTGACTAATGGAACAAGATATCAAGGATATTCTTATGAATGATATTCAACACCAAAGAAATAAACTCTATGGTACATTTCACCTGAATTGTTTATCCTTCTTGTCTGACTTACCTATACTAGATCATATTGAGAGACTATCAGAACTCATTGCCTATTTACAGTCATTACAGACAACATTATTGAATGAACAAGCACAGAAGGAGAGAGAGTTCATCAAAGAATGCACCCCTTATATTGACACCATTCAACAGGTAGAAGAAAGACAAGGTATATAGAGAGTGTGTCCATCTAGAAAGGTTATTTAATTTGGCTTGTTACAGAACAGATAAGGACTCATGTGATTGAATTGATACAGAATGCTAGTCATCTGTATGAAGTCTATGATTCTACTTGAGTAATAAATCACTGTGTGTATTCCAGAATGAGGGATGGATGATATCTTCATGGACAGCAGTTGGTATCAACTTCATCCTTGTTACTGGTCTACCATCATTAGGAGAAATGGAATGCACTTCAGTCTGAAAAGATAACAATGAATAAAGTGTGTATGCGTTGATGGATGGTTATTTTACCTTTAAGCGTATAATGGTTGATCCCTTTCTATAGACCGGATCAATGTTGTTGTAGTTAAGACCGAATTCAGAGAACAAGATCTCATTCTTATGCTTAGACAATGTTCCCTATTAGAATAAACAGTAAAACGATCAGTCCTCCTGCTGATGTCCCATTCCTTTTGTCTAACCCAACCTTTAATTCTGTCTCTGCTTCATCATATGTTCTTCCTCCATGTACCAATGCCCAGAAAGTGGTATTATAGAGATTATTGATATGACCTATTTACAGTCTGTCAGCATATCATCTCATCTCCATCTCCACTCACTTACAATCTGCTTGTCTCCAGCTTAAATAATCTCTCAATATCTTGTCATTAGGATAACACACCACTCTTGAATCAAAACAAGGGGCATATCTTAATGGTTTATCCTTGAAATATGTAGACCAATGCATGACAAAATTAGAAGCAAACAAACTCACTACCACAGAAGCCAGTTTACTAAGAACATCATTTAAGTGTGTGTGTGTATATAGATATTCTATTTTTACCTTGCTCTTCTTGAGTATAAATTAGACTTGGATGCCAATACAAAACTGATAAATCATTAAGTAACCATAACACACACACACACACACACTGAATTACCTGTATTCATCACTCTGTCCATAAGCCAAAATGAGATCCTTCAGATCCTTCATGACTTCAATAGCACAGTGATTCATAAGATCAATAGACCTTTTATCATTCGGTTTCTCAAACTCATGTTCATCTGAGAACCTACACTCACCATGTCAGTTATCTCTTCTTCCTGTGTACATTACTATTTACCTGTGAAATCCTCTTCCGTCTATTCTAATCACTAACCAAGTACTCGGTAATAAGCTATCATCGAGTTCAAACTGTCTAACATATTCATACTTCGAATTAGCCATGAGGCCGAATAAAAAAAATAAGAAGGAGGGAAAGGAAGAAGAGTCACATTTTTTTTATTTTTTTTAAATATCTACATATAAATATAATTTTTAAAGAGCACGAGCAGGTTGTTGAGTAGGTAAGAGGTTGTATCTTTTCTTTAAGGTGACACGTTGACGAGAATATTTGTCATCGGGAGAGAATCGTGCAGGATGAGCTGACTTGGTGGGCATTCCTGTAGGATCTACTTTCTAAAAGAGAGAGAGAAAGAGATTAAATATAAACAGTTGGGTGATAAGAAGTGTTTCGTACCTTGAGTGTGTAGACACGATCGCCTTGTTCATTTAAATAATACATCAAGTACATGGTGAGAAGAGTAGAAAAGAAGGAAAAGAAAAGGAAGGGAAAAAATTGGAAATAGAAAAATATTTATTTATTCGGATGGCATAAGCCACCAGTCCATGAAATTTACCTCTTTTTCTCTCTTCTTATTATGAAAATACACTGTTTAGATGAAGGAAACACGTTTCTCATCAAGATGAAACAGCATTCAGTGCTCATGAATTGTCCATTAGAGACACGGGTTATACAGAACAAAGTGATAAGGAGAGTAGGAAATAAGAATACATTAGATAAAGATGAAGTCGTGTTTCGTATACCCGATTTCAGTCTCTTGGATATCCATAGTATAGACCTGGTGTTATTGTCCAACTACACCTTGATGATGGGATTGCCTTATCTGACTGAATACATGGGATACAAAGGGAAGATCATAGCCACTGAACCCAATATAGAATTTGCCAGGTAACAAGGGATAAAGTGGAGATGATCGATATCAAAACTAATAATAAGTAGACAAGCTATGATGGAACTATGTCAGTATCACACAAATACAACGAATACCATTGAACCAGAAGCAAGAACAACTTCTGGATACTTGGATGGGTGGAGAAGTATGTACACCATGAAAGATATCTCATCATGCATAGATAAGATACAACCTGTAAGATACACTGAAAGTCAAGATGTATTTGCCACCTTACGATGTATTGCCTATAGTTCAGGATACTGTCTAGGGGGAACACATTGGTTGATTGAGACGAGTTTCTTCAAGAAGATAGCCTTTTTATCTACTTGTTCCATTCAACCCAACTTACATCCACTCCCATTTGACCCTTCTCTGTTATCAGAAGCAGATGTTGTGATTGTATCTGGTTTAGGGTCTACTCAAGTCCCATTTGAGAGAAGTAGAACCAAAGTATTAGCACAGATAGGTAATAAACAAAGATCAGGTGAAGGGATCAGTGTCTTAACTCTCTCTTTATAAAAAGCCCGTACTATTCAGGCTAGACATAATGTGGTATTGCCTTCTTCTTCAATAGGATTAGTGTTTGATTTGATAGGTGATATCTGCCATCACTTCAAGATGATTGGAATGGAAGTTGGGCACGAACAACACCAGACACCTATCTATGTAGTGAGTCCAATAGCAGAGAGAAGTCTGAAATATGCTAATATATGTGGAGAATGGATGACTTCAGATAGACAGGATCTATTATACTTGCCTCAATCACCTCTTGTACATGGATCATTAATGAAATCAGGTGCACTCACTACCTATAGTCACATCGATCATAACACAGCCATTCGAGAACCATGTATTGTGTTCTCAAGTGATCCAGTCCATCTCAATAAAGGACCTGTCTCTTGGTTCTTGAAGACATGGACATCCCTTAATACATGCATTGTCACAAGTAAAGTAGGGGGAGAATCTAAATGTTGATTCTATCTCTCGTTATCTTATCTATTCTCTGTTTCTAGATCCTGATGGACCTGTGCATCCTCCCGCTGATTGTCGTATGAACTTCATCTATCAGCCATTGGATACACGAACACGACTAGAAGACATGGTTTCTATATTCCAGATGTACTGGACCAAACAAGAAGATCGATACCTGGTCATTCCTAGCAACCAATCATGTATAGATCTGTTCAAAGACCAGGTGACTGAACTGCATGTCTATGAACAAGGAGACATTATTGGTATTGAATTGAATAGAGATTGGGAAAGAGTGACCATCAGCGAAAAGGTAATATGTTGAAGACTGTCATTAGAGAACATACTCCTCATCTCCTTTTCCTCTAGTTGGCCAAGACGATTGTCCCTTTACCTTTACCTCACAAGAAAGATGGATCTGTTTCACTGTATGCACCCATCAAAGGATTACTCTACCTTTACAACAACCATTATGAACTTCATCCCATGACAACCAATCGATACGATGATGATTTACAAGAAGAACACCAAGATGCAACCCAACAATAAGTTCCATGTGCTGCCAGTTCTCATAGTTGAACTACATTGATATATTCCCCCTTCCCATCACTCCCAATTTAAACCGTAATAAAGATCACAGAGGCTTATGTTATCATGTGTCTACCTGAAGTGCTGCATATCAGGTTGTGCATACAGCAAGCCTTTTACACTGTATTCTTGGTTAGTTTTCTTTCTTAACGAGGAATGGGAACCCCTGTGTTCTCATTCAGATAATACATAGAGCAATGAATGGTCCAAATGAAGGCATTCTACCTCATACTCAATTAATCATCCACTTCCACTCAAAGTATTTTTATACACAACTTATTTATTTTTGATCATTTACTTTTTTTCTTCTTTTTTTTTTACATGATAGAACAACGACTCTCAGAAGCACTCTTGGTATGAGTTTCCTTCTTTGTTTTGTGAGTATCTTCTTTATAAGAAGACAGGAGAGAAGCAGAGGCAGTAGTTGTGGGTTTAGCAGATTCTACAGTGACATCGTTCATTGATCTAGTGACGGATTCTTTTGGTGTATCAGGTTGAAGAGTGGTCGATGCGAGTTCTTTGGCTGAGTTGTAGGAAGAGAGGAGAGAACTGGAGGTGTTGTGGAGGGTGGTGGTGGTGGATTCAACAGTGGATTTGACTGTGTTGGATGCAGAGTCAACAATGGGTGAGGTTGTTTGTTTAGTGGATTCAACAAGAGGTGCAATGGTCTGTTTGGTGGACTCAACTACGGGTGCAACTGTTTGTTGAGTGGATTCAACAACAGGTGCAACAGTCGCCTGGGTGGACTCAACTGTAGATCTAATAGTATTGGATGCAGAGTCAGCAGTGGACTTGACGGCTCTTGTGGCAGATTCGGTGGTTGATTTGATAGTGTTGGAAGCAGATTCAGCTGTGGCCTTGATTGTGTTGGAAGCGGATTCAGCTGTGGCCTTGACTGTGTTGGAGGCGGATATAGCTGTGGCCTTGACTGTGTTGGTTGCGGATTCAGCTGTGGACTTGACAGTATTTGATGCGGATTCTACAGCAGGGTTAATGGTATTGGCAGCCATTTCCTTGGCAGAGTTATAAGAAGACATGAGAGAAGTGGATGCATTACCGTAAGAGCTCTTGACTGACTGGGTGACAGTTTCAGCAATAGCTTCGGCATTCTTAGTAACGGTGTCTTTCATCGATACAGTGGTAGGTTTAACATCTTGAACATTCTTAGCAATGGATTCTTGGACTGAGGCAAGAACAGGCTCAACTTCATTGCCAATGTTCCTTACAACAGGGACAACAGTATCCTTTACTGATTCAACTATGGGCTTGACTTCCTCAGTTTTCTTAACAACAGTGTCATTTATTGATTCCACGACAGGGTTAACATCGTCTTTGATAGAATCAACAATAGGCTTTACATCTTCCACTTTACTGTCTACAGCTGCCTTGGCTTCCTCGACAACAGGGGTAACTTCCTTCTTTACTTCTTGGACGACGGGTGTAACTTCCTTCTTTACTTCCTCAACAACAGGTGTAACCTCCTCCTTTGCTTCCTCAACAACAGGTGTAACCTCCTCCTTTGCTTCCTCAACAACAGGTGTAACCTCAACAACAGGCTTTACTTCTTCTACCTTGACTGACTCAACAATCTCCCGTTCTTCGGAATGAACCACATGACGAGTGACAGTTTCCGCAATAGTATCTTCATTAGCAGTGACCTGAGTAGTGATGGTCTCTACCTCAGGTGAAACATCCTTGACCACAGTAGTCACGACATCGCCTTCCGTCTCAGTAACAGAGATGACTTTGTCTTCTTTCATGACAGTGGTGACCATGGTGGAAGATGAGGTAATGGTAGTTACACTAGAGAATTCCATGGTAGATTCTTTTTCTTCTTGAGGAACAATGGTCTCCACAATATAGGTATCTGCTTCCTTAGTCACCAAAGGCACTACGGGAACATCTTTACTGCCCTCAGTTGTGATAGCATCATGCTCGGACACCTTCTGAGTAGTAACAGTGGTAGTGTGGATGTCCTTGGTAACAGTCTCAACAACGGGAGGTTCCTTAGTTTCTGTGATCACACGGGTGACGGAAGTGTCGTGGTCACCTGATATGACGTCAGCAGAGCGGTCCGATAATTGCAATCCGTGGACTACCGAGTAAATACCTTTCTCCACGGCATTCGTCATGTCCACCACCAGAGGTTTCTCTTCAGTCTTCTTGGGTTCTTCTACCTTCTTGTGTGCCTTCTCTGCTTGTAAGCCATGAACCACTGAGTCAATACCTATTTCAACTGCTTTCTGCATGTCAACAACTAAGGGAACAATAGGTTTCTCCTCTGCCTTCTTCTGTTCAGTCTTTTTCTCTTCCACCTTCTTTTCTTCTACCTTTTCTGACTGTAAGCCATGAACCACTGAGTCAATACCTATTTCAACTGCTTTCTGCATGTCAACAACTAAGGGAACAATAGGTTTCTCTTCCACCTTCTTTTCTTCAGTCTTCTTTTCCTCTACCTTTTCTGCTTGTAAGCCATGAACCACTGAGTCAATACCTATTTCAACTGCTTTCTGCATGTCAACCACCAAGGGAACAATAGGTTTCTCTTCCACCTTCTTTTCTTCAGTCTTCTTATCTTCTGCCTTTTCTGACTGTAAGCCATGAACCACTGAGTCAATACCTATTTCAACTGCTTTCTGCATGTCAACAACTAAGGGAACAATAGGTTTCTCTTCCACCTTCTTTTCTTCAGTCTTCTTTTCTTCTACCTTCTCTGACTGTAAGCCATGAACCACTGAGTCAATACCTATCTCAACTGCTTTCTGCATGTCAACCACCAGGGGAACAATAGGCTCTTCTAACTTCTCTACAGCCTCCTCGACCTTCTCTTCGACCTTCTCTACAGCCTCCTCGACCTTCTCCACCTTCTCTTCAACTTCTTCCTTCAATACTCTGAATGTAGGAGCAAGGGATCGAGGCACCGTAGTAGCATAAGCACTCAAATCAATAGCCCTGCTGGCCAATACAGAATCAATACCCTTCTGGACATAATCAACAAACGCGTTATCTGACATCTTTTTTTAGAATAGTAAAGAATAGAATAAAGAAGAACAAAAATAAATAAAAGAGAGGGGGTTGAAAGCTAATTCCCCCCCAAATCGGACCCTAGAACCTTCTTTCAATGCATGTGATTTGCCCCCTTCTCTCTCTTTTGTTTACCCCTCTTTCTTCATGACTTCTTATTCCTCCATACAAGATCCACTCACTGTACTAGTGACCGCCCAAAACAAGAATACGACAGACATACTGTGTCCAAGAGAAACATGTGATTGTGTTATCTTTCGTAAACAAGTAGCTGAACGAGTGACTCGAGATGGAACTAAAGTAAAGACGTGTGTGATTAACTAAACCTGTACTCATTCTTTCACCAGCTCCAACTTCCTTCTTCTACCCAGCCTCTTGAAGATGAGTTCTGGATAGTCAAGAGTATGATGGATTTTGAGAACGCAGGGTTCTCACAGACTGTAGGCACCATCAAGTACCTTTCATGTGCTGATTGTGATATTGGGCCCTTGGGTTATCACGATACCACTCAACCCAATGAATTTCTGATTAGTATGAAGAGAGCAAGATATAGAATATGATTATGTCATCACCCCACGTCTATATTAAACGCGTAACTTTTTTAAAATTATTTTAATATTTATCTCCTCTTTCTCATACAACTTAAATATATAATGACGACGTTATTACCACTTGTGTTGGTGGATTTACATGATATTGAACATAAAGATGCTAGTTTAATAGAAGAAACAGTGCATGTGGCTATTGAACATAACAAGAGTATGTTGATATCTATTGAGTGTGATGAAATAAGAAGACATGAGCATACAATGGATGTGATATGGGATAAGATACAAGCATTCTTAGGCACATTGTATGTGATTCAGACAAGTACTTGTTACCGAGAAGGAAAACCCTTATTGAATTGTGATATCCTGTTTCAGGATATATGTGGATACTCTATTCCCATGGAAACCTCGATTGATTCAGTGTGTTGCCTAGATAAAGGTAATTTATATCTTCGGGAAGAACAATGAGCACTGAATGGCCTTCTTTATTAAAGATATCAGTCGATGGAAAGGATGGAATGAAGAGAGGAAGAAGAGAGGGTTGGCACCACTGAAGAGGTATGCGGTCACGGGAAATAATCAGACACGGTACAATCCTATCATGGAACGAAAAGGACCGGTGCAGCCTCATGCGTTTAAGAGAGTGGCTGTGGGTGGTACATTCGATCAGTTACATGCAGGACATAAAATACTCTTGACAATGACAGCATTATTGACACAGAGTAGTATGGTTGTGGGTGTCACAGGTAAAATAAATAAAAAGAGGGGGGGGAGTAAATAACCTATTGATTCGTCTTTATGTAGATGATTGTATGTTATTAAAGAAGAAGCATAAGAACTTGATCAGTTGTACTGCCACAAGAGTAGAAGGAGTGAAGAAGTATCTAAATAGAGTGAGAAGAAATATCAAACATGATGTTGTACCTATTGAAGATCCATTTGGACCCACTGCAACTGATCCCACGATTGATGCATTGGTGGTATCCAAGGAAACATTTAAGGGAGGAGAAGCAGGTAAGAAGGTGAGGTGTTGGGTTTGATAATAAAAGTGACCTGAACTCTTTTCTTCTCTTGACCAGTGAATAGAGAGAGATATCTTCGTGGATTTGCATTATTGGAACTCAGGATTATCGATGTCATCTCCTCTGATCACAGTGTACTCACACCAGAGAACTTTGATCTTGCCAAGATCAGTTCTAGTTGGATAAGGGACTATATTGCAAAGAACAAGCAGTTGTAAATAAATGTTCATTGCAGAAGTGTGTGTCTTTGAGCATTGTCTTTATGATATTATCTAGCTATTCCGGTATATAAAGTGGGTTTCAACCCAAGGCTTTGTCTCTAAGGGAAATGCCTTTCAAAAAAATATACAGCTCAGATCTAGTGTCATTATCAACTGTTCCACTTATGATATAGCTCGGCCAATGAACAGCCCCAGTCATTTCGAGGTTAGAATTAATTTCGCGTTATCTAGTCCTAAGTGAAATCCACCAACAAGCTGAATTAAACGCTCAGGAGTAGGGTGAGATACTATACGTACTTTCAGAGAAGTGGAAAGGGGGGGGGATTATAGAGATATCTGATGACTTTAAGAAATATCCTTCATATGATGAGAAAACGAGTAATTCGTATTTAACTGGTGATGATAAGAAAGCAGTTGATGAATATATTCCATAGTAAGCTGTATTCCAGTTACGGAAGTTGGGTAATAGATTGGATGCTATGCTTGGATCATACGATCTGAATGTCGCAATGATGATGAGTGTAGTAATGAATGAATATTGGAAGTTCGTTTACATGATTGACTATTACTGAGCAAGGAGTGTCCTCTAAGCAGATGAATATGATATGTCTCAACAGAGTGAGCTAGTAAAGTTGCAAAAGTCCAGGTAACCATGGTATTTGTACCTGGTCAAATGAGAATTAACAGTTGCTTAGATACATTGTGTTCGCGCATATTGAAAGTGACCATGGATATGTAGAGGGATGCTGTGATATTAGATTGACAATCTATAGGTTAGGCTTAATGATTTATCACTTGCGATATAGTAAGAGTGATCTATCGTTGATATCTGATGATGGAAATAACAAGGTACCAGTAACCATCCCAACCAGATCCTATATCCCATAGTATAGCTCATCTCATATGATATGGATTATTATTCATATCCTGTGTGTATAACCCCTGTATGGGTATTCATTCCTCAAGTGCCTGCAGTTGATAACAAACAAAACGATGATCTGTGAAAGTGCTCTTTTCAGGGTACTGTATCCTCATTTATATAAGCATATACTTTTATCAAATTCTGTGAATACTTCAGCTGGCTGTGACATATGATTCCATCATCGGCTGTTTGTTCAAGAAACAAGAGAGTGAATGAAGTACATTTGATTCCAGTGGATGGAAAGCGAGTAAATGATATTAGATTCTCCTCATACAATAGACACTCGCCCAATGACTGAATATCTTCACACTATTACTCATCCTTTGTGTATACTCACACTAGAAACAAACAGGCAAAAGACAGTCGTTAAGAATGGGTGTTAAACAGCACAACATTACATATATATATATTTTTGTTTTTTGGAAAATATAAACAAGTTCTTTTTTTAAGGAAAAAAAAAGATTCTAAGCGGATAACATGATTCCAATACCAAATTTACTTTGACCCTAATGAAAATTGAACATGCTAAATATACATATTTCCCCGTATATATTCCCTAACACTCACCTTCATATGATCTAAATCTCCACTGATAAGGAAGGAGAATCCAGGTGCCATCTTCTCTTCCAATACAGCAGACACTCTGCCAGTAGTATCGATCTGACCTCTGAAAGTGGCCTGTCTAAAATCGAATTTACCACCCACAGTAGCGACAGCCTCTCTACGTCCTTCCTGAGCCATCATATTCAACTCGACGCCAAACTCGACCTTCTCATTGATACGTTGGTAGTAACTGGCTTGTATTGCGCCCACATCTTGTACTTGTGCAGTAGCAATATAATCTTTACCAGTGTACTTACCGACAAAAGACATGGCTGTCATCTCCATCTCTGCTGTAGGTCGCTGTATGACGATCTCAGATCCAAGTACTAATTGTTGAGTGACAGATTGAAGATAAGAAGCCATGAAGAGGCCAGTACATTCTAATGGATTGGGGTTCATCGTCTTGAAATTCAAGGCATAATCCGATCCATTAATCTCTTGCTCCAATTGAAGCATAGAATGACCTGGTGTATCCGTCATCTAACCAAAATAAAAAGAGTCAGAAAGGAGCAGTGGGAGGTTGATCTCTCTTTTTGTTTACCTGTGCAACTACTTTACCCACAAAGCGTTCTGAAAATGCATGTCTTAATACACCGTTCAAATTAGCATCGTTACCCATTGTTCCTTGTAACATAGTCTAGAGGAGAATAAGTGTGTGTCTCTGTTATTTTTTTTTTTTCGCTTACTTTCTCAGTCATATAAACTGACATGAAGTTATACATGGAAGGCATCACTTGAGATCCTAAAGAGAATTGATGCTGTACGTGGAAATGAGGAGACAACTCTTTGATGATATTTGCCTGTGCACCATCAAATACATAGTTGGTAGTGAATGTCTCTAATGAAAACGAGTGAGGTGTGTTTCCCAAAAAAAAAAAAAAAAAAATCCCCTACCTTTCGTGGCTTCAGAATGAAGTCTTTCGAATTTTCCAGGACTAGGTAAATGTAATAAGCTCTTCTGATAATTGAACCAAGCAGGCCAATGCACTGGATTCCATGCAGATCCAGTAGGTTTCTGGTTCGTGTTCAATGAAGAGAACATTTTAGGTGCCAATGATTCTGCCATAGTTTAGGAGAGGAGGGGGAAAAAAATAAGAATAAAATAACAACAAAAAAATTTATTTATTTATTTACTCAATAGATTATGAACCCCCGAACTGAAAGGGGTCCTCGTCATTCAAAAAAAAAAAAAAAAATTGATAGGTGCATTCAAGTGTCAGAGTAAGTTTACCACTTCAATAACCTGTGTCCTTTGGATGCATGAGGTGCACTTGCTCTGGGAGAGACATCTACTTGACTGACTGGTCTTGTTCCTTTTTGATGAATGTTACCAGTATAAGGAGGCACCAATTCTTTGGGTTCTGGACTGGGTTTATGTAACTCACTCAATGAATCCACAAACGCATCAGGAGTAATCACTTGAGTAGAGCCTATATAGACTTCACGGTTAGATGCTTCAGCTAGTTCATAGGCAGATCTGATTTCAGAGTAAGTAACACCACCCACAATGAAGATAATAATAGGTGGGCCAGAAGGTGGTTTAGGGCCCGCCTAAAATAAAAATGGGTGAGTGAAGGGTTTTAAAGATCTCTGCTTTCAACTTACATTGACGCCTAAGGATTTCTTATGCCATTTCGTCTGAGATACACGTAACCTAGGTCCTTCCTTCTTTGCTTCTTCGGTATCTTTCTTTACCTTTTGTTGTTCTTTTCTCTTGTTAATAGGAAACAAGCTCTCATCGATTGTGTTATTGATGTGACCCTAATATAACCATGAATATCTCATCCATTTTCTCTATTCTCTTTTGTCTACCTCAACAATTCTCTTGACAATAGGAACATAACGAGACAGATCATAAGGTACATCTTGTTGGACATCCTTCTTCTTCTTGTTCTTCTTTGCTTTCTGACCTTGTTTATTGGCTGATTTGGATAACTTGACACCGAGAAGAGAGATGTTTTCGATGGCGTCTTTGTATTTCTGGCTGAGACGAGCAAAAGAGAGCAAATTGGCCAAGTCTTCTGGATCCACTTCATCTGAAGTAGCAATCCAAAGGAGAATAAGACGAGTTTTGATCATTTCACTAAGAAAAAAAAAAGGGTTGAAGGACGAGGAGGGTTTGAATCAGAGGGGGTTCGTACCTAGTAATGGGATCATCAAGAATAGGTATCAGATCTTCTACCATGTTCTTGGTCTCGTCACCTTCAGGAGTCACACCACAAGCCATATTCTATGTATATATCTATAAGCACTTCATCCTCAGGAATCATTTTGTTCTTTTACCTGTTCCAATGTACCAATGGTCTCCAAGTTTTGTCTCTCAAATTGATTCATACATTCATTCGCCATTGTAATATGAGCAGAGAACTAGAATACACGGGTTAAAGAGAACCAAAGACAAGAGAGGTCGTAATTACCTTTGATTTCATTTCCTGGAATTGGGGTAAATTAGAAATCATGTTCTTCATGTCATTCAAATTACCAGCAGTCGATTGTCTAGAATGAAAGAAAGGATCAGTCCATGCAATCGAATCACTTACTGGACTTCTTTTCTCTTTACCCTCCTGAAGATATCTTATTCTCATTCATGAATGCATTGAAATCATCCACCAAATTCTTTGTTGTAGGCCCAATATGCTGGTGTCTGGCAGAAGTGTAGACTGTATCTTGTTCGGTCAGGATCACTTCTTGGTTCTGAGTGGTTCCGTCTTCCTGAGTATATTGGTACTGGTATCTTAATCCAGTGGGTATTTCTTCTATATCCAATAAATCGGCGATCATTGCCTGATAAGTGAATTCATGCAAGAAAGGTGAAATAGGATCAATAGGGCGATCAAGTATGATCAAAGTACCAGCAGGAAGAGGAGGATCTCTTGAAGGCTAATAACAATAAGGGAGGATGAGTAAAGAAGAAACTGGGATGGGTTTCAATTCAACCTACAGGGAATTCAGGATTCGTTGTACAGAATGTGTCGAGTTCTTCCTGCACTAGTTTAGCTAATTGTTCGGGTATTCTACGGTTGATGGTGCCTTGGATATCACGAGGACGATGGTATCTGATCAATGGATTCTCACCCAAAGTAACACACACACATAATATCTAAAAGACAAGTAAGATGGGTGGCATCTAATCATATACACATTTCTTTACTTGTTTAGCAATATCACTTAATTGATCTGTGAGGACAGTAGAAGATACATCTTCCCCAAATAAAGAATGGAATTGGCGCTCATTATCCAATGAATAGACAGCATGTTCACGTACTAAAGAGATGGGTTCAGTCACAAGCACATGAGACACTTCCATCTTTCTATGTTACCTAAGAAGTCCACATACATCTCCTTGAGCCCTTTGATGCCATCCTGTGAATTCGTGGTATTTAATAACTCGGAGAACTTGGTGAACACCGTATTATCCAATGCTAATGATGGAAAGATGAGTTCCCAACCCCTAATCATAGGTTTCCTTATTTATTTTTTACCGTTGATAAAGTGAGCATGTGCAGCAGCATACATAGGTCCTTCAGGTCGAGATAAATCATCCACTAATCGAGAACATGACTCGATACAGGGTGTGAGAATATAAACTGCTTCGTAGTTTGGATAAGCCTGTCTGGGTTTCTCTATGTTCTCAACCACTAATAAAAAAGTGAATATGCTTGTGAACCCCCTTCTTACGACTACTTACAAGACACCTAGAATAAACAATATCAATAAGAGTGTTTGTAGAGTGAGCAGCCTACTTACATTCTCCTCGAGAATATCGTACATCTTACAGGCTGAATTCAGTAGTTTGAGTGATAGACTGTCCACAACAACTAACTTCCATCTTCCAGTAGGTTGAACAGACTTGATTAATTCCAGAAATCCTGCCAAGAGAGTCAACACATGTACTACAGACGAAACTCGATATCCGACTTACTCTTTCTTAATATCTCATCAATGCCTATCATCTGTTATAGGCTGAAAAAAGGAGGGGGAAATAAGAAGAAGAAAGGGGGGCGGGCTATTATTTTTATTATTTATTTAAAGTAAACGGAGATGGAAATGACAAGTGAGGCTGAATCAACCGCGTGAAGCATGACACTTGAGACAGACCTTTTCATCCGTCGTGAAGAACTGACATCCATTTCTACACACTAAATGATGATAGTCTTCTCTTTTCCTCTTCATTTTCTTCAACTCTTTCTCCAGTTTCTCGTCATGCATCACATCACCTACAAGATCTGGAAGGATGGAAGATGAATAATGAGTACAAGTCACTGTCGGATCACTTACTCTCGTCTTTCTTGTACTGTCTCATCAACCTGACCAACACTCTGTGTCCATCTCTGGGTACTTTGTAATGGTCTGCAAAGTTCTTTAACTGAATACTGTACTTCAGTGCAGTGATATCGGGGGAATCTACTTCAAAGATAAGCAACACACAGACAAGGTTTTTTCATTCTCTTTACCTTCTATCTTGTCCTCCGTCTCCCGGTGGATCTCAAGCAGTGTACCTAGCTCGTCACTCATCCTACTCTTCTTGTGGTCTTCGTCTGTTATCTCGGGAGAATTGGCTATCACTTGGGGTATTCTTCTCTTCTTACGGTTGAATCGAATAGGTCGCATAGCATCAGTGATCACCACTGCTCTTTCTTCTGCTGTCACTGGATAAACGTATAAGCATAGAGTATTCTTATTTGAATAAAAACTTACATCCATCTTCAGACTGTGTATTGCGTCTACGCATTGATAAGGAAGGAAAAGAAGAAGAAAAAAAAGGGGGAAGTTGAGATTCAAAGATCGGATGGACTGGTTTTTTATTATTTTTTTATTTATCTATTTATCTTTTCACCCACCCCTTGTTTTTTGGAACCTGAAGACATGTTCAATCTCATTCGTGCCCGTCACTTTCACACCACCTTATCCCATTCAGGTAACTAAGACAGTCAGTGACCCGTTCATCTCATTTATCTCTCTTATTTAGTGGAAGTCTTAAGAACACCTTCTTCTGTACCCAAAGGCACTGTACTGAAAGGTATTCATTTCTTAAAAGAAGGACAAGATCCAGTGGCACTTGACGATACAGAATACCCAGAGTGGTTATGGGATTTATTGGATGAGAAGAAACTGAAACAAAAGATAAAGAAGCCTAGTTTTCGTCAGTTTCATAGAAAACAGAATAGAGACAACATCAAGGCAATGAACTTTATGAAAGATAAGAAGAATTAAACTACCATGGACGTTCATGAGAGAAAGCAGATTGACCGTCTAAGTTTTAGAAAAGAATAGATGAGTACAAGAAATAAATATAGGAAATAGAAACCTTTACATTGTAAGGAACCTTGGGGTGTGAATATAGTGTGGCCTGTCACCTGAGGTTGCATAGGTTGGTTAGGCATGCCTGTCATTTGGGGTTGGAGGTGAGATGGGTAGGATTGGATTGGACTCTGATTGAATGCGGTATTGTTGGGAGTGGAGAATTGGACACCTGTCATTTGAGGTGTGATTGCAGGTGAACCAAATGGATTGTCAGGAGCTATTGGGGGTATACAACATTTAGTTATTAAAATAAGGAGAGGATAAAACACTTACTGGCTGAGTTCCAGTGTCTGCCCGTGGGTTGGGACATCATACGTTGGTTCATTCCTGTCTGTCCTGCAGCAGGTTGAGGGACTAACGGCTGTGGTAATATAGAGGATACGGGTACTGTCATGGAGCTCATAGAGTTCATACTATGCATTCCATTCATGGGAGTATTCATGTTGTTCATGGGAGTATTCATGTTGTTCATGGGAGTATTCATGCCTGTATTCATACTACCCATGCCTGTGCTCATATTACCCATGCCTGTACTCATATGGCCCATGCCTGTATTCATCCCAGTACTGCTAGGATAATCTGACTGGAAACCTGTCATTTGAGGCTGAAGAGCCTGACTATTCCATGCAGGTGGTGTAGATGTTGACCATTGACTCAACGATTTATCCACTCTATTAGGCGGCACAGGTCTCTGCCTTCCAGGTGATTGGAAAGGAGACTGCTGGAACTGCATCTGAAGCTGAGGAGGAAGTTCTTGTTGAAGTCTCTGTTGTTGAAGTATCACTTGCTGCAACTGCTGCTGTTGTTGTTGCTGCTGTGTACCTGTTTGCATTGCAATCTGTTTTTGTAACTCCAACTGCTGTTTAGTCAGTGCTTGTATCTCCTCCAACTGTTTCTTCTGTTCCTCTGTCTCCTTCTGTAACTTCATCAACTGAATCTTCTGGATCTGTTCTTCTTCTAATCGCTTCTTACGCTCTGCTTCAGCTGCTTCTTTCTCTTCGGGAGTAGGACCTGCATTCTGGGCTGCCTGTTTCTGAGGGACAATAGGTTCAGATCGAGGTGTCCATGCATCATCATTGAATGCATTCAATAAGTCCTGACCAGTAGATGGTGATTCCACAGTCGATTTGTTATTACCTAGCAACTCCAAGATATCAGGATGAACACCCATTAGATTATTTGAACTAGAAGTCTCTTTAGATGGGCGAGGTCTGGCAGCACCAGGGGCTAATAATGACAAGTTAAGTATAAAAAGAGTTATCATAGTGAATCCCTTCCCACTTACTTTTAATGGCCTTGGATTCTGAGCTGTTCCATTCATTCTGCAATTTCCTTGCCAATTCCTCATCTTTTTCTACTTGACTCTTATTCTTTAATGCCAATACAGGAATATCATCTGTGGGATCAGTGGGTCTTCCTGTCTCGATAAACCTCTCGACAGCCTGGACGTGCTCTTCCTTCAATCCGAGTGTCTTCATCTGTTTGTGTGTCAAATGAGGAATATCACTGTCATCCAATTTCTCTGCTTTAAATGCTGATGTATACTGGATAGAAGCCTGCATTGGAATGCCTGCCAACATAAACCAGTCAAACCAATCCCATGCTTCATTGAACTTCTTGGGAGCTGGTTGGGGAGAAGGTGCAGACTCCTTCATGTGTTCACTCACCCACACAATATCTTCTGGGCACATCTTCTCTACAGGCACATCAATCTTCACACCATTCAACTTATGAAGGCGTAGTTTGTTGTTATGTAAATCAATGAACTGTGCATCTACTTTGAATGTACCACTTCTGTCTGTCCATGTTCTGACCTTGCTGAGATCGGGTTTGGGTTTAGGAGGCTCTTGATGTTTAGCAGTACTTCCCGATCTGGTTAACTGGCCACTTCTTGCAGTTGAATTAGACCGAGCCATGGCCGCTTTACGCTCAACATCCTTTCTTCTATAATCTTCCTCGATTTGTTTCTGTCTAGCCAGCTCTGTCTTCTTATTGGCTTCCTGAATCTGTCTTCTTCTCTCTCTTTCCTCTTCTTCTCTCTTCCTGTTCTCTTCTCTGTTCCTGTTCTCTTCCTCCTCGAGATATCGACGTTCTTCTTCTTCCTGCAACTGTCTTTCTTCCTCTTGGCGTCTCTGCTGGTCTCTTCTTTCCTGTTCTATTCTCTCCTGCCTTCTTCTCTCGGCCTCTTGTCTTTCAGCTTCGATTCTCTCTTGTTCTCTTAACTCTTCTTCGTTGTCTCCTTGATCCTCATCATCATTCATTTTGACATAGCTGGATGGCACAATGCCCACCTCACCATTCTGTTTCTGAACCCGAATCCAGCCATCAGGGCGTGCATAATCAAGTACATAGAGAGGTTCATTCATTTCTACAGGTAACTCATCACCGCCTTCTGGGTCGAACTTGTAGATACTGTAACCCCATTGAGGCACACATGTACTCTCCTCTTCGGTGGTGACAGCAGGTGGTGCACTGACAGGTGGAGTCACAGCAGGTTGTGCACTGACAATAGGCTTCACTTGGGTGGCAGATGATTGTGCTACCTTTCTTGATTCTTCTATCTTGGCCACGATTGCTTTAGCTTCTGACTTTGAAGATGTTTGATAATCCAATACTGCTTTTTTGACACCTTCAATTTCAATATGCAGATTCTTATTATCATACAAACACTTGATAACATCGAGAATAGGGTATTGCTGCACAGGTGAGGCTTTATCTGTCTCACTGCCATAACACAACATGCCATTACCCACTGACAAATTCCCTTTCTCCTTCTTCTTCTTCTTTTTGGCTGTATCGTACTCATGTACTGACCATGTCAGAGCATCATCTGCATTGGGTGTCTAGACAATAGAAAGAGATTGAGTAAAAACAATAGACACATCTGTAGATACCATCTTACACTGTGGACAGTCTTAGGAGTCACTACAGTAGGGGTGACAGTGGGGGGAGTGACAGTGGAAGGAGTGACAACATCAGGAATCGTAGGAGGAATGTGCATGACATCTTCTTCATCCACTACATAATTACTAGGTGCTAATCCAATCATCCCATTCTGTGCTCTCACCAAGAACCAATCTGGATCCTCTTTCTCCAAGACTTCCAAGATATCTCCTTCTTCAAAACTGAGTTCTTCTTCTTGTTGTGCAGTGTATTCATATTCAGCTCTTACTGTTCCCATAGGAACCACCTAAGAAAGGAGAGATTTCAATACGAATCATAAAGTGGGTATTGCTTATTTCTTTACTTCTTCAAGATAAGAAGCAGGAACGAGTCCAATAGGACCAGGTGTCTCTGTCTGCTTCAACTCAGCTTTCCACCAGTCACTGTCTTCTTTGTCGACAATATAAAGTATGTCATCTTCGTTAATGCTCAACTCATCTTCTGTTCTTGCTTGGTAATCATAAAGTGATTTACACACTGCCACATACTTCATTTTCTAAAAATAAAATAAAAATAGAAGAAAAGGAAGAGAAAAATAATAAATAATCATCAACCTCATCCTCATTTGCTCGCTTATTCGGAGTATGAAATACCCTTCAAACCCTATTTTTATTTATTCCTTTTTGTATTTATCACTAAGGATTTCTCTGAACCCAGATATGATCTCATTCTCTCGTTTCATCTTCTGTTCTTGAGCATGTTGAAGCACTTGTCTCTTTTCTTCAGCTGAGATGACCTGGTTCTCTTTACGAAGACGAACAGCATTCATACGTTGATGTCTATAGGGTGGGTGAGTGAGGACAGCTCCATTCAATTTTATTTTTATTTCCTTACCTGCTTCCACTCATGACATATCCCGCTCTTTCAAAATCAGCAATTCTGTCTCCACTTAAACCGATTTCACCACGACGTGGGATACGTTTACCTTGCTGAACATAAGCAGCCATAGCTGATCCTTCACCTGGAAGTAATGCTCCACCGTACCTAGAGAGAATACGAGTGAGTGATCTATAGACACCATGATGGTTCTTTGTAGTTTACGCTCTATCGTCATGCATGTCATTCTCTATCAAGGGAAGAGGTCCCACAGGCGCCAAATCATCCGGTAAATCCACTTGTTTCTCTACCCACAGATCCTCCACTTCATCCAAATGAGAGGGATCCACTTCCAGCACTTCCTTCTTGGGCTGCACTTCTTCTTCACTACTGGAGTACTCACTGGATGTATATCTCTTCTTCTTCTTCTTACTCTTCTTCTTGTGTTTTCTCGCGTGTCTCTTTTCCACGTCTTTTTCTTCAGGTGATACGGATCGATGGCGTTCAGGCGAGGGAGCCCAGACAGTTTGATGAGACTGCTGACGAGCACGAGTACGACTAGATGGATGATGTGTTAGTGTATGTATGTGTACAAGTGTGTGTGTGTGTGGATTTACTAAGCAAAGAAGCTTTCTCCTGGTAAGATGGGAATACCGGCTATTTCGGTCATGGTCTCATCAGGTTGGTATCTTCTTCTTGTGTCAGTACGGTTATCTCGTCTGTCTTCTCGTCTTGATGATCTTGATCTGTCTCTTCTCGATGACCTGTCTCTCGATCTGTCCTGGGGTGATCTCTCTCTTCTCGAGGACTTATCTCGAGGTGATCGCTCTCTTCTCGAAGACCTGTCTCTTGGTGATCGCTCTCTTCTTGATGACCTTTCTCTAGATGATCTCTCTCTTCTCGATCTGTCCTCTCTTCTTCGTCGTGGTGGAGACCGACTGTCTCGTCTCGATGGTATGGGTGATCGACTGTCTTTTCTTCTAGGTGACAGATTAAGTGATCTCTCTTCTCCTCGTTTATCTGATCTACGTTCAGGTGAATGGTCTCGTTTCATGAGTAGTTGGAAAAAAGAAGAGAAAGAAAAATAAAGGGAACCCAAAAAAAAAAAATAGTAGAAAAATGGTTGTGACTTGTAATGATAACCATCCACCCCTATGCACTGTGGGTGGATAGGGATGATAAAGCGGATGAACAGCATGCATTGCGACCAAGGTATTGGATATATTCTGAACAATGACAAAGGAACCCTCAAAACGTGTCTACTGAGGTCAAGTCGATGACTGATATCTTTGCTGACACTCTTTAGAGTCACTACTCTCTTATGAAAGCACCATAAGAAGATCAATTCAATCATGATGCATGTGAACAGACATGAAGGCTTGTTCATTCAAGTACTTGAAAAACGGAACCACAATCTTGTACACATAAAGTTGATCTTTTATTCGTAGAACTGATATTACTTCTTCTAAACACCAAATATCTATTTTACTAAACACTGGGTGGAATAATTGAGAGCCCATAAACAGTTGATTCCCTGAAAGAGAGGAAAGCGGGTTGATATCAACATGAGAGAATGCATACAGACTCATCAACCAATGGATTTTGTTTCTGTGACAGTTGACATAAAAGTTCAAATAGGTCAATCCTACCTATCGATGGTGTCTCCTTCTTCAACTGTAGAAGTATACCGTATCTATGCAGCAGCTGATGGTCTTTAAATCAATAGTAATATATTCACTGCTTCATTGTTCTTCTACATGCATTTATCTTCTCATTCTTCCATTCGGTGTTTCATTCATTGACATATGGATTTTATATTGGATGTAACTGTAAAATCAAGAAAAGAGGGTTGTTTATACATATTCTTGTATAGATTGTAAGGATAAGTGTGGTGTGTAGCTATAGAACATGTATCTTCATAAGACGACATTCTATTCTTCTTGATTATTGTTCACTCCTAAGTCTGAACGTGTGGTTTATTCAGCTGTAACCTCTCAAAGTCTGTCCACAACCAGTTGATTGTAATCTCTTTACTCAAACAATATCCCTCCGTCGTATACTCTACGTCTACACATGCTTTTCTGCCAATAGTCAAGCAACTTGTAGGCCGACCTGCCATTTGCTTATTTTTGTCACACACACGATCCACTGAATGCACCAGGGATAAAAATAATCCAGAATAAACCATCCATCTATTTTAGTCCCTAATGAAACTTCCATTCGTGAAGACGTCCATAGAGGCGGCTCATTATTCAAACACATGGGGGGATCATCTACCCCCAGTTCAGGCTGCTATTGTTTTCCCCAAGTGCCCATGTATTCTGAATCCAAGAGAATAACAACACAACGTTGATTGTCAATGGTCCGATGTCAAAGAGAAGCAGTTGCTGAAAAGACACACAGGAGTTAATATAAAAAGGGTCATCCCAACCCTTTCTCTGTCTAGAAAATCTATTTCTTCACCACAATGCTCAAAGAGTTCAAGAGCTTCTTTAGACCCACCCTATTTTCCTTGAATGAACTGATCCACCCTGTCTATGAAGGAACCCATCACCAGAAAACGAACCTTACCGCCATGAGTGAGTCCATCTATGACTATAAAATAAAAACGGACTTGGAGTTATCTCGCAACCATAGAAGATACGATCGATCTCTCCAGCTGTTAATGAAGTTTGACGAGACATGGAACATCTTTCTGAATTCACCTAGCATGGTTTTCTTGAAAACAGAAATTGATGACAAGATCATGGAGAGGAACCGGCTTGTGCGGGCAATGCATTTGTATCAGGTACGTATAGCACAGCAGGTGTCTCGTTCTTTCTCCACCAGCACAGATATCGAAGCTATGAGCTACAGATTAGCGGCGGCGGCTGAAGGTACTCAATTATTAACTCAAATCTTAGCGACAAGAGATAAGAAGATCGAGAAGCAGATCGCTTCGTTTTCATAAAAGGTCAGAACGACACACCTGGCACTAATAAAAACCTCTTTGACGAAGTAGAGGGGATTCTTTGAGTGACTCTTTCTGAGGTTGACATGAGTGATGTCTTCTATAGAACACTGTGTGTGAGGGTGGGTGTTCTCACCAGATGGTCAGCCATGTAGGGAAGAGAGATGGGTTAGATTCCTGATGAGTGAAGTGTATGAAGATCAAAGAGGAGTAATCTAGTTTCATTATGAGATGCCTCATTACTCTCTCATGTTCAACTATTGTCTGAATCACCCATCTGCTGCATGTGTTGTCATCTCGAAGAGGGTTTATGGGTAGAAGAAGTACGGAATAATGAAGGACTCGCTGTTCAAATTTATATCACTGTACTTCATTCACTGTCTTGTTCTATTGGATGATTAGAATAGACAGCCACTTGTCGATAATAAAAATAATAGGTAACATCCCGTGGAAGTGTTGACAGGATACACGAGCAGATACAGTAGATGCAGGACATGACTCGTAAATACACTGAGACACCAGCAACACAATTCATGGTGTTTCTGTCAATGAACATCAACCGCAAGGGATTCACTGCTTATGACTTAGGGCTGAGATAAGAACTGATATATAAGCGAGGGTTATGAATAATCATTGAATATATAACACTAGAGAAATACCACAATCAGAGAAGTTAAGACATAGCTGACATGGCTACTTATATGTATACCAACATTCTTTATCCATGAGCACATATACCACCAAGGACGTGTCACGTCTTGAAGTACACCCGTCATCATGGTCGAATAATAGAATATTGACACGTTGTCCATATGACTCAAGAGAGCATGTGTTGATAGTCATCTTTCATTTTCATTATTATATAAAGGGGAGTGCATCAGAAGCCCGACCAGTTTGTTCTCATATTGGATTCAACAAAAAGCGAAACATTCATCATCACTTGCACATAAAGTGATCTTCTTTCATAAAAGGGCCTCGACTGCAAATTCTTCAAAGCCAATATTTATCAGATAAATACTGTTTGGTGTACTTGGTTTCTATCCACAGCCAATTTGCAATTATTACTAAAAGATAAAGAGAAAAGAGAAAGGGGGAGAGGGGGAGAGGTCGTGTTGATATAAACACGGAAGAATGCATACAGGTCCATTAACCAATGAGATTAGTTCCTATGACAGTTGACATAATTAAGGTTCAAATAGGTCAAACATACCTTTTCATATGTATGGTGTCTCCCAGGTAATTTCTTCAACTGTAAAAGTATGCCGTATCTATGCAACAGTTAATTACCTTTACAACGATAGTAATAAGTCCTATATTTATCACTCAATTGTTGCTTCCACATGCATTTATGTTCTTTTTATTTCAATTTATACTTTGTCGGTGTTTCATTAATTGACATATGAAGATAGTATTCACAGAGGATGCTCAACTAGATGAAGTGGTTGAGACTTATAGAGGGTGAATACAAGAATATATACTATGATTATAATTACATAAAAGACACCAGTATCTACCATGATCATTACTACCAATGGGAGGATGTTTATTCAGACTTATTATGGGCTGCATGATGAAGTAGAATGAGAATGAAACAAGTAATGAATAATACAGGAGTAGATACACTCAAGTGTCCATGGAACTAGTGTATATAGACAGAATGATATGTTGTAAAGATGGTATCTACATTACCAATAAGAGAGTGGACATAGTTTACAATGAAGTGGCATGTCATACTCATCAGATGAAGGGAATGTTGAAATGAGTGCATGTAAGAGATTAGCTTTCAGTCTCTTATGTCCCCTTAACAACTAAAGGGTAGTAGTAGATACTGCATGTTATTTGGTAGCATCTCTGCACAAATAAACGCGCTTCAATGCACTCATAATAGTAAACAATCATTCTATTTTCATTTTCATTTATTTTATATACACTATGTTGCAAGTCTTAGTTGAAGTTAATACAATATTCAGTATTAACTTTCCTGTGAGACTTCCATTTTACTCTTTATCTCATTAATGGAACTTATTTATTGATTAAATAAGACCAGGTATTGAGATATTAAATAATAGCTCGTAAGTTGGGAAGAAAAAGTAAGAAATAAACTGTGTTGAGCAGGATTTATATAGCTCAGGGAAATAAATTCGGCCAATCATACTTGATTATTACTGGGGTGTCTGTATGTATTCCAATGTGCCCTAAACAGGAATAGATAGCATGTTTATAGAAGGCCAAATTAGTAGATATTCGATTTAACAAAAGGGTGTACCCCTTTGATGTCTATGCAGAATACATACATCAAAATTATCTGCAATGCGCAAGAAGGGCTCTGTACTGCAGTGTAAAAACATTCTGTAACTGTATTGTACATCCCTATTTCTCACGTGCTCTTATTTATTTATTTCCCTGAGTATGTGCTCTCTCTGAACCTACCTCATGACCTGCTCATAATCCCTTGACTTTCCTACACAGAAGAGAAACGTACATCCTCATAGTGAACCGGTCGGAATGATGCCGAAATTTGTAACTACAGAGATCTTATCCTGTTCTGCTAATTAGGGCCGAGTGGTTAAAACACAGGCTAATATGACAGGTCTATCCATAGAGAGCTAGGGTGTTATTTTCTTAATAGCACTAACAACAGCCTCCCATTGTTCTCTCGCCCACATGTGCAATGGCCGTGTTTCTGAGGATCGATTTATGTCAGGATTAAGATACGCTTAGTTGGAGGGAGTTGAACTACATTGATCAAAATTATTTCTCACTTGAATGGCACGGAAAGAGCAGCCTTCTTTGAGAAGTATATAATCCTCATAAAGATTGAATACCTTCTAATCAATCATAACCAATTCCTGGTGTAAGAATAACCCTAATAGATATGCTCCTCATTGTTACTTGTTACCCCTGACACTTCCTATATTCTCCACATACATTCTAAATGATTTGTGAATCCAGGTAATCTTATCCATAAACTCATGTATTTCTGACTTTTGTTGATTGTTCAGTGTATACAAATATCCAATAAATCACTGGTACCTGGAGATGATCATTCCCATACACACACATTCTTCCACATTCAAATATAACATATTCGACATATGCTTGTCACTTTATTTGATTTGATACGTATCATCTATGCTATTGATCTCATCATGGACATACCTTCACAGTCCATGGTTATATCTTTGGTATCGACTCTATAAACATCCACATAGGTTTTCACACTCTATTCTGCTCCTGCATAGTATATTGAATGCATCAACAGGCTTGATAAGTAAAATCCACACATACTCGTACTATCAATAAGTAGTCTATAGATCATATCCCCTTTCTGAATGTTTATAGCTGGAGTAATGAGGGCATTTTCATAGGCACTCTTGCCCGTCCATAGTTCAAGTGGTTATTAACAAGACAATATAGTAATATAGCTAGTATTTAGTGGTCATCCCAGCAACATCCATTTTTACATGGACCCATCTACCATAAACCTCTTCAATCGGTGGGATGTACTTCCAGATGATTATATTATCTGCCGAGGGTGTTTTATCAGACTGCACAATACGGGTATCGTCCTCTTCTTCATAATCATCTCTGCTCATTATTGTTATTGACTGGTCTCCGATGTTCCATCTTCAAAGCAGACTACGGATGTGTACTGGGTTAATAAGGAAGAACAAAGAAACAGGACCCCCAGTATTTCATGGCAAAGGTATTATTGTTAGCTGAGTGTGAATATTAGAGCCACTTGTTAAAATGAGGTACTTTTTTCTCGAGTCAATAATCTGAGATGAAAATAGATTGATCTCGTTTACCCCTGAAAGCAAAATGCCTTTCTTTGTCTAGGATTCTATTCTATCCTTTCTATGAATCTATCACAGTTCCTAAGAAATGGTTGCTATGCCAATACCAGCCACATCTACTATCATGGACATTACTATCATAGACACCAGATACAAATATCAATGGGATCAATTGTTATGTGGTGGTTTATGTGAGTCTAGTATGAACTGGAGATACTTTCTAAGATTTTCCAGATTAAGACTCCCAACCAAGAACTAGAAGTGAATTTTACTGCTTGATGAACCGTATCGACACTACCTTCTCTGTGTTATATGTATACAGAGATGAAGTAGCACAGAGAATAGGGTACTGGACAGTTGTAGAGAAACAATTAATAAAGTATGATCACCCTTATCAATGATTCCTCAGCATGAAAACACAAAAACAGTTTCTATAGTAATCGAAAGTGTCATGGAAACGGCAATGAGTGATGGATGGCTAATAAAAGTTATGGATTTAGTCGGTTGATGGATCACCTTCCGTGAGTAACGTGAAGTAGAAGTGATTGGGGTACACAATAGGTGATGCATATTGTATATTGACAGGATAGAACAGATCAAGTGTGTGTACTGGATATGAATAATTGATAATATGAAGTGTATTTGTAAGATGCTTGGATAAGACTCTTGTTGGAGTTATTGTTATTCTCCTATACAGTGTTCATTTCTTTCAAGTATGGAATCTGGTATATGATTGTGTTATGAATAAGTGTTATATTGAGTCGTATCTTTATAGGATATAATGATAGAAGTTTATTCCAGTTATTGTCACTTATCAATCAAGCAGAATATCATGGACTTTATATCACTTGGATCAGAAGTTGTACTCTCTCATACTGAATGTTTGTATACTACGCTTACTAAACTAATACGAAGATCAATGACTACGAGAAGATGTATGCAATACTCTGTATGCACAATACAGCAGATAGATCCACATTTTTAATTACACACAGTAATTCTATTATTGATGTGTTGTACTGGACATTCTAGCTAGTACAATGAAATAGTCAACTACAAATAAGAAGCAGATCATTGGTGCATGTTCATTGTCTCTTCATAGTAAATACAATGGTTATTTCATCAATCTTCTTTTTTCTTCCCTTTCACCTAATGTCAGTTTAAACACACACTTCATTGGTTTTTACGGTGTCCAGCTCAACTCTAGTTTTAAATACTTAATCACTACTGAATCTCCTCAATAATCTGAATCATAAGTGTTAATAGTAGTGTAGAGACCAAAATTCAAACGGATTAAAATGTGAATACATTTAAAGTACTACATATGGATCCGCTTTTCAGTTTTAGGAACTATGTCTGTAACAAACAGGTTAATTAAGCAGCAATAGAAGAGTAACATCCATATTATTATGTATTTCAGTGCAAATACATCTGACTGACAGACAGAAGTACATACGCCTCTTTCTCTGATAACAGATAGATTAATACTCACAACTATAATGTACGGTCATTGTAATATTCAGCCAATAAGGGTGCTTTCACCCACTGAATATGCAGCTGGAATAGAGAAGTAACAATAGAATGAATACTTATGGGTATGAAATGAGAGGTCTTTTTTATGTGGTTATCATGGTAAAGTAGTCATGTCAAAGTGAAATATACTTTGTCAGTGTATTCCTTTATCAAAGTGTGTATCTATGTATTGATGTATTTGATTGATAATAAGATTTAAATCTATTCTATTTATGGAAACAGGAATAAACCTTACAGCCAAGACTCATAAACGCGTCTATTGACTCCCTCTTTTTTTTCCTTTTCCTCCCTTTCTTTTATTTTTATTCTCATGCCTGCATACAAACGCCAGCGCAACAATATCATCAAATACACAAACATTATCAATAACAACACTAACACTAGCACTGAGAAGGGTGATTATCATTCGATTTATTTTATTATTGATGTTCTTCTTACACTAATTCTATTGATAGATGAAGAGATTCTTCGTTTGAAGCAGTTGTTAGGTGAAGTAGTTGCTGAAAGAGACCAGCTAAAGAAGGATAACGTAATTATTATGAACAGATTACTTGTAGTTATGCGTATTAACTAATATTTATGTATTAATAGTTAGAGTTGAAGTCTACAAATACTTCACTGAAGAATAAGCTGGCTTCTGCCAGGTTATCCATCATCGCCAGAGATGATAAGGTTGCCTTCGCACAGGAGAAGGTGGCTGAGATAGAACAGGAGAAGGAGGCCTTGGAGGCTAAGAACCACAAGTGCCGTTCTTACGTAAGTATTGATTACTATCTTCCCCTTAATAGATGTTCTAAGACACTTATAATAGATTAACAAATTGAAGGCAGAGGTTGAGGTATACGTTGAGTTGGGAGACTGTGCCAGAGAAGAGGTACAAAGAAAAGAAGGAAAAGTCAAGCGTAAGTATATTAAATATAGACAGTAATTAATATCACAGTCATTCATCCATTTCTCTTTTAATAGAGTTCAACTCTAAGTATAAATCTGCCAGGATGGATGCTAGAAAGCTTCAGGATACAATCAAGGAGAAAGATGAGAGAATCGCTCATCTTATGGGTACAGAAAACCCTTCCAAGGCTTGTAAGTGTATAATAATAATCAGTTGTTACTATTGTACTTACCTTCTTTTTTAATAGTGATGCTCATCCTGGGTGACGAAGTAGAGAGGTTGAACAATAAAAAGGATGAAACCAACAAGTATCATGCTTACTTGTGGGAAGTAATCAAGAAGAAGAACAATGAGATAGACCGACTATCCAAGAAATAGTTGGTTATTTCTTACAAGTAAATCCCAATAAAGGGATTTGTATAAAATAACACAATGAAATTTATTTAATAAATTTGTTACAAATATCCCCCCTTTTTTTTACCATAATACCTATGCCTTTTTCTTCTTATTAAGCAGTGTTGAACATTGAAGATGATTACTTGGATGGAATATGAGTGTATTGTGTGGAGTACCTACTATTAACACACTGTCATATACAGTTTACAGGTACATGCCTTAATGATAAGTATTGCCCTGTGAAAGATGGAGATGCATTGATTAATCCTGCATTCAATAATTATTGAATATAGCCAGGCGAATCGGATTCCAATGGAAGATTTAGAGGGAAGCTATCGAGGAAGTATACATGTTTACAGTAGTAATATAAACAAACAAATAGTCCAGAAGCACAGTTTAGCAAACGATGTCTCTTCAATCAATGACAATAAATATTGACTGTACTTCTAATAATTGAATGGCGTTTCATTCTAATTAAAGATTTTGCTTGAAATTTGAAGTCGAAGTCATCTTTAATTTCTTTGGTTGTGCCATGAACTTCTTCAAGACATAGAATGTCAAAATGAATAAAATAGTGGTTTCTGATAAAAAAAGCACTGATTTCAGGATTAGATAACTCGGTCAGTCCACTGCTTTCTCACCATGAACTTGGATTAATGTAGGAGAAACTGAACGGAAACTATCAACGAGGTCCGAAATAACGTTATTTAGTTTGTAGGGCAGAAAGTCTCCAGTTTTAATAAAATGAGTCTCTTAAACGTCAAAATGAGTGGAGAGAAGGACTGGGTATATAAAAATATAAAGTTAGAAGCAAAGAAGATAGAATAGAACATGTTAATCTGAGGTTAAAAATTTGGATAAGGGAGTGTTATTCAGCTTGAAAGACAAATTGATTACAGCTGTAGGTTCGAATGGTCTGTTATGAAAAAATGCGTTCCAATGGGATAGACAAATGGCTTGTAAGCCGCAAGCGAAGGAAGTAAAAAGACGAGGATTGTTACCGCTTAGATGAAGCAGCTTGTCCAGAAGATTTTGTAGTTGAACAGTTGTAATATTGGGAGATACATATTCAGAAAATATAGCTACCCAAACTGTAACGGAAGATGGACATGTAAAAAGAAAATGAGTAATTGATTAGGTATTCGACAAATGGTTATTGGAACAACGGGTCAGTTATCAGTTAGAAATATGGCCGGATTCATTTGGTGCAGTAAAGATCTAGTCAGTATCTTTCCATGCAAAGCATGATACCAGATAGTACGAGCGGGTAAGGGAATTTGAAGTTTCCAAAAGGATATCCATGATTCTGATTGCAAAAGAGATGTGGTGATGGGAGAAGATGGAGTAAGATTCTTGTATTGACTTATTGGCCCACGTCTAGGGGGGAATGGCAGAACTAGAGAAGATGTACAAGATACAATTGATGGAGGGATGAGATAGATCTTTAGAAAAGATGATAGATCAAGTGGGTCATCTTCCATTCTAGTACTTTTGATACGTGGGGCTGGTCTTGTGAGAGCAAGGAGAAAAGGCTGAAGAATAATCTTTCTACTGCGAATCCATTTCACGACCTTTTTAGTGATAGTGGGAAGAAGAGTTATTTCTTCCGGAGAGCGAAGGCGTATGACCTGTTTATGAATATCCAAGGTAAAAACATAAAATCGAAGTAGTCGATGTGCACCAGATTAACGAGAAATGGGATGTGGAACAGAATCAGGAACAGAATCACGTATCGGAGCAGTAAGGGGTAACCGAAGACAAGTATAAGCACTGATATGACAATTATCAAAGTTGTGGGGAATGGCACCCATAGCTCGAAATATGCTGGTAAAGGCGTGGATAGAGGATGGTAATGGAGCATTATTAGACCATCTGGAAGATCTCCATTGTGGGAAGAGAAGAGCCCACCGACTAACTCATTGATGGTCTATTATTCCTATAAAAGGTGTATCCACTAAGTCTTGTTATCCGACGTCATCTATATTTATATTATATGTATGCACTAATAAGTTATCCGTGTAATGCATATATGTCAAGTACATCATGTTTACCATATGTTATCAAAATATAAGACTTCTATAAATTAGTTTGATCGCAAGTGTATTAAATAATATAGATGACTGATTACTCCATTCCCGAGCTGGATATTAAGTTCAAATAACATGATAAATCATTGGCATAGTTGATCAGACACATGCAATAAGCAGCATAAGTCAGATGATCCTCTGATATTCTGCTATGATTGACTAGAGCTGTAGTACCCACGATAATATCTTTAGCTTGTATTCACTGAACTGCTGTCCTTTGGTGAACAGTGGTAGTTGATAGTCATGCTTGGAGAAAGAAAGAATAAAATCAAAACAAGGCACTTTATTTAGTCTTTCAGGGGTAAATGGTCACACAGTAATTTGTATATCGGTCAATTTATTTATTTACCAGAAAAGAACACAAAGAAATACTATAGTCTTCTTGTACACTTCTTTACCCTATGAGTGCTTAAATAAACAGCTACAATTCACTGAATATATTACAACATACAATAAGCCCAGTTGCAATAGTATTATGTTGATAATTGATATCTAAACTCTTGTGAATATTTAGTGGATGCAGTATGTTACACTCTCATGGTTACAACCATGCTTGAGGTAGGTACACTCATTTTGACAGTTAAGGAAATGACCCACTCTATTTATAATCAGTGAATGTTGATTATTTATTCTGGGTCCCCAAGATATGTGCTCTCTTTCTTTTCTATTCTTCAGGAGGTAACATCTTGGAGACCTGGAATAAGAAGTAATGAGAAGTGTTGACCATATACAAGAAGATATTCTCTCTGTTGAATGACAGCTAAGTACAACTAGAGTGAGTATATCTCTACACCCATTTATTACCACTGCCATTATCCATAGAACATAAGTAAATAGGGTAATATCCATATATAGAGTATATAAATATTGGTTATTTTAGATACCCAATAAAAGTACCTTCAGTCTACTCTTCCGTTCTCCCAGCATATATACAATCACACTAAATGGCCAGATTGGATAATAGTACTTTGAACAGTAGATGGTCTCTACTAACTGTTCATATCAAATGAGTGATCGACAGACAGACAACATGAATATAGATATTTGTGTATTGGAAAAAGAGAAGAAGATTATATATGGGTAAGCATAGAATGATATGTCAGTTATAGATTAGTAAGAGAAGGATGGAATAGAAACAGCTGGTAGAGGGCTACTGGGATTATCTATGGCATCGAATGATAAACTAATAGGGAAGTGGTGATTAGCACAGATATACTCACTGAGTAGATTCAGAGATAATAATGATGTGAGATGAGTCTATTTGCATTACATGTAAACAGGGGGAAAGGATACTTGAACTTGGCATCTTTCATACATCAGCAGTTGTCTTGTTGGTTATGAGAAGATATGAGTTATAGATAAGCAGCATTATACCTTCTTGATAAATTAATATGCAGTGTGTGCCTGGGATTTAGATTGAGAAAGCACCAGAAGAAGATAGAGCATGAGTGTTTAAGTGAATCAAATAAGAAATCAACTCATGATGATCAACATAAACCATGAACGGATATTCTATCAGTTTGAAAGTGCATATATCTATATTTGGAGATTATTGCTGCTTCAGTGTTTTCTTCCCAGTCCAACATAAACATGGCCTCTTCAACAAAGCATTACTCTGTACAACTACACTCAATATAAACAATCAAATTGTATTTCACAGTATTCAACCGTACAGGGATAGTAGATTATTACAAGAAGACTTGTTATATAAAAAAAAGACATATTTATATACAATTTATTACAAATTCCTAGTAGGAATTTAGTTATTATGGTTATTTGAACTACTTCTTTCTTGCATTCTCTTTCGCTATATGCTTGAACAGATATCTTTCAAAAGATTCTGCTTTTTTCAAGTCTCCAAGTGCCTTCTGGTATTTATCAGAAACAGAGTCGAATCCTAGTAAGCATTTTTATTAGTAATGGAATAGCAGAGTAATAATATTAAGTACTCACGTTGAATAAGCAAAGTGTTTACTTTCATCAATTCATCGACCTGTTTCTGATACTTGGCTACTTGTGCTTTCTTCTCTTCTATGTATCTTGCTTTCTCTTGTTCTTTACGAGTATAAAGATCTAATAAGAATAATATTAGAGACGTGATATATTGTATGTTGAAGTCACTTACGTTTGTATTCAATGTACAGGCTTTCAAACTCTTCAAATAAATAAGCATACTTGAATGACAGATCATCTTTCTCTTCTTTCAGCTTCTCAATCTAGTAGAAATAAGTATTAGTTACTATAAAAGAAAATGAAATACTGATTACTTACATATTCTTCATCTTTCTTCATCTTTTCTGCAGCTTTGTCGATTTCTTTAGATTGGTCCTCAGTAATGTCGAAGAGCCAATTTACTTGATCTTTCTGCTCTTCAAGTTCTGCTTTTACTTCCTTGATCTTTTCTTTAAGCTGTAAGTTTTCCTTAGTTACAGTATCCTGGCAATAGATTGAATGTTAATATACGGTAACTATACCAAGTTAATATTCCATAACAACCACTTACAAAATCATTCTTCAGCTGATTATTCTTCTCTTCCAAGGTCAAGTAGGCTTCTACTACTTTGTCATTCTCCTTCTGCAGTTTCATCACCATCTCTTCAAGGCGTTGTATTCTCTCTAATGTAACAAATAAGATATTATCGATATTAGACATTGACTTTATTGTAAGAGTAATATTTCATACCGTTGTCAGAGATGTCGGAGGAGGTGTACTTGTTAATGGTGTTGCGTTGGCGTTTGTGCATGTTAATAACAGTAGTAATAAATAAAGGGAAGAGAAAAAAAGAAAAAAAAAAGAGAAATAGACGCGTTTATGAGTCCTGGCTGTAAGGTTTATTCCTGTTTCCAAAAATAGAATAGATTTAAATCTTATTATCAATCAAATACATCAATACATAGATACACACTTTGATGGAGGAATACACTGACAGAGTATATTTCACTTTGACATGACTGCTTTACCATGATAACCACATAAAAAAGACCTCTCATTTCATACCCATAAGTATTCATTCTATTGTTACTTCTCTATTCCAGCTGCATATTCAGTGGGTGAAAGCACCCTTATTGGCTGAATATTACAATGACCGTACATTATAGTTGTGAGTATTAATCTATCTGTTATCAGAGAAAGAGGCGTATGTACTTCTGTCTGTCAGTCAGATGTATTTGCACTGAAATACATAATAATATGGATGTTACTCTTCTATTGCTGCTTAATTAACCTGTTTGTTACAGACATAGTTCCTAAAACTGAAAAGCGGATCCATATGTAGTACTTTAAATGTATTCACATTTTAATCCGTTTGAATTTTGGTCTCTACACTACTATTAACACTTATGATTCAGATTATTGAGGAGATTCAGTAGTGATTAAGTATTTAAAACTAGAGTTGAGCTGGACACCGTAAAAACCAATGAAGTGTGTGTTTAAACTGACATTAGGTGAAAGGGAAGAAAAAAGAAGATTGATGAAATAACCATTGTATTTACTATGAAGAGACAATGAACATGCACCAATGATCTGCTTCTTATTTGTAGTTGACTATTTCATTGTACTAGCTAGAATGTCCAGTACAACACATCAATAATAGAATTACTGTGTGTAATTAAAAATGTGGATCTATCTGCTGTATTGTGCATACAGAGTATTGCATACATCTTCTCGTAGTCATTGATCTTCGTATTAGTTTAGTAAGCGTAGTATACAAACATTCAGTATGAGAGAGTACAACTTCTGATCCAAGTGATATAAAGTCCATGATATTCTGCTTGATTGATAAGTGACAATAACTGGAATAAACTTCTATCATTATATCCTATAAAGATACGACTCAATATAACACTTATTCATAACACAATCATATACCAGATTCCATACTTGAAAGAAATGAACACTGTATAGGAGAATAACAATAACTCCAACAAGAGTCTTATCCAAGCATCTTACAAATACACTTCATATTATCAATTATTCATATCCAGTACACACACTTGATCTGTTCTATCCTGTCAATATACAATATGCATCACCTATTGTGTACCCCAATCACTTCTACTTCACGTTACTCACGGAAGGTGATCCATCAACCGACTAAATCCATAACTTTTATTAGCCATCCATCACTCATTGCCGTTTCCATGACACTTTCGATTACTATAGAAACTGTTTTTGTGTTTTCATGCTGAGGAATCATTGATAAGGGTGATCATACTTTATTAATTGTTTCTCTACAACTGTCCAGTACCCTATTCTCTGTGCTACTTCATCTCTGTATACATATAACACAGAGAAGGTAGTGTCGATACGGTTCATCAAGCAGTAAAATTCACTTCTAGTTCTTGGTTGGGAGTCTTAATCTGGAAAATCTTAGAAAGTATCTCCAGTTCATACTAGACTCACATAAACCACCACATAACAATTGATCCCATTGATATTTGTATCTGGTGTCTATGATAGTAATGTCCATGATAGTAGATGTGGCTGGTATTGGCATAGCAACCATTTCTTAGGAACTGTGATAGATTCATAGAAAGGATAGAATAGAATCCTAGACAAAGAAAGGCATTTTGCTTTCAGGGGTAAACGAGATCAATCTATTTTCATCTCAGATTATTGACTCGAGAAAAAAGTACCTCATTTTAACAAGTGGCTCTAATATTCACACTCAGCTAACAATAATACCTTTGCCATGAAATACTGGGGGTCCTGTTTCTTTGTTCTTCCTTATTAACCCAGTACACATCCGTAGTCTGCTTTGAAGATGGAACATCGGAGACCAGTCAATAACAATAATGAGCAGAGATGATTATGAAGAAGAGGACGATACCCGTATTGTGCAGTCTGATAAAACACCCTCGGCAGATAATATAATCATCTGGAAGTACATCCCACCGATTGAAGAGGTTTATGGTAGATGGGTCCATGTAAAAATGGATGTTGCTGGGATGACCACTAAATACTAGCTATATTACTATATTGTCTTGTTAATAACCACTTGAACTATGGACGGGCAAGAGTGCCTATGAAAATGCCCTCATTACTCCAGCTATAAACATTCAGAAAGGGGATATGATCTATAGACTACTTATTGATAGTACGAGTATGTGTGGATTTTACTTATCAAGCCTGTTGATGCATTCAATATACTATGCAGGAGCAGAATAGAGTGTGCAGATCTAAATGGATGGCATTGCATAGAGTCGATATCAAGGATATAACCATGGACTGTGAAGGTATGTCCAGGATGAGATCAATAGCATGGATAATATATATGATATCAAAGATGAATCTGTTATACTTGAATGTGGAAGAATGTGTGCCATTGGAATAGTTATCTCCAGATATCAGTGATTCAATGAATATTTGCATTTACTGAATAATCATAAGTCAGAAGTACATGCGTTTATCGATAAGATTACCTGGATTCACAAAGCATTTAGAATGTATGTGATGAATATAGGAAGTGTCAGGGGAAGCAAGTAGCAAAGAGGATCGATGGGAGTTGAGATAATTTCTAAACTAGACTTTGATTATGATAGGGTACATATATTAGCCCGTCTTCTTATCACTCAACTCTAATAAGCAGATCAAGATAAGTTCTATATTGTTGCAAAGTTTGGAATTATTTTTTTTGTAAATACAAGCTTAAGTTTATCCATTGTGAAGAAGATTCAATATAGAACCATCCAAAGAAATATTGATTGAGCAGTACACATATTCAAAGTCATTAAATTTACTTGGGTATATTTGATCTTTATTGATATCAGCAAACATGAATAATCACTCACTATTCGGCATATGTTCTATTGTTCCCAATGTACTTACTCCTCAACTCAAATGATATTGTATGAGCCTCCAGACACTGACAATGTAATGCACTAGTATTCTGATTCTCTTCTGCAACACATAGGCCTATCTCTCATTCAACATCCAAGAGATCCACATGTCTAGCAAGCACAAGTACCCCATCCTATTTTTGTTATCGCATCTGAGAATGACCATAATCGCCATGACAACCAAGTCGTATCCATGACAATAAGCAACATGAGTATATATATACAAGAGTTAGCTAGTTCTTGATGTGGTTCTTCATCTTAATAAACTATCAAAATTCTTGAGTTTATTTTGTATCCACAATCTTTCATCCAGTTTATTAAAGAACACAGGTTTTCTTCTGCTCAAAGAACTGACTATTAGGTGTTCCTAAAAAAGCAGGTGATTACAGCCTGAAAACTATATGTCAGTTTATAGTTTTTTTTTTTTTGTAAGGGAACATTGTTCCATTTTTTATTTTAGTTCCTTATAATATTTGAAGGGAAGATAAAGACTGGGTATTTGGGATAAAGGGATAAGAAATAAGAAAAAGATAAAGTTATATAGTATAAATGGTTAAAAGAATAAAATAATAAAGCATAAATGGTTAAAGGGATAAAATATAGGTGTTAATGGGAAGAGACAGATATGTCATCTGTTAAAGGTGCATTTTGGGCATCGAAATCATCTGTTGGGAGGTCGTCGACAAGAGTGATTAAGAGCTTGGTAATTTTGAAAACGATGTTTGAAGGTATAATGGGTTGAGCGTCAAAAATAAACGCCAATGGGCATGCCATATAGCTAGTAGAGTACAAGCAAATATTTTTTTTTTTTGTAAGGGAACATTGTTCCATTTTTTATTTTAGTTCCTTATAATATTTGAAGGGAAGATAAAGACTGGGTATTTGGGATAAAGGGATAAGAAATATAAAGAAGATAAAGTTATATAGTATAAATGGTTAAAAGAATAAAATAATAAAGCATAAATGGTTAAAGGGATAAAATATAGGTGTTAATGGGAAGAGACAGATATGTCATCTGTTAAAGGTGCATTTTGGGCATCGAAATCATCTGTTGGGAGGTCGTCGACAAGAGTGATTAAGAGCTTGGTAATTTTGGAAACGATGTTTGAAGGTATAATGGGTTGAGCGTCAAAAATAAATCGCCAATGGGCATGCCATATAGCTAGTAGGGTACAAGCAAATATCTGAGGGATATCCAATGCTTGTAGAGGACAGTGGTACAACCGAGAAGGACAAAATTGTAGGTTGAGCGAAGATCGAATTCGGGCTGCGAAGTCTGTGACTGTTAAAAATGGTGAATCATAGATATACATATTGAAAACGGATCTCCAAATAGACATCTTCGTTGGGCATTCGAACAAGAAGTGATCAATAGTTTCTACTGTCGTCGAATCAGCATGACATATAGAGCAATTAGGGGATGGGTGGACTAGAGGCATAAAGGAATGAAGCAGCTGTCGAGTTGGTATCTTCTTGTGGATGATTCGATACCATACAGTTCGAGCATGCAGTGGGATATCAGAAGACCAGAATACATACCAGTCAAATGATGATGGTGATACTTCTGTTGATTTGATGGGTGGGAGTAGCGACTTGTAGTACTTTATAGAAGTGAATGAAGGAGGACTAAAGGCAGAAGACCGAGATACAGCTGGAGGAGTCACTAATACAGCACAAAGAGAAGACAGGTCCTGATCTTGAAAAGATATTTCATTGAGAGGGCGGAGACGAGGAGCTTGATCCATATAATCAGAAAGAAGAGATAGTAGACGAATTTTACCCTCCTTAATAAGACGAATGGCTGTCCGAGATAGGTGTGGACGAGAGAGGTAAAGATTGGAAGAGTCTCTAAGAACCATGATCTGAAGGTCAAAATCGTATGTAAAGACATCTATGACTCTGATGTTTTGCAGCCCAGGATGCTGGTCGAGAAGTATATGGATAGGAATCATTGAAGAGGAAAGAGAGAAAGGAGGTGTTGAGGTATGAACCACGTCTAGAAGAGGAAGCGAGAGTACACTGAATGGATTGAGATGGCAGTGGGAGAAAATTCGGGGGATATTGTCAACAGCTCGAAGAAGATTTGTAGTGACATCCATGAACTGCTTTTGAGGTGAGAAAAGAGTGGGAAACCAACATGCCCTACGAGAATTTGGAAAAAGAAGGTAGTAGTGAACAGAAGGGAATTGGGGAGAAGTATAAAAGTGATTCATCAAAAAATGAATTACAGAGAGAACAGTGTTAGAAGAAGAAAGAATATAGTTGGGATTGAGCATGGGACCCAGCCATCGCCATTGAAGAGCTAGCTGTTGGAATGACGGATTCAAAAGGCCAAGACCACCGCGGGAACGACTTTGGTACAGTGTTGTAGAACTAAATTTAGGAAAAATCTTGTAGTTAATAAAGGATAAACCGATACTTTGAATAGTTGACATTTGGGCTTTGGTTAGAGTAAATAGGCGGAGAACATGCCATAGCTTGGAGTAGATTAGTGTATTAAGTACGGTTGCTCTACCTCGGATTGACAATTGTCTTTGTGAATGAAGAAAGCATGAACGTTGGATAGAGTCTCGTAGTCTTGAGAAGGCCACATTTCTTTGTGTTAAGCTGGAGCATAGGGGATAACCAAGATAACGGAGAGGAGAAGCTGAAGAGCGATCATGCCATGAGTGTATACCAAATGCGGATAGAAATTGTTGCCAATGTGGTAGAGGTGCGCCAGAGAGAGAGAAGGCCTCAGTCTTACCGTAATTCAAGAGAGCATTAGAAGCCTTCATATAAACTTGTACTGCTTGTTGGAGAAAGTGGAAATCGCTTGGTTTTTGAGTATCACCAAAGTATCATCGGCATAGGCTAGAATTTTGACTGCTGAGGGGATAATGTTTGAAGAAGATGAGCTAGGATTGTCACAGTCATCGTGGAAAGGAAGGAGACGAGAAAATGAAACAACTAGATTTTCCACAGAAAGAGAGATATGTAAATCATTTACACCTGATGACAGAGAATCTAAATCAATGTTTGGAGATGGCAACGGAGCAGTTTCAACATTAAAATCAAAAACCAAGAATTCGCTATTCTGTGATATACTACGGATAAAAGGATCAAATGCAATGTTAAATAAGAGGGGGCTTAATGGATCACCTTGTCTAAGACCGCGTTGTTGAACGGGAGAAGTGGTTGTAAGATGACCATTAACATTAACTTGAATATTAGTTGAGCAGAAGAGAGACGAGATACTGTTAATTAGCACTTTTGGAACACGGAACTGATGGAGGATACGATTAAGGTATTCCGAATGAACCCTATCATAGGCTTTTTCTTGGTCAAGCAATAAGCCGATGGATGAAGAACTGTGATGTTGGGCTAGCATCTTGATGGATTGAACTGTCATTCCATGGTCAGCGATAAATCTTCCAGGCATAAAGCCAAGTTGATGAGGTGTGATACAGTTATTGAAGTGAGGCATCAGTCGTGCATTAATGAGTCGAGTAAAGATTTTAGCATCACAATTTATCAAGGATATCGGTCTCCAGTTCTTGAGATTTGAGAGATCACCCTTTTTCGGCAGCAGTGTCATACAGGTAGAAGACCAACTAGGAGGAAATATCCCTTTAAACAGTGCATCCGAGTATACAGAAAGAGCTAGTTGTGCAGTTTCATGGTGTTTGAACATGAGTGACAAGAGTTCATATGGTAAGCCATCTGTTCCAGGACTACTCTTGCGAGGGGACCGTTTTGATTGTTCCAGTATATCTGTAAGAGTGATTGGGTGAACCAGAGAAGAAGCAGCTGATGGTGTAAGTTGATGATGTGAAGGGATAGTAGAGGCGAGAGTATTAACACTGGCAATATCTATAAAATCTGGCGTGATGTATCCATACAGCATAGTGATAGCAGATACAAGCCACACATCAATTACAACCCAGAATCCGGTTCTCTGGTAATAGCCTGAGTTCCAATAGCAGATGATAAGGACAATCTAAATCAGATAACACTCTAATCGTAACTGATTGTACTAACAGCGTGAGAGATCCTTTTACATAACCATGTAATAAAGGCTCACACGATAAGGTACTGCTTATGAGCAATCACTGATAATAGATCACCATCCTAATAACCTTATTGGCTGTAACCACTTGTTCACACATTGATTGTATGTAATCACCTTATCCAAGGTTTGCTTACATACACTTATCCCCAATCCAATTAACTACATAAGAGTAACCGTATTTTGTAACTGTAATAAATAATCCTTTTCTCCTTGGTTGAGTTCTATCGTACTTCACGTATCTTTACCTTTAATTTATATAACCGTTTTATCTTTGGATAAATCATGGCGTATATAATGATGAGTAGAAAGAGTGTACAGCATCTTCTTTGGATGATGGTGTAGAACATAGGTTATTAGTTACAGGATGTATTAAATCAGGTATACCTTTTTTAACTGCTCTTTCTTCAATAGTACGTTTCAGATATCCAGCAGACACTTCTCCTTGCTCTCGCCATTGGCGTCCTGCACGAAGAGCTTTTGTCTTGGCAATATCTAGTTGAATGATGCTAATAAGGTTTTCAATGGTTGGAAGACGAGGATGAAGAACCCGAGTTGATTTGAAAAGCCTGAGATACTTGTTTCTTTTGCGTTGTAGTCGAGTAAGACAACGGTTTTGCCATTCTGCTTTACGACGTCCAGTAGAGAGAGTAACTTCACGTATTACATTTTTCAGTGAGTCCCATTGATCTTGAATTGAAAGCTGGTTATTATAAGAAGAAGAAGAGAAGAAGTTGTCTAAGGCAACTTTCAAAGTATCGATGAAATATGGATTTTTAGCTAAACCGGGATGAGCACGCCATAGTCCCGGACCTTGTTTACTGCTAGTAAATTGGAAGGATACTGAAAGGATAGAATGGTCGGTCCAATCTGAGCAATTATAGTCAACAGAAGAGTAGTGAAAATTATAAAACAGTGCAGAGGATGCATAGATATAGTCTATGGTAGAAAAGGATGATCCACGACGAAAGGTGGGCAATTCATTATCATTCTGCGAATTCCTAAGACAGTTGGAAAAGAACGATGAAACAAAGCGATGCCATAGATACTGTTGGTTGCCGTTGGCTATGAGGGTATTATGCTGTAAATCAGTGTCATTGTACATTATCGAGTGATAGTTAAAGTCACCGAGAATTAACAAAGGAGAGACGGATGTAACATCATATAAACCATTTAACGTTGGAAATATAGCATCAGAGGGATCTAGAGTCCATAATGGAGAATGGATACAACTGAAGATTGGGAGTGTGAGAATTCTCTGAAAGAAAGCCTTTCGTGGTTGGCTGTGTGCTGGCGCATAGATATTGACCAATGTGAAAGGGTCAAAAAGATCATTGACATGGGTTACTTGGCAGGCAATCATACGCTGATCTATGGTAATAAACAAGGGGTCAAGTGTAATGGAAGAGTTAAGAGATATAATACCACAATGTTCTGACCAGATGGATGATTTGGACTGAAAAAGAATATCCAGCGTATTCTGAATAGGAAGTGTAGAGGCATGAGTTTCTTGAAAGCATAGAACGTCATATTTGAGAGAACGGAGGTAACGAATGAATAATGATCGGGTTTCTGGATTAGAAGATTTGAAAAGGCTACTGCAATTAAGGGTGCATATATTTAAAAATGATGGCTTAGTGGAGTTTATGGGTGGAGCATAAGGTGTAGGCGTAGAGTTTGATATTGATGACGGAAATAATGAACTACTCATTCCATATTGGCTGCAATAACACCAGCAGCTTGGGAAGAATGAGGGGAGGTAGGACGAAATGAATTGGCAACATCCTCCATAGAAGAGTCAGCAGTATCAGTAGTGTTTTCTGGAGTGTTAGTAGGACGGGATGGTTTGATGGAATCCATTAGATTAGTAAACTGAATATCTGTGATCCATTTCTTATTGGGGAAATCACGGGCAAGGGCAGTCTGGCATAGAATCGACGAGTTACGTTTCACGGCTGTAAGTAATCGATTCTGATGAATCTCAGTAAGTTTCGACACACGTTCTTCATCAGTTGATGTAGCGAATTGAGGGTCCCGAAGAACAGTTGGCGAAAGAGGGTCAAAATTAATGTTCAATTCAATACCAAACTTCAGCAAAGTCTCAGTAACAGTGGGAACATAATCATTGTGAATGAGCATAGCCATCACCTGATTATCAGGATAGTGTATATCAAGGATACGACCAGAATGTAAACCTAGTTTGCGTAATTTAGATCTCATGACAGATATTGGTTTCTTACCTCTGGTGAAAATATGGATGTACTGGAAGCCTTGAGTGGAGGAAACAGGGAGGAATGTACGAGCTATAGTTTGTTTGGCTGCAGTGGTTGTACGACGACGAGGAGTCTTGTTGGAAGCAGCAATAGAAGCGTAGGTATAAACTACTCTTTTGGAAGGAGGAACAATGGGATCTTGAGCTGATGGGGCATGTTTAGATGCTGCTGTACCTTGTACAATGGTAGAGGTATCTATTTGGAGCATTGAGTTCGAAGTATCTCCCATTTCTAGGTCTTGTGTTACAGATTGTTTGTTCAATTGTGCCTCGAGGTCAGCAATTCTGGAATTAGCTCGTGCAAGAGTTAATTTAAGTTCAGTGTTCTCAGCAAGAAGTGCTTCAAACTCTTTGAACTTTCCATCATGTTGAGTAAGCTTGGTATTCACAGAAGCAAGTTCTCTGAATAAGTCTGAGATGAATGATGGCATCTCAGGATGTGTATGGTAATCTTCGACGATTACTGGGGCAGCGTTAACAAGCTGGTGTTGAGTAGACATTGTGTCTGGTTCAGTTGTTGGAACTTCAATGATTGCTGAACGAGAGATGATAGTGCCGCTACGAAGAGGAAGATCACGCTTAATGTGATTTTTCTTAGTAGCAGAGGTGTTGGCGATGGTCGATGAAGCTTTAGGAATCTTGGTGAAATTTATCGACGAGAAACGTCTTTTAGATCCTTGTTTGCTGATAGTTCGTTTAGTAAGCGAAGTTGGAGAGACTGATATCGCAGAAGTACGATTAACTGATTCTGTTATATCTGTGTTGATTTTAATTGTATATAATATTTCTGATGTGTCTTGTGGTTGATAATATATGGCTGTTATTCAGAATTGTAAGATACTTAAAATTTTGAATAGCGGGAAGAGATGTGTCAGTTTATAGTAAATAGTGAGTTTATAGTCAAACCACTTTTATGTGCAACCATTCAACAAAATATAATACCTAGCCATATTTCTCTGCTAACCTAGAGTATTGATATATAGCAAGTCCAGTTCGTCTATCGAGAATAGGAATACATTATTTCTTCTATGTCCTATATGTGGCTAACCTACTGATGAGTGCCATTCTTATGTCTATTCGAGTCAAAGGGATATTGCAATCTAGTCAAGACAGTTGTACTTATTTCTATTCTTGAGTATTTGAGAAAAGAAGATTCATTTAGAAAGTGTAAATAAATAAAATTAGTCATGTGAGAGGCGAAACAATGACGGTGACGTTCACTATCTTCAATATCCCACCCCACTACTGAATAGGCACAAGTTCCCGAATTCACTTGGTGAACACACTGCCATGTATTCCTTCTTAAATAAGAACTTTAGTCAGACCCCCTATTTTATTATCTATGTTACAAAAGAATAGAAAAGTTACACTATGTTCAACCAATTTTTTATTATACAAATCTGGGATTGAGTCAGATTAAGAGAAGAAGTCTTCCAGAAATAAAATAATACCACTCATAAGTATTTGATGTCCAAACAAGGTGTAACAAAATTTCCATATTGGGAATTAAGTGTAACGCCTGTGTAACATGAAAATATATATAAGGCAATTGTACGTCCCATGAGGGGAATTTTTGAGGGTTTAGTACCTTGAAAGTACTGATTTAGGCCATCCGTGAGATAAAATTCTTGACTTTGTGTATGGTGTGGATGAAGGATTTTTTTTCGTAAGCCCTTTTAGAAGGTACCTCAAAAAAGTGTTCCTAGTATGTACATTGTTCTGTTACCTTGTCATTCCAAAGACTGTACTTGACACACAATTGCCAGAAGTAGAGCATTCTATATTCAACATTGACTTTGTGTATTCTTTCTATCTGTAGCAAGTCTAATTATATTTCTATCTTTTAAAGAATCTATTTATATTTATTAAATTAAATAAAGAAAAAGAATTTATTTCCACTCTAAAAAAATCTATTTAAATTTACAGTTACAATGGACAGACTCTGCTGTTTATCGAAATAGTAATGGTGTGTCAGACAAAAAAAGTGAGATAGCATACATATAAAATAAAGATCTTAACGCATCTGTGAAGATCCACAAAAGAATTTCTTCTTTATGTGAAAGAACATGGAACATGGTAGAAAAAGAAAAAATTAGTATACAGTGGAAGATCAACTAATATGACATTGAACTGAAAAAGTTGATTGAATAGAGAATCCTCATAGAAATAAAAAAAGGCTTATATTCATAAAAATATTAAAGAATAATATTTCTTGAGATTGTATATACAATAAGTACAATAAACATAGCAAGATATGCAGGTATAAATCATTGTTGTGTATAGATATCCATAGAAGTTATAAGAAAAGAGTAAATAGCATATTATTGACTTAAAGTAATAATTAATAGGAATACTAAATTGTTTACAAAGAGATATTCAATCAGAAAAAATAATTATGGTCCCTCAATTTATGGCTGTCCCTAGTTTGTATCGGAAAAAAGTACCTTACGAATAGAGAACTTCATGAAAAGAGAAATATGAGCAATGTATCAAATAGAATACCTTCTATCTGGGCATTATTTCATGAATAATAAGGATTAATTTCCGAAACAGTATGCTTGGGAAACAAAGAAGAATAATATAATGCTTCAATGAAAGGATCTCAAGTGCCTCCAAGAGAATCTTTTCATATAAATAATCAACGAAATTCATTTCTTAGCCCCAGGCAAGACAAGGATACGAACATGAATAGGTAGGATAATAACGTGTATTTCAAACAATCTATATTTAAACAAATTGATTAGATCTTTAACTAAATAAGATATTCCCAAACATCAGAGATATCATATCTCTTACAAATACTTACATTAGTATGGTATGTCACTCAAAGTAATGCAGTTTCAAGTATTTTCAAATCCTAAGCAATACATCATGTTGTTGTTGTGGAGTATTCTCTGGTCAAATAACGTTACACAAAGTTTTGTTACGTACCAACATCGCTAATCTCGACATCTACTTACCATCAATAGTCATCTAGTAACAACTTGGTCTTTATCATTATCAGCTTTGAATTACCTCTCTGATAACATAAATAAATTTGTTTATTTCACTCATTGAAGCAACTAAATCGAGTTCTCAGCACACTTCGAATACTACGTTCGTCTTCGCCATACAATTATAACTTCAAGTTATCTATCTTTGGTCTCTATATTGCTATATTAGTTACGCTTTAAACTACATATATCGTTTTATATACTCGTTCTATCTCTAATTTTGACATTGTCACAGCTCATTCTCAACATTCGACCTTATACACATCAGAGATCTAATAGTCAGATTATAGATATATACACTCCGATTCCCAACATGAGCAGCGATACGTCTAGACCGCCAGTGGCCTGGAGTACAGTTGCTGCGAAGGGCCTGAAAGTTAAGGTTCCGGAACCTATGCGTCGAATGGATAGTCAAGGTATCCAGGAGAAGTTAGTTCCCCATACATTATATGAGGATGAGAATATCAAATCTCATCTATTGGCACAGAAAGTGTATTCTGTTTTACAGAATACTTTATCCCCTGGCTCCGTACTTTTCTCTTTCCCTGGGAAACTGTTTGAACATCGATCCGAGGCGTATAAGATTGTAGTAGACCAAATTGGCCCAGTAGTAGGAAATGGGTTTCGTCCGGTCTCAATGTTTGGCAATCGCCTGAAAGATGAGTTGCTGTTTTCAGCAGTATTTCGCTTGGAGGAACACTCCAAAAAAGCTATTGAACAGGGTGTCAAACATAATGGCATCGTTTATCTCGGCTCACCATATAAGGATGGCGTTAAAAGTAGACTTGTACGTGTATTCATGGATCTTCATGTGACGGAGGAAGAAGAGATCATGGTTGAAAAACTAAAGGCCTCTATGGGTCACTATGGTCAAGTCTGTGACTTGAAGAAATATACAGCTAGAGGATTCTTTGAAGGGCAAGTGTCTGTACTTCTAGATGTGTCGCATAATGCAGGTTCTGAAAAGAGATATCAGTCGTTGACGAAGATGTTGTTCCTAGAAGCTTGGGATGTATTTGTTCCTGCATCTTTCCGTGGGGCGCCACCTGTATGCTACCATTGTAGACAGGCTGGGCATATTAAGAGGGATTGTCCCAGATTGAAGACAATTGAGTGCTTCAAATGTCATGAAATGGGTCATACATCCAGATTTTGCAAGAAAAGAGAGCAAGCTCACATGTTCTACACTGCTGAGCCTAGTGTGAAAAAAAGTGCTTTAAAGGATATCACACCTTCATTTGCCAAAGAAGATAAAGCAATGACACATGTTGAGCCCGACAATGACATTGGTTCCACTGATAAAATCACAGTGATTGAGAATGATGAAAAAATGGCTGAAACAGTAGAAGAAGATGAGGCTATGTCTGTTCATTCTGTAGATAGTGACGAGGAGATGGAAGTTAGGCCATTTAGAAACAAGACAATAACTATTAGTTCTGATTCAGATGTAGTAGGCACTCTTAGATCTCGATATGCACCGGTTGATCAGAGGATCACTATGGATGTCGACTCATCCAAGGAAATGTTGAAGATGTCATCGACCTCAGCTATCACTGATACTCGACGAAAGAGTGTACGTAAAGCTAGTCAAGATTCTCAAAGGTCTTATAGAATTACGAAGACTCCTGCTCCAAGTGGCTCGACCACAAAATTTATTCTTTCCCATAAGGGGCATGAATAATAAGCCCATGAGAATCGCATCTTTAAATGCTCGAAGCATTTTCAAAGATGCCAACAAACCTATGCAAAAAGAATTTATCTCGTACCTACGCTCACAATCCTTACATATAGATGTACTATGCTTACAAGAAGTTTCTTCCTTTTATACCCAAGACTGTTTATCATCTGATCAAATCAACCATTTCCACTCCTTTATGTTTCCTTCTATGTCTGCTATTGTTACTAAGCATGTAGCGGTTATATGTTTCAATCGTTCTTTGTACCTCGAAAACTGTAGCGTTTCTATAGATCAAAGGGTGATTACAGCCTCTATTTGTGATGAATATGGATCTCAGCTGTGCAATGTTACAAATGTCTATGTTCCTGCTCAGTACAATGATCGCATTCCATTCCTTCAATCATTTAGTCAATTACCTATGTTTTCATCGATTTCAACAGATCCTTGGTTGTTTATGGGTGATTTCAATATTAACTTCCACTCTTTACCTCAGACACCAAATGCCTCGGTTAAATCGTTTTTAGATTGGATCAATTTGTATTTCAACAATTGTTTCCCTTCGACAGCTCCTACTTTCTCTCGTGGTAATATCAAATCAACTATAGACTATATATTTGGCCACTCTTCTCTTTCTCCTCGGCTGAGTAATTCCAAGCAAGTCTTTCTTCCTTCTTCATGGACTGACCATGTACTGCTATCTGTTGATCTACTTCCTGCTAGGGTAGATATTGGTCCAGGCAGTTGGAGGTTTAATCCTTTACTTCTTGATGACGAAGAGTTTATCTCATTACTGACGTTGATTCTGGATCAATTGTTCACCTCACCTCTCTTCCTTCCGCTTTCTAGTTCAGCTCAATGGGAAACTGTCAAATCAGCCATGAAAAATTGTGCCCAAGCCTTTACCCGCAATACTAAAAGCAAAATAAATCAACAAATTGAACAACTTCAAAAAGATCGAGTTGCTTCATATACCCCTGAATCAACTGAAAGTATCCCTTCTTCCAAATTGGAACAATTGTTGGATTACAAGATAAAAGTAGAAACCAGACAGTGCCTTCTCCGTTCTGCCACTAGATGGCATGAAGAAGGTGAAAGGAATACCAAGTATTTCTACAATATTATCAAACAAAGACAATCAAAGCAAACCATCCAAGCGTTACGCTCCTCAACCACTGGAGATGTTCTAACCAAAATGAATGACATCATTGCTGAAGCTTGTATGTTCTATACAAAATTGTTCACACCTGATGATATTGATATTCAGGCTATGGAATCACTTCTGGGAAATATCCCCTCTGATGCCTGTCTTTCTGAATCTACAGGAGAAATGCTCGCTGGATCTTTTGTTGAGGTAGAATTATTAGAACTGATTACCCATTCTCCTCTTTCCAAAAGCCCAGGTTTAGATGGCATTCCGTTTGAAGTATATAGATATGTTATACCCCGTTTCTCGTTGGTCCGGTCGTTGTTGCTCACAGTTTTGAATGATGCTATCTCTGGAATAATTCCCCCAACATGGAAGCAGACTAGAATGGTATTATTGTTTAAGAAAGGTGATCCATTGCTTCTAAAAAATTGGAGACCGTTATCTTTGATAAACACAGATGCTAAGATATTTACCAAGCTTATTACAAGAAGATTTAATACTGTACTTCCAGCGTTGATTAATCCTTATCAAACAGGATTTCTCCCTAATAGGTTTATTTCAGACAATGGATGGGTAAATAGTACCTTGATGTCACACTTTCGTACAGTTGCTCCCAAAATTCCTGCCGTAGCTGTTCTTCTTGATCAAGAGAAGGCGTATGACAGAATCCACCCAGAGTACCTTCGTCTTGTTCTTCTTCGCTTTGGATTTCCTTTGTCTCTAGTTTCATGCCTATCATCGCTATTCTTTGGTACCAAGATTTCCATATCTATCAATGGTTGGCTTGGTGCTCCTATACTTCAACAGCGTGGATTAAGGCAAGGTGATCCTCTTTCTCCTCTTCTCTTTAACCTTGCGTTTGAGCCCCTGTTAAGAACTATTTTGGCTAGTCCATTACTCTCCGGAGTGTCCCTACAACCTTTTACAGTATCAATACCCAGGAATAAGCGACCAACCCCTCTTTCTTCGTATGATTATGGACGTGAATACTTTAAGTTTCCAATTAATCCTGATAATCCGCCTACCTTCAAATTACTGTCGTATGCTGATGATCTCGAAGTGTTTCTTTCTTCACCCTTAGAATGGCCTTTCCTCCGAGATATTCTTGACTTGTATAGCAAAGCATCAAACGCCAAGGTGAATATAGATAAAACTGAATTTGTTTCACTTTCTGGCGAATCTCACGAAAAATGGATGGCTATTGCTGAGAATACTGGTGTCTCTTGGCACGATAAACATTCTCCCACATCCGTCAGATACCTTGGATATCCTTTGTACTCATCAAGTGATCAGCTTCTATCGTTCCTAAATGACATTCGTAATAAGATTAGTAGACATGCCAATGTGCTTTCCTCCCGAGGCCTATCAATACGTGGTTCCAGTCTTGTGGCTAATTCTCTACTACTTAGCAAATTATGGCATCTACTTCGAGTAGTACCCGTACCTGAAAAATGGTTGAACAGTGTCAAGTCGATAGTGCGTAAATTTGTTTGTCCTTTTTGGCCTGCACCTTCATGGTCTATTTTGTGTCGTAAGAAAAGGTATGGTGGTCTCAGCTTGGTGGATATATATAGTCAGCAATATGCTTTACATCTGGTTTATATTCAGCGAATGTTTCGTCCCCCAAGCAAACTAGATTTCGTTACACCATTGATTTTCTTTTGCTTCAAGATTTACACAGGACATGTTTCCTTGCTTCCTTGGTTTATTACACCACATAAATTCAAATCGTTGCTATCATCCATACCCACTATAAACCACCTTTGTCATCTAATTGGTAAATTACCTCCTTTACCTTTTAATTCTTTATGGGATGGTCAATGGTTACTTGACATACCTCTATCAATCACACTTCAGTACACATTGCCTAGTCAGTCTTTAACAATAATAGATAAAATACCATTACGGTATCTGGTCTCCGATATGCTACAGTGGATACCACAGCACAAGTCCTTTGCTTCAAGTAAGATGGTCTCCTATCTTCCTACCTCTTCTTCATCTTCGTTGTCATCTTTGATTCCTCTTCTTGATCAGGGTGGATCTGTCAAATGGATAGATTGTATATCTAAACGACTGATACATGCAGTATCTGATCTTCCTCCAGCTGTTCCTCAATCTGATATATATTCATCTTCCCTTTGGCTTCCAGATTGTTCTCACTGGACCTTTATGGTTCCTGATAAAGGTAAACCTTGTTTGACAATGGCTGCTTCACCTGGGGATTTACGACAATACTGGCATCCAGAATACGGCTCTACTATGTCTCTTCCTACTATTCCTTTTGTCATTCCTAGTAGCTGGAGAACGTCATCGTCTCAATGGAGAACGCTATGGTCTCTTCCTTTACCTCATAAAGCAGTAACACCTTGGTGGCGATTGCTACATGACAGTATTGGTGTGAAAAGTAAGCTATTTCGGTGGAATCCCTTGTTCTGTACTTCCCCTCAGTGCCCTATATGCCTTGAAGCTATTGAAGATGTATATCATTTTGTGGTTGGTTGCTATGCTAAATCCCAATATTGGCATGCTGTGATTGCATACGTTGGTCTCTCGGATATCATTTCCACTGATATGGACATTTGGTCCACTTTTATTTCGTTTTCCAATTTCTCCGGTATCTTTCTTGATTCTACACAGTTAACCTTGATGGGTGCTGCTTTCTCCACTTTGTGAAAGTACTACTGGATATGCTTCAATCAGCAACAAAGATGGTCGACCTCTGCATCTATATCTTTATTTATTAATACGCACAAGCATATGTTTTCCCTGCTACTCAAAGAATTTGACATGGATATTTCTAACTATACACCAACTGAGAGTGAACTTATTGATACTTGAACTACATAAATAAAATTTATAATTCATACAAAAAAAAAAAATAGAATGGATACTTATGGGTATGAAATGAAAGGTCTTTTTTATGTGGTTACCATGGTAAAGCAGCCATGCCAATATGCAATATACTCTGTCAGTGTATTCATCCATCAAAGTTTGTATCTATGTATTGATGTATTTGATTGATAATAAGATTTAAATCTATTCTATTTTTGGAAACAGGAATAAACCTTACAGCCAGGACTCATAAACGCGTCTATTTCTCCCTCTTTTTATCTTTTCTTTTTTTCCCTTTATTTTATCATCATTAATATGCCTGCTCAAAAACGCCAGCGCAATAACAACAAAAAATACACAAACATTAACAATACCAACACTGAGGAGGGTGATTATCATTTTATTCATTTGATTCATTATATTATTGATGTTCCTCTTACACTACTTCTAATGATAGATGAAGAGATTCGTCGTCTCAAGCAGTTGTTAGGTGAAGTGTCCGCTGAAAGAGATGAGTTGAAGAAGGAGAATGTAAGTATTATGAGCACCAGTGTTAAAGCCTAGTTACTAATAACTATGTATGAATAGTGGGACCTGAAGTCTGAGAGCACTTCACTGAAGAAGGAATTGGCTTCTGTCAAATTATCACTAGTTGCAAGAGATGACAAAGTTGCTTTTGCAAATGAAAAGGTGGTTAAGATAGAACAGGAGAAGGAGGCCTTGGAGGCTAAGAACCACAAGTGCCGTTCTTACGTGAGTATTGATTACTATCTTTTCTTGATAGATATTCTAATACACTTACAATAGATTAACAAGTTGAAGGCAGAAGTCGAGGTGTATGTTGAGCTGGGAGACTGTGCCAGAGAAGAGGTACAAAGAAAAGAAGGAAGAGTCAAGCGTAAGTATATTAAATATAAACAGTAATTAATATCACAGCCATTCATCTATTTCTATCTTAATAGAATTCAACTCCAAGTATAAATCTGCTAGGATGGATGCCCGTAAACTACAGGGCGTCATTAAAGAGAAGGATGAGAGGATAACTCACCTCATGAGTGAGGTTAACCCCTCCAAAACTTGTAAGTGTATAATGATAGTACTCATTCATTGAAATATACTCAATTGACTCTTCTCTAGTGATGCTCATTCTTGGAGATGAAGTGGAAAGATTGAATGAAGAGAAAAAAGAGAGCAATAAGTACCATGATTACTTATGGAAGATGATCAGAAAGAAGGATGAAGAAATTGATCTATTAAAGAGTCAATATTCATCACTTCTTCACCGGTAAATCCCTTTGTGTGATTGTCTAAAAACAACAATTTAAATTTATCCAATAAATTTGTTATAAACATCTCATTTTACTCCACTTACAACCTATGTCTCACCTTTCTTGAGCAGTGTTTAGTAAACAATAATGCACATCTCAATGAACATTAAGTGTTTTATGTGAGATAATTATTATGTACACACTGTAATTCTTAATAGACAGATAAATTGTGTTAGTGTCTCTCTTCGAAGTAGAAATTGCTCATTAAATAGTGGAAATTCAATGATTAATACGCACGGTATCCATAGACTAGCGACTTACTCAAGATATCTTGTACCATCAATTAATATTTATTTGATTGCTGTGTGTGTGTTATCCATTCTTGTATTACCGGATGAATCACAGTGGCAATGACTAGGGCAATTCCAGAATCTGAAACTTACTCTTCTTCTAACATATTTCAAACAGCCAGAATTTTGGGAGTATAAATCTAGGAGTCTGTTATACCTTTCTTGTTTGTTGGGGATACTGACTATATCCTCAACATATGCCAAGTCATTGATAGATGGTGGTGGTGTGAGGTGGAATTTATCAAGACAGAAATGAAACTCTTCAGTCTAAGTGTCGGTTATCGTTGATCTGATAAATGGGGCAAAGGCTATGTGGAAGAAACTGGGTCACATTGATGTAGTCTCCTATTTCGAATAAAGAACTCAGAGATACAGCCGTTGGGGTTGATGAATATCTTCGTCTTCAAAAACAATTTGATGACAGTATTGGTGAGACGCGTGTTGAAATAAAACTTGAGTCGCCCTTAAAAAGATAGAAAGAGGAAATACGGTCAGAAGCATTGTTTTAATCAAGAAATACCCATTTCTATTTGATTTCTCTGTCTCTGTTTCAGGCTTCATCAAGTGCATAAGAGACCCGTTGTCTCTGATAAAACAATTAGATAAGAAACCTTCCTGTATTGGATGAATGATTCTTTCACTGGGATATTCCATGCATGATGAGATCAATCTGGTAAAGAACATCAATATTCATAAGAGGTATTGGTTCATAGGTCTTGAATAAGGTCAAATCATCCTTCTTCAAGATGAATGCGTATAAGTGGATAACCAGGATCCGGGAAATATGACGTCTTGACTAGCTTGGGTAGATACAGTCTTGTCCAAAGGTTCTACATATTCCCAAGTAAAAATAAGAGTAATAGCTTTATATGAGACTCTGTCATTACCTGAAATAATAGAAGAAAAACGATTTCAAACTTAATAATGTAGTTTATCAAGGTCTATATCGCTCATACTGTACTTGTTTTTGGATCTAAATAGGTATACAATATTTATCTTTACTTTCTTGTTGTTGACTGTCTACTGTGATACTCTGGTCTAAAAGTCTTTTTTTCATTTATATCTCTTGTTCCAGTATTGACTGTTGATCCATCTTTGATTAACAACTCTTTTCTATCAATACAGACACTCGGTAGATGCACAATCCTTCTGCCCTTGTTTTCTTATTGTTTGCGAGATATTAAACATTTCATTGCCATCTTGTCTCTGATAAGAAGCCATTTCTTCTAGTTGTTGTTGTATTTACTGCTCTCAAGATAAAAGATCAGTTTGCAGTCAGTAATTTCTTTGTTCAGCAAGTGGATCTCATAGAACCTTTCAGTTATTGATTTGATACATGATCCAATGCACCAGTTTATGTGTGTAACAGACTTTCAGCATTGAATCCATTACCACTCTTACAAACCAATATTTGACTGCTGTTTTTAAATGGAATAAATGCATCCTACTGTCTTATCAGTTAATATTCTCAAGAGACTGTATGTATTGAAAGACTTAGAAGTAACAGAATAAAGTGGATAAGCAAAAGAAGGGAGTGCTGTGTTGATATAAAATTAATAAATTCAGGCTCATTATCGTTTTAGTTCAGTACTGTATTTTTATTGGTTGTTGACTCATTTAATGTATTCATTGTTTACAACTACAATGAGCATTCATTGTATTAGAAATAGTTATGTATTGGTTTTTACTGCTCTTCTCATCTTCCACTTGTTATTAATATTATTGCATCTTTGACCATTTGATGCTGTCTCAATATCGTATGATAATGAAAAGGTTCCATTACTTATACCACATGTGCAGCCAGTTGCAACAGGGACAGATGATTAGAGTTATATTATTTCCGAGTATATGTATGCATATCAATAGTACACTGTAGATGTGCAGCTCAATGATAGTGAAAGAAATAAGAAAGTCACGCCTTACTCACATTGAAATGGCTGGTGAAGCAGAAAGAGTTGAATGACATCTATGTTTACATTTATCAAAGTGCAAATGTATGTCATTAGTATCCATGAGTACATTCATCTCTTCCTCTTATACCACATGGATTAACACTCACAATTCTAATACACATCCAATGTTATGACCAGCCAATGAGAGTGTTTCTATCAACTGAATATGCAGTAGTGATAGAGAAGTAACTATAGAATGAATACTTATGGGTATCTAATGAAAGGTCTTTTTTATGTGGTTACCATGGTAAAGCAGTCATGCCAATATGCAATATACTCTGTCAGTGTATTCCTCCATCAAAGTGTGTATCTATGTATTGATGTATTTGATTGATAATAAGATTTAAATCTATTCTATTTATGGAAACAGGAATAAACCAGACAGCCAAGACTCATAAACGCGTCTATTTCTCCCTTTTTTTTATTTTCTTTTTCTCCCTTTATTTATTATTATTGTTATTAACATGCCCAAACGTCAGCGCAACAGCATTAGCAAGTACACCTGCTCAAACAACTCTGACAACGGTATGAAACATTGCTAATCTTACAATAAAATCGATGCAATAGTAATAATATCTTTATTTTTACACTAGATCTTATTCAACGCCTTGAAGAGTTGGTAAAAAAATTGCAAAAGGAGAACAACGAAGTTATAGAAGCATATGTATTGTTGGAAGAGAAAACCAATCAGATAAGAACTGATCTTGTAAGTGGTTGTTATGGAATATTGATTAATACAGTAACCATATATTAACAATCAATCTATTACCAGGATACGGCAACAAAGGAAAATTTCCAACTTAAGGAAAAAATGAAGAAGGTAGAAGCAGAACTTGAAGAGAAGAAAGAAGAAGTAGTTTTGTTTCTCAACATTACTGAGGATCAGTCCAAAGTAATTGACAAAGCAGTTGAGAAGATGAAGAAAGTTGAAGAACATGTAAGTAATCAATACTTGATTGTATTTCATAAAATTTAATATTTATGCTCATTAGATTGAGTCAATTGAAGAAGAGAAAGATGATATTTGCCGCTTGTATGACTATGAAGTTGAAGAGTTTGAAATCTTGTGTGCTGAATACACTGGTAAGTGATTATAACATACAATATATCACTTCCCTAATACCATTTTATTAGATTGTTATACACGCAAAGAACAAGAGATTGCAAAGATCACAGAAGAGATGAAAGAACAAGCAGCCAATAATCAGAAACAGATCAATCATTTGATGAAACTAAACACTTTTCATCATCTACGTAAGTACTTCACATTATTGCTCTGCTATTCCATTACTAATAAAAATGTCAACTAGGATTTGAATCTGTTTCTGATAAATACCAGAAGGCACTTAATGACTTGAAAAAAGCAGAATCTTTTGAAAGATATCTGTTCAAGCATATAGCAAAGGAAAATGCAAAGAAGAAGTAGTCCAAATAGCCATAATACCTAAATTCCTACTAGGAATTTGTAATAAATTGTATATAAATATGTCTCTTTTTATATAACAAGTCTTCTTGTAATAATCTACTGTCCCTGAACGGTTGAATAGTGAAATACAATTTGATTGCTTATATTGAGTGTAGTTGTACAGAGTAATGCCTTGTTAAAGAGGCCATGTTTATGTTGGGCTGGGAAGAAATTACTGAAGCAGCAATAATCTCCAAATACAGATATATGCACTTTCAAACTAATAGAATATCCCATGGTTTATGTTGATCATCATGAGTTGATTCCTTATTTGATTCACTTAAACACTCATGCTCTATCTTCTTCTGGTGCTTTCTCAATCTAAATCCCATGCACACACTGCATATTAATTTATCAAGAAGGTATAATGCTGCTTATCTATAACTCATATCTTCTCATAATCAACAAGACAACTGCTGATGTCCGAAAGACGCCAAGTTCAAGCATCCTTTCCCCCTGTTTAAATTTAATGCAAATAGACTCATCTCACATCATTATTATCTCTGAATCTACTCAGCGAGTATATCTGTGCTAATCACCACTTCCCTACTAGCTTACCATTCGAAGCCATAGATAATCCCAGGAGCCCTCTACCAGCTGTTTCTACTCCATCCTTCTCTTACTAATCTATAACTGATATATCATTCTATGCTCACCCATATATAATCTTCTTCTCTTTTTCCAATACACACATATCTATATTCATGTTGTCTGTCTGTCAATCACTCATTTGATATGAACAGTTAGTAGAGACCATCTACTGTTCAAAGTACTATTATCCAATCTGGCCATTCAGTGTGATTGTATATATGCTGGGAGGACGGAAGAGTAGGCTGAAGGTACTTTTATTGGGTATCTAAAATAACCAATATTTATATACTCTATATATGGATATTACCCTATTTACTTATGTTCTATGGATAATGGCAGTGGTAATAAATGAGTGTGGAGATATACTCACTCTAGTTGTACTTAGCTGTCATTCAACAGAGAGAATATCTTCTTATATATGGTCAACACTTCTCATTACTGCTTATTCCAGGTCTCCAAGATGTTACCTCCTGAAGAATAGAGAAGAAAAAGAGAGAGGACATATCTTGGGAGCCCGGAATAAATAAATCATCTTCCACTGAGTATAAATAGAGCGGGTCATTTCCTTTACTGTCAAAATGAGTGTACTTACTTTAAGCGTGATTGTAACCATGAAGGTGTAACACACTGCATCCACTAAATATTCACAACAGTCTAGATATCAATCTTCAACATTATTACTATTGCAACTGGGCTTATTGTATGTTGTAATATATTCAGTGAATTGTAGCTGTTTATTTAAGCACTCATAGGGTAAAGAAGTGTACAAGAAGACTATAGTATTTCTTTGTGTTCTTTTCTGGTAAATAAATAAATTGACCGATATACAAATTACTGTGTGACCATTTACCCCTGAAAGATTAAATAAAGTGCCTTGTTTTGATTTTATTCTTTCTTTCTCCAAGCATGACTATCAACTACCACTGTTCACCAAAGGACAGCAGTTCAGTGAATACAAGCTAAAGATATTATCGTGGGTACTACAGCTCTAGTCAATCATAGCAGAATATCAGAGGATCATCTGACTTATGCTGCTTATTGCATGTGTCTGATCAACTATGCCAATGATTTATCATGTTATTTGAACTTAATATCCAGCTCGGGAATGGAGTAATCAGTCATCTATATTATTTAATACACTTGCGATCAAACTAATTTATAGAAGTCTTATATTTTGATAGTTTTTTTGGTTTGTAGGGGAGACGATGCTCCGTTTATTTAAAGTCTGTAACACATGTAAAGAGGTGGAACGGACTGGGTATAAAATAATAATAAAATAAAAGAAGAAATGAGAAATGAATAACTAGTACCTAGTTAAGTTAAAGAGTTTTCAGCATACAGCTGAGCAAGCAGTTTAAGAGCAGAGTGATAGACAACAACTGGAAGAAACGGCTTATCATCAAATACAAGTCGCCAATGAGCAGACCATATGGCCTGAACACCACAAGCAAAGAGAGGGTAAAGACGAGGATTGTATCCTTTGAGATGGAATAGCTGAATGAGGAAAGATTCCAACTGATCATCGGTTATGTTGGGAGAAAAGTATTCAGCAAATATACTCTTCCAGATAGTATTTAGAGAAGGACAGGTGAACATGAAGTGATGGAAGGTTTCAACTTGACTATCACCTTGAGCTAAACAACGAGGACAGTGTGGAGATGTATGCAATGAGGGGTTCATCCGATGAAGTAGTGATCGAACAGGTATTTTCTGATGAAGTGCACGATATAGGATAGTGCGAGCAGGTAACAGAATAGGTAATGTCCAGAATACAGTCCACAAAGAAGAATCGAGAGGTGGGGCAACTGTAAGAGCAGGAGATATTAATGCTTTGTATTCTTGAATAGATCCACGATTAATTGGAGAAGGGGGAAAGAGTGATGATCGATCAGCTAGCAAGGGTGTTGATAAAAGATAAGATCGAACAAAAGGTAGCAGAACACTTGGATCATCGTATGGTAGTTGCAGATCAATTCTAGGAGCAGGGCGAAAGAGAGCGAGGAAAAAAGGTTGAAGAATGAGTTTACGAGAAAGCAGCCATCTAATAACTTGTTTAGCAGTGTTAGGAAATGAGTTAAATTCACCAGAAGTACGAAGGCGGACTATCTGTAGTTCTGGATCGTGGTAAAACACATGGAATCCTAGGAGTTTTTTGATACCAGGATGATGCTTAAAAAGAGAGATAGGATTCACAAAAGTAGTCAAAGAGGGAGAGCCCTCAGGAAGAGAGTGAACGATTAGTGCTGTCAATGGAAGTCGGAGACATGTTTCTGCTGTAGTATGGCAGTTATCAAATTTACGAGGAATAGCATCCATGGCTCGAAAGATGTTGGTAAACATCGAAAGAGAGGAGGTATATGTTCTGTTTGTAGACCACAGAGAAGACCGGCATTCAGGAAACAGCAATGACCATCGGTATGAAGGGAATTGACTAGATGAATATAGCCAATGAAGAGTTGCTTTTAGATACGGCAAAGAATGGCAGGAGATAGAAGAAAAGCAAGTGTCTGATGCCAAAAGTGGCCTCAACCATCGCCATTGTAATGCATTCTGCTGGAGAAAAGGATTGATAACACCTAAACCACCATGAGTTCGAGGTCGAGTCAGCATATCAAAACGAATGAGGGGAAATATTCTGTGGTTAATAAACTTGGAACTAATACTACGAATAGCTGCAAGCTGAGATAAGGTGAAAGAAAACAAGGGCATGACATGCCACAGACGGGAGAGAATCAGAGTGTTGAGAACAGTTGCACGTCCCCGAACAGAGAGATTGCGTTGTGAGTGTATTTGACAGGATTGTCGCATAGTATGAAGTAGTTGGCTAACATATAGATTCTTTTGCTGCATAGATGAACAAATAGGGTAACCAAGATAGATGAGGGCAGATGGTGAATGACGATCGTGCCAAGTGGTGATGTCTTTTGAGGAGAGGATTGGATAGGATATTTTGATAGCATATGGTAAACATGATGTACTTGACATATATGCGTTACACGGATAACTTATTAGTGCATACATATAATATAAATATAGAGGACGTCGGATAACAAGACTTAGTGGATACACCTTTTATAGGAATAATAGACCATCAATGAGTTAGTCGGTGGGCTCTTCTCTTCCCACAATGCAGATCTTCCAGATGGTCTAATAATGCTCCATTACCATCCTCTATCCACGCCTTTACCAGCATATTTCGAGCTATGGGTGCCATTCCCCACAACTTTGATAATTGTCATATCAGTGCTTATACTTGTCTTCGGTTACCCCTTACTGCTCTGATACGTCATTCTGTTCCTGATTCTGTTCCACATCCCATTTCTCGTTAATCTGGTGCACATCGACTACTTCGATTTTATGTTTTTACCTTGGATATTCATAAACAGGTCATACGCCTTCGCTTTCCGGAAGAAATAACTCTTCTTCCCACTATCACTAAAAAGGTCGTGAAATGGATTCGCAGTAGAAAGATTATTCTTCAGCCTTTTCTCCTTGCTCTCACAAGACCAGCCCCACGTATCAAAAGTACTAGAGTGGAAGATGACCCACTTGATCTATGAAGTGTTTTAGTAATATTATATATGATAGAGTGATGGGGACGTGTATAAGTCAATGACTATCAACTAAGATTCTTTATTAAAAGAGAGGGAGAAGAACTATCCAAGATCTTATTACTTGCTATAATATATAGTAATATAGATCTACTGGTATCATTGGCTGTGGAGTTTATAATATAGACATCCGTTATAAGATCAAGTAGAACGGGATGATTATTATCCATAATGACAGGAGAGTATAGATACATCACTAAACACGTCAATCTATCATCTTTTCTAAAGATCTATCTCATCCCTCCATTAATTGTATCTTGTACATCTTCTCTAGTTCTGCCATTCCCCCCTAGACGTGGGCCAATAAGTCAATACAAGAATCTTACTCCATCTTCTCCCATCACCACATCTCTTTTGCAATCAGAATCATGGATATTCTTTTGGAAACTTCAAATTCCCTTACCCGCTCGTACTATCTGGTATCATGCTTTGCATGGAAAGATACTGACTAGATCTTTACTGCACCAAATGAATCCGGCCATATTTCTAACTGATAACTGACCCGTTGTTCCAATAACCATTTGTCGAATACCGAATCAATTACTCATTTCTTTTTACATGTCCATCTTCCGTTACAGTTTGGGTAGCTATATTTTCTGAATATGTATCTCCCAATATTACAACTGTTCAACTACAAAATCTTCTGGATAAGCTGCTTCATCTAAGCGGTAACAATCCTCGTCTTTTTACTTCCTTCGCTTGCGGCTTACAAGCCATTTGTCTATCCCATTGGAACGCATTTTTTCATAACAGACCATATTTGACTTTCAAGCTGAATAACACTCCCTTATCCAAATTTTTAATTTCAGATTAACATGTTCTATTCTATCCTCTTTGCTTCTAACTTTATATTTTTATATACCCAGTCATTCTCTCCACTCATTTTGACGTTTAAGAGACTCATTTTATTAAAACTGGAGACTTTCTCCCCTACAAACTAAATAACGTTATTTCGGACCTCGTGGATAGTTTCCGTTCAGTTTCTCCTACATTAATCCAAGTTCATGGTGAGAAAGCAGTGGACTGACCGAGTTATCTAATCCTGAAATCAGTACTTTTTTTATCAGAAACCACTATTTTATTCATTTTGACATTCTATGTCTTGAAGAAGTTCATGGCACAACCAAAGAAATTAAAGATGACTTCGACTTCAAATTTCAAGCAAAATCTTTAATTAGAATGAAACGCCATTCAATTATTAGAAGTACAGTCAATATTCATTGTCATTGATTGAAGGGACATCGTTTGCTAAACTGTGCTTCTAGACAATCTGTTTGTTTATATTACTACTGTAAACATGTATACTCCCTCGATAGCTTCCCCTCTAAATCTTTTATTGGAATTCGATTCGCCTGGTTATATTCAATAATTATTGAATGCAGGATCAATCAATGCATCTCCACCATTCACAGGGCAATACCTATTATCAAGGCCTGTACCTGTCAACTGTATATGACAGTGTGTTAATAATAGGTACTCCACACAATATACTCGTATTTTATCCAATTAATCATCTTTAATATTTAACACTGCTTATAAGATAGATGAGGCATAGGTAGAAATTAAAAAAAAATAGTACTATTTGTAACAAAATTATTAAATAAATTTTATGTTTTGGTTTTCATACAAATCCCTTATTGGGATTTTACTGTTAAGAGATAACCAACTACTTTCTTGTTAGCCGGTCAATCTCATTGTTCTTCTTTCTGATTACTTCCCACAAGTAATCGTGATACTTCGTGGTTTCTTCCTTCTCCTTATTCAGTCTCTCAACTTCATCACCAAGGATCAACATCACTATTGGACAAATCAGATAAGTATAACATAATCAAGTTATTATAATTAACTTACAAGCTTTAGAAGGGTTCACTGTATCCATGAGATGAGCTATCCTTTCATCTTTATCCTTTATTATGTCCTGAAGCTTTCGAGCATCCATCCTGGCAGACTTGAATTTTGAGTGGTAGTCTATCAAAAGAGAAGTTGATAAATGGGTGTGCTATTCATTACTAATTATATTTCATATACTTACGCTTGACTCTTTCTTCTCTTCTTTGTACTTCTTCTCTGGCACAATCCCCCAACTCAACATACACTTCAACTTCTGCCTTTAGTTTGTTGATCTATTGTAAGTGTATTAGAACATCTATTAACAACAAAATAGTAACATATACTCACATATGATTTGCACTTGTGGTTTTTAGCCAACAAGGCCTCCTTCTCCTCCTCCACTTCTGCCACTTTCTTCTGTGCAAAGACAACTTTATCGTCTCTGGCTATAATAGATAGCTTGGCAGATGCCATCTCCTTCTTCAGTAAAGTATTCTTAGATTTCAGATCCCACTATTCATACATAGTTATTAGTAACTAGGCTTTAACACTAGTGCTCATAATACTTACATTCTCCTTCTTCAACTCATCTCTTTCAGCGGACACTTCACCTAACAGCTGCTTGAGACGACGAATCTCTTCATCTATCATTAGAAGTAGTGTAAGAGGAACATCAATAATATAATGAATCAAATGATAATCACCCTTCTCAGTGTTGGTGTTGTTAATGTTTGTGTATTTTTTGTTGTTATTGCGCTGGCGTTTTTGAGCAGGCATATTAATGATAAAATAATAAAGGGAAGAAAAGAAAAGAAAAAAAGAGGGAGAAATAGACGCGTTTATGAGTCTTGGCTGTAAGGTTTATTCCTGTTTCCATAAATAGAATAGATTTAAATCTTATTATCAATCAAATACATCAATACATAGATACACACTTTGATGGATGAATACACTGACAGAGTATATTGCATATTGGCATGACTGCTTTACCATGGTAACCACATAAAAAAGACCTTTCATTTCATACCCATAAGTATCCATTCTATAGTTACTTCTCTATTCCAGCTGCATATTCACCGGATGGAAGTACTCTCATTGGCTGAATAATACAATGACTGTACATTATAGGTTCGAGTATTGATTTTTCTGCTATTAGAGGAACAGTTGTATAGACTCATGGCTGTCAGTCAGATACAGTTGTAATGAAATACATCAGGCTATGGATTATATTCTACTTTTACTGCCTAATCAATATACGTATTCTATACAACTGACAAGCGGATCCACATGTAGTACTATAAATGTATTCACATTTTAATCCATTTGAATTTTGGTCTCTACACTACGGTTACCACTTCTGATTCTGATTATTGAGGATATTCAGTAGTGATTAAGAATATCAGACATGAGTTGAGCTGGACACCGTAATAACAAATCAAGTGTGTGTTTAAACTGATAGTAAGTAAAAGAGAAGGGAAGGGAAGATTGGGGGAATCATCATTGTATTCACTATTCTATAGACAATGAACGATCACCAATCATCTGCCTCTTATTTATAGTTGACAATTTCATTGTACCAGTTGGAGTGTACAGTCAACCACAGCAATAATAGACTCAATAAGTGTACTTAACATGTGCACCCATTTGATTCATTGTGTATACATCATTCTCACAGTCACTTATCTTTATATTAGCTTATTAAGCGTAGTAGAGAAACATTCAGTATGTGAGGATACAACTTCTAATCCAAGTGATATGAAGTCTATGATATTTCTTTATTTCTGATTGATTGAAATGGAACAGTAATTGAAGTAAGCTTGTATCACTATATTCTATAAAGTCATGTACCAATTTAAAGCATAATTAGACTAGATCCATGGTTGAAAGGAATAAACACTGCATAGGAGAATGGTGATGGGTGCAAGAGTCATATTCCATCATCATACAGATCCACTTCACATTATTAATCATCGCTTCATTCATATCTAGTACACGCACTTGCTTTATTCTATCTTGGAATCATATTGTATGCATCATTCATTGTGTGACACAATCACTTCTGCCTTATGTTACTTACTGACTGAGAACCATGAACCAAATCGATTCCTAACTTTTATCGGCCATCTGTCACTCATTGCCATCTCCATGACATTGTTGTTTTCTATCGAAACTGTTTTTGTGTTTCTATGGTGAGGAATCATTGATAAAAGTGATCATTCATTATTGATTGTTTCTCTACAACTATCCAGTGCTTCATTTTGTGTGTTAATCAATCTCTGTATACATACAACATAGAGAAGGTAGTGTCGATATGGTTTATCAAGCATTAATATTCACTTCTAGTTCTTGGTTTGGACTCCCACTCTGGAAAATCTACGAAAGTATATCCCGTTCATAATAGACTAACCACAACCTAACAGTTCATCTTATTAATATTTGTATTAAGCATATTTAATAGTAGTGTACATGATAGTAGATGTAGCTCGTATTGGCATGGCAACCATCTCTTAGGAACTTACGATAGTGTCATAAAAGGAAAGAAAGAATAGAATCCTGGACACTGAAAAATATTTTGCTTTCAGGGGTAAATGAGATCAACCTAACTTCATCTCAGATTATTGACCCGAGAAATAAGTACCTCATTTTAACAAGTGGCTCTAATATTCACACTCAGTTAAGAATATTACCTTTGCCATGAAAGACTGGGGTCCTGTTTCTTTGTTCTTCCTTATTAACCCAGTACTCATTTATATTCTGCTATGAAGATAACACATCAGAGAACAGTCAATAACAATAATGAGTGGAAATGACTATAAAGAAGAGGACGATACCCGTATTGGGTAGGCAGATGAAACACCCTCGGCAGATATTATACTCATCTGGAACTACATCCCACCGATTGAAGAGTTTTATGGTAGATGGGTCCATGTAAAAATGGATGTTGCTGGGATGACCACTAAATACTAGCTATATTACTATATTGTCTTGTTAATAACCACTTGAACTATGGACGGGCAAGAGTGCCTATGAAAATGCCCTCATTACTCCAGCTATAAACATTCAGAAAGGGGATATGATCTATGGACTACCTATTGACAGTAGGAGTCTGTGTGGGCTTTACTTATTAAGCTAATTGATGTATTCAATATACAGAGGTAGGAATAGAATAGAGTGTGCAGATCTATATGGATGGCATTGCATAGAGTCGATATCAAGGATATAACATGGATTGTGAAGGTATGTCCAGGATGAGATCAATAGCATGGATAATGTATATGATATCAAAGATGAATCTGTTATACTTGGAAGTCGAAGAATGTGTGCCATTGGAATAGTTATCTCCAGATATCAGTGATTCAATGAATATTTGCATTTACTGAATAATCATAAGTCAGAAATACATGCGTTTATCGATAAGATTACCTGGATACACAAAGCATTAGAATGTATGTGATGAATACTGGAGGTGTTAGGGGGAACGAGTAGCAAAGAGTAGTATGTGTATTAGCGTTATTTTTGCACCGGGAATTGGTTGGTATTTAATCTTTATCAGGACTATATACTCTTCAGAGAAGGCTGTTCTTTCTGTGTCATCCAAGTGAGAAATGAACTTGAACAATGCAGCTATTGGAGCAAGCACCAAGAAGTGTACGAGAGATAACATTGATATTTGCACGGCAGATAGCGCGATTGTCGAAAAGAGAAGAAGAGGGACTAAGTGAATGATTATTATTGCCTTTCAAAATCTCACTGAGCCATCATGTTTGTCAGCTGTCGATAGGAACATGGCATTTTGGCCCATGTTCTTATCCTTGATACTTGTTCATCTCCCTCCAACTAAGCGTATCTTAGTCCTTAAATAAATCGAACCTAAAAACCACAGCCATTGCACATGTGCGTCATTGAATAATGGGAGGCAATTATCGGTGCTTTTAGAAAATATCATCCTAGCTCTTTATGAATAGATCTGTCATATTAGCCTGTCTTCTAAACACTCGGTCATAATAACCAGAGCAGGATAAGATCTCCATAGTCACAAAGTTCAGCATCATGCCATCCGGCTCACTATGAGGAAGCACGTTTCTTTTCTGTATAGGAAAGTCAAGGGATTGTGAGCCGGTCATGACAGAGTAGGTGATTGCAGTCTGAGTAGTATATAGCAAGCATTTATTGCAATCTTGTCATGACTGTTGTACTTCTATAATGGCAGTGCGACTAGTATGAGAGAAAATGAGGTAGGTTCAGAGAGAGCACATACTCAGGGAAATAAATAAATAAGAGCACGTGAGAAATAGGGATGTACAATACAGTTACAGAATGTTTGTACACTGCAGTACAGAGCCCTTCTTGCGCATTGCAGATAATTTTGATGTATGTATTCTGCATAGACATCAAAGGGGTACACCCTTTTGTTAAATCGAATATCTACTAATTTGGCCTTCTATAAACATGCTATCTATTCCTGTTTAGGGCACATTGGAATACATACAGACACCCCAGTAATAATCAAGTATGATTGGCCGAATTTATTTCCCTGAGCTATATAAATCCTGCTCAACACAGTTTATTTCTTACTTTTTCTTCCCAACTTACGAGCTATTATTTAATATCTCAATACCTGGTCTTATTTAATCAATAAATAAGTTCCATTAATGAGATAAAGAGTAAAATGGAAGTCTCACAGGAAAGTTAATACTGAATATTGTATTAACTTCAACTAAGACTTGCAACATAGTGTATATAAAATAAATGAAAATGAAAATAGAATGATTGTTTACTATTATGAGTGCATTGAAGCGCGTTTATTTGTGCAGAGATGCTACCAAATAACATGCAGTATCTACTACTACCCTTTAGTTGTTAAGGGGACATAAGAGACTGAAAGCTAATCTCTTACATGCACTCATTTCAACATTCCCTTCATCTGATGAGTATGACATGCCACTTCATTGTAAACTATGTCCACTCTCTTATTGGTAATGTAGATACCATCTTTACAACATATCATTCTGTCTATATACACTAGTTCCATGGACACTTGAGTGTATCTACTCCTGTATTATTCATTACTTGTTTCATTCTCATTCTACTTCATCATGCAGCCCATAATAAGTCTGAATAAACATCCTCCCATTGGTAGTAATGATCATGGTAGATACTGGTGTCTTTTATGTAATTATAATCATAGTATATATTCTTGTATTCACCCTCTATAAGTCCCAACCACTTCATCTAGTTGAGCATCCTCTGTGAATACTATCTTCATATGTCAATTAATGAAACACCGACAAAGTATAAATTGAAATAAAAAGAACATAAATGCATGTGGAAGCAACAATTGAGTGATGAATATAGGACTTATTACTATTGTTGTAAAGGTAATTAGCTGTTGCATAGATACAGTCTATTTTTACAGTTAAAGGAATTACCTGGGAGACACCATACGTATGAAAAGGTATGATCGACATGTTTCAATTCCAGTCATGTCATATGTCATAGGAACGAATCTCATTGGTTAATGGACCTGTCTGCATTTTCTCATGTTTATATCAACACGACCTCTCCCCCTCTCCCCCTTTCTCTTTTCTCTTTATCTTTTAGTAATAATTGCAAATTGGCTGTGGATAGACACCAAGTACACCAAACAGTATTTACCTGATAAATATTGGCTTGGAAGAATTTGCAGTCGAGGCCCTTTTATGAAAGAAGATCACTTTATGTGCAAGTGATGAAAAAGTTTAGGGTTGAATGTAATTTGATAACAAAATCTGGACGGACTCTGATGCACTCTACTTTATATAACAATAATGAAAACGAAAAAAGACCTTGAAGACATACTCTCTTGAGTCATATGGACCATGTGTCCATATTCTATTATCAGACTATGATGATCGGTGTACTTCAAGACGCGACATGTCCTTGTGTGCTCATGGACAGAGAATAATGGTTTACATATAGGAAGCCTTGCCAGCTCTGTATTAGCCTTTTTGACTGTAGTATTCCTCTAATGAACAGTACAGTATCATATTATATATTGAATGGTCATTCATAACCCCCTCTTACATAGCCAGTCTTATCTCTGCCCAAGTAATAAACAGCGAATGACCTGCACTCGATATTCATTGATAGAATCACCTTATATCATGAACCGCGGTACTAATGTGTCAGTGTATTTACGAGTCATGTCCTGCATCTACTGTGTCTGCTCGCGTATCTTGTCAATACCTCAGCGGGATGTTACCTATTATTCCTATTATCGACACCCAGCTATCCATTTTACCCATCCAATAGAACAAGACAGTAAATGAAGTACAATGATATATATTTGAACAGCGAGTCATTCATTATTCCGTACTTGTTGACCTAATGAGTACCCTATATGAAGACTACACATGCAGAAGAGTGATTCCAGACACGAGTTGAACATGGGTGAGGGATGATGCATTCAGTGTTATACTGGAATACCCTTTTTATCTTATACCATCTACACTGACTCATCAGTAGTCCAAGAACCTATATATATATATTCAGCAGAGATGACTCATGACGCACTTGAATGAGTGTATACGTGCTTCCAATCCAAGTAATCCGCCTGCTCTTATTCTAACCTTGTGCTGAATAGACTGGTTTAACAAGTAGAGACATCCGTTTTCTTCTGCATACGATTCAACAGCAAATGAAACATCAAGGGGTGCCTGTTTTTGATAGGGCTTGACTCTACAACTGCTTGTAGCCTATCCCTTTTTCTTGTTCATGTAAAACCATACTGTTCATCTTTGTAAGTAGCCCTAGAGTGGACTCTCTGCTTTACTCAATATACTGCTTATTCTTGGTTATCTCGGGCATCCTTGTCTCTTTAGGAAAAATCATGGTAGGTGATTTCAAAAATGTTCTTTTACTTCAAGATGGATTCACAGCCATGAATCGCCATCCAATAGAGCTCTTTGTTGCTGGGTATTTAGCCAAGCATCAGTCATGTTGGGAGAAGGAGTATTAAGCAGACACAAGAAAAGAAACAAGTAGATGTGGAATGAAGGTCAAACTATCACCATATGACAGACAACAGAAGAACAGCGTGGTTGGTGGTTTTATCCGAGACCCAGTTTGTGTGTTCTTCACGATACAAGCAAGAAGGGCTTTGTGTAGGATGACAAGTAGCAGTCAAAAGAGTGGGAATGTTTCATTCATAAGTATGAGTAATAATTTATTAACAGATAATCAACAACTTAAGAAGGTAACAATCCATTCTATCTATATACTGTATTGCTGATTGGCCTGTAGAGGTGCGGGTAATAACGGTGATTGTGGCAATCAAAATATCGACACCGAATTGTAGATGTGTGCTTTGGTCTATAGGAGGATCTTCGGATGATTGAGTGAGTTGTTATATGCGTGGTATTCCATGAATGATACAACGGAACTGTTATTCCTTGAGGTTTTATAGTATATACTTTGTTGAGAGAAATGACCATCAAATCTTTTCGCAGAAAAGACATCTATTACACATGGGTTGGTCTTAGATTGAATACCACAGGGTATTTCTTACAGTCGAAACTATGGGTTTGGTGACTTGTTAAAGCACTTATTTGGTCTTGTTCTATACTCTTGTCTTCTGGCAGCTTAGTGTGATCCCGGCTTGTGTATGATGTTATTGAGAACTCAGGGTTTGCGCAAGGGAAGGAATGAAGTGGTCTAAGGATGGCTGAGCCGAGCGTTTGAATTGATTGAACTCTGTGGTAAATAGGTAGGAGGATGTGTGGAATATAAGTGAAGAGAAAGAGAAATGATGAGCGGGAACGACTCTTTTTATCATATATGGAAATGTTGTCAATATAATTCGCCTTTGGTACAAGAATTGTGAAGTGTTCATTGCATCAATGGTTGAGCTATTATATCTTCGAGAATCTAATAATACCCGTGCTTATTAAGTCAATGTCAATTCAGTTTACTTGGCATGTACACTCCATGATTTATGTCATCATGTACTGTTTACCGTAGGCTGATTAAATAAAAGGTCCACTCTTATAAGGTCTGCACTCTATGGTGTGAGTGTTAGAAGCTGTTTTAGGAGATGTTTAACTATCAGAAGGAGATCTGTGCCATTACGACAATGAACCTCACATTAGAATCTATGTCTGAATACAAACGGTACAATGGACCAGATAATGGATAAGCAGCAGGTCATCCTGGAATGTAGCATTGTCGAATGCCTACAGTAGTATGAACTCTAAGTACACACAGATATCATGCGAGTGTTTCAAGTTTGCTTATTATTAAGTGATTATTGTATTGAACGCACTTGCAGTTTAGGACACATTTAAGTCATGCAAATTTTGATACCATGTAATACTGAGTATAGTTCTATATCAGTAATGACCAGCAGCATATGTTATGATATATTTATAGAAGTGAAGTATAGGGATTGTGTACGCGTGTTTGTTTACATGCAGATTTTATTAAATAATATGCAGTGAAATGGTTATACTTTGGTTGTTAAAAGGAGCATACGAGACTGAAAACTATTTCTTACATCCACTCATATCAACAATCTTTTCATCTGATGGGTATGCATGACACTTCATTGTAAACTTCTATGCCTCCCCTTTGGTTGACTGTTATTACTACTTACCCAATGTGTTAATCCACACTGCTGAGATCTCCTTCACCTCATGTTTGTACCATTCTTATTTTATCTATTCATGCAGCCCACCATAATGATTGCGGCTGAATAAACATTCTCCCATCAATATTGCTATGGAACTTACCTTGTTTCCTATACAATAAAAATCCTGCAGTTATACACTAGAAGCTAAATTCATCCAAAATAAAAGTACCTGAACACCCAACCTGAATATCTTCAAGACGAGTATTAGAGGACAAGGTATTTGGTGCGTTAATAAAGCAGAAGAAGTATAGCTATATGATAAATGTATTCAAGATGACTATACTATTCATAAACTGAGAAGAGATTCATGGCGGAGAGAGGAATAATTTAATTTTGAGAGTCTGACCTATGTAACAATAAAGGCAGGATCTGTGAGGGCCACAGTAGTTGTATTGATGACACACAAATCATGAAAACCATCTTGTACTTGACGTAGAATCAAAGGAATACTGCAATGATGGAAACAACCAGTTGATAAGCTGTAAAAGAACAGATAAACCGAATGCAAAGCCCAGTGCATCTATCCCGGATGATCAACCTTTCTCATTCTATATTCAAAAAAGAAGATTAGAATGAGAGAATACATTATCCAGCTTCTCTACCTTACTCTTCACCCTCATAAACTACGAGCCATAATAAATGGAGATCATCACCAACTATTGAAAACAAACAGACATGAGGACCGAGTGTAGGGGGGGGGTGTTTATTTATTCTAATTCATTGTTATTACTATTAATCTGCCTTTCTAGCCATCTTCCTCTGCTCCAACTTCTCCACCTTCTTGATCTGTCTTCTACTTAATTCATCTGGATTATTCGCACAATACAGCTTCTGCACTTCAAAGAACTCTTCTAATGCCTTTGGACTCACATCATCCAATGTGTACTGCCCTAATTTGCCCGTTCTGTACTGTTTGATAAAGAACTTGGCTGCCATTGTCAGATCCAATTCTCCTCCTTTCACAATAGCCCCAATCCTCTTGGCCACTCCTTCCAACAGTTCATTGATGTCATTTGTTGGTTGATTGTTGGGTAATCTGAACCACTCTGCGTATCCATAGGCCCCAAACTGGTTCAATCGAAACAACAGGTAATCCGCCATGACCTGTTCATCCGACAAATGGTCTCTGATACCACCAGTCACAGCTACTTTGAGACTTCTAACCGGATCTGAAATATGAGGAACCATCACACCGGGTGTATCTATCAAATAAACTGCTGGATCCTCTAATACTTTCACTGTGCCGATCACTGTTCGTGTGATTCCTGGTTGTGCACCTGTTGCTGCAGCCTTTCCTTTCCCCACACCCACTCTACGTAATGAATTGATCAAGGATGATTTACCCACATTCGGCATACCCACTACCATCAGTGTCACATGAGGAATGGGATCCACGAGAGTAGCTGCATAGTCCAGTATAGATTTGATATTGGTGTCTTGTTGACAGCTAGTGAAGACAACAGGTGTCAGTGGAGAGTGTCTTTTGAATGCATCCAAGATAGGCTTCTTACTGGATGGATCCGATAAGTCGTATTTGTTATAGACAATCATACGTGGACGACGACCAATGACCTTTTCGAAGTTAGGGTTGACCGATGCCAGTGGAATGCGGGCATCTCGGACTTCTACAACGAGATCAACAGCATTGAGTCGGTCTGATATTAATCGAAGTCCTTTGGCCATGTGTCCTGGAAACCAGTTGATGATTCTGTCATAAGGAAAGAGTGTACGAGGAATGAACTGTTGAGCCATGGTTGGAAAAAGAAGGGGGAATTAATAAAAAATAAAAAATAAAAAGTCTCTCTTTATTTTCTGCGCCACTTCAACCGTCTCTTCTTTTTTTCCTTTTCCTTCCTTTAAAAGCTATTTTATGTGCTTAAGAATAAAAGGTCGAGTTGTTTATTTGCGTTGTCTTCTTCTTCAGGTTCTTCTTCTGAGCGTTTCACTTCCATCTCTTTTTCCTTTTCCATACCCAATAAGGAAATCTGCCACTTGTGACGCGTTATTTTTGAAACTAAAGGGGAAAAAAAATAAATTTCTGTCTATTTTTATTTTTTTTTCCCTTTTCATCCCCCCAACCCTCATCCGACACACATACACATGGCAGGAAACAAGAAAGAGCCGAAACAGGATCCATATGAACACACTGGTCAACAAGTAGAGTATGATTATTCTGACCCTAACAATCAATATTATGTTGATCCTAACCAATATTATTATGGATACGATTATACCGGCTATACTGATCCCTCTGTTTCTGTGGATGCAGGATACACTAATTATGACCCTTACTATACACAATCCTATTACGAACAACCTACCTACACAGCATCTTATTATGCAGAAGCCACGTTACCTGAATCAGTCACAGCCATCACAACAGCAGCTGCATCCAAATACACACCGTCCTTCACACCTGCAGCCACTCCCACACCTGCTGCCACCTCCAGTGGAACCACAGCAGTAAAGACGTATTATCCATCGAGTTCTAATCCCAATAACCCTATAGGCCCTATCATCATCACCAAATCAGGCTATGCAGGGCCCAGTACCACCCCTACCACCAGTACCGCCCAGAACGATAAGAAGAAAGGCAAGAAGAAGCCGGTGGTGAGAGCAGCAGGTGGAGAAGTATGGGAAGACAACACGTTGGTCGATTGGGACGAGAACGACTACCGGTTATTTGCAGGTGATTTAGGTAATGAAGTAACTGAAGAATTACTCTTTAAAGCCTTTTCCAAATATCCCAGTTTAATCAGAACACGCGTGGTTAGGGATAACCGAACAATGAAATCAAAGGGATTTGGGTTTATCAGTTTCAAGGATCCTGATGATTTCGTCAAAGCATGGAGAGAGATGAACGGTAAAAATTAGAGAATGTCTTGTGTTTGTTTATACTCAAACTTACTTTCTTTTTAGGTAAATATGTGGGCAATCGCCCTATTAAGTTACGAAAAAGTAATTGGAAGGAACGCAATATTGATGTGAGAGCAAAGAAAGAAAGAGAGAGAGTAGGTCCTTATCCTAAATCACGATAAACAACAATAAAAAAAAGAAAAAGAACTTTTCTCTTGTTCACTCAATGTGTTTTATTTTTTGGGGGGTTAAATAAGAAGTGGATATAGGTGTGTGTGTGTGTGTGTGATTGGATTAACGGAGATGACAACCATTGGGATGATCATTCAGTACATTCAAAGCAAGCAAGACAACATCGACAATCCACCAGATACCACCGAGACCAGCAGTCACTAATTTAAGAACACCAAGGAAGATGTAACCAAGGTAGAAACGATCGATACCTAGAGTGTAACCATCGTCAGTAACCAGAGTCACACAAAATATAGTATGAGTTAATTAATCTGAACTTACCAAATGGACCCAAGAAGATAGAGAGCATCAAGGCAACAAACCAGCTACGTTCAGACACACACTGTTCTAAGATAAGTGTATCATCCCCTTCCTTGGGACCACTGTGATCCTTCAAGGCATAGTGAAGAGAAATGGTGGCAACAGCAGTAATCAAGATAATGATTATCCATGTACCGAACATACGAACACCGTGGTCATGGATACAACGCTTGAACTTCTTACCACAAGATTCAGGCTCATTAATGGCTCTGGTAATCAAAGGAGCTTCTTCATCATGAGCTTGGTTAAGAGTACCGTATTCAGACATTTGTTTATGTGTTTTAATGTTTAGGATAAAGAGAAGAAGAGTAAAAAGAAGAATGGATTTTCTATGGAGATTAATAAGTTCATGGCTGAGAAAATAAATCAAAATAAACAAAATAACCGACATCACACAAAAACCCTTTCATCTATTTCCTTTACTAGTGATATCTCCTCTTTATTTCTGCTTTTAAAGTGTTTATTCTATCTGTGATACATGTCATGATAGATGAATCACCTGTTGTATGCCATCCAGATGCTATGACTGTCTCCTGTACAGGGTCAATCTGAGTATACAGTGAGTAAGGCTCTAAGGTGTGTATCCCTTGAAATACAGGTATCTTTGGCCGGGGATAAGTGTGTAGATGAAATAAAATGCATTTACTCTTATTCTCTGGAGCACCTTGAGGGATCATCGGACCTGTAGGAGATGACCTAGTTTAGAATTTATAATATATAGTTATATTCACCTGGCATAGTACAAATGGTAGCAGATAAATGGCTCAAAGTGGGTGCAAGTTCATCTGGTTTACCCATACAACCTGATAATATGAGAGGCAGGCGTATTGGGTATACCCAGTTGTTCACCCAGGGACTAAATAGAAATAAGAAAATGAGGGAAGTCCGTTTCCATAGGACCACCTTTACTTTCATGACTTGGTATTCCTCCCCTGTTGGATTGTCCACTCTCTCATCATAACTGGTACCACCACAACATTGACCCGGTATCTGTCGTAGCACTTGATATCTGTCTGCCAAGCTATTGATATTAGTGTCTGTCATTAGAGACTAGAGTAGAGAAGAGGGAAGAAGTAGGGAAAGAACGTGTGGATTCAGAGTGTATTTACGTGTTTATACCTGCTGACAGTGACGTAACAGAATGAATTACACACAAGATTCAATTAATCATTATCCTGTATTCATTACCTTGACTGCACCATGATGGTTGCCATGGTTGTCTTCAACACTGGATCTTCATTCTCGGGGATCCCATAGTCTGATATTATATCTCTCAGCTGGCATTCAATTGAATGATACGGTATGTCCCTTAATTGGGGTCAGAGTGACACAGCAAAGAGTCCCTTCTTATTAGTGTGTCCAAGATATGTGTGACATTCGTCATAGATTGGTGTGGGAGGATTCAGGAAACAGCCTTACTCATAAATATATCGATGTGAGTAATGTATTAGGCTTATAAATACGCTTAACGCATGGCTTTACGACAGTATCTCCACTTGAATACAGTAACAGACTACTCCAGTGATATATGTATCCAGTAATAGTATTTACTTCTCTATTCACTGTGCCTATCTCTCCGCCATATTCACAGTAACATCACTTCTTCACTTGTATAATATCTTCCCGTATTTACCTGTCATACCCCTTCCCTCCACCAGCTGAGGTACTCTTTTATTCTTGTACCACTATCTAACCATTTTAAATAGCAGATGGGCATTTATAGTATCTCTTCTTTCCTAATGCCCTAGACAATAACATAGAACAACCAGGTGAGTTTATACATAGTAATATCGGCTATGTATTTATCTTCATTTCCATACAATCATGGGGTATTTCTTCGGTGCATATACCATTGAATCCATACTATGTATCAGGTGCTACAAATAGGATGGAGTCTATTATTACTTAACCAATGGATCACAAGACATCTGTTCATTATCTGTGATAAAAACATGCTCATTGTTCACATCACAACAGTACTGTTTGCACTTTGTTGTATGCCCTTTCAAAAAACCTGCAATCATATGGCCCCTTTTGTTTCACAAATACAACCACTGGTAGAATAAAATCAATTATTGACTACAATGAACCACCTTCAATGTTATATACTTCGACAACATTCAAGGCACTCGGTGCATTGTGCATAATTATAAACAGTCAGTGTGTGTTTGTGACTCTATACAGTATGTATTATGGATGACATTTGTATTTGATGTGTAAAAACTATTTGTTTGTAAGGATACAACTAAATACAACTGCTGATCTTTCATCATAACATCTATCATTCATCGTTTATGTTGGTTGTATGGGGTATCATCTATCCTCTGCACAATAATATTCAATCTCAGCCAAGTTCATTAGCTATCAACCAATGAACTTTATCTACTTAGCACATACGATGTTCCACACAAAAGTTAATGAGCAGGACCATTCATAAGCTAGTATTTCACTTTCTGGTAACTACATTCAGTACACTGATGGTATTGCTCTACTTGATTGTTTTGTATATATTTTGAATAGCCAAATTCGGACGTCTTGGAGCTGTGCTATTAAAGCTGCTGATATGTGATCAGCCGCGAAGACTGTAAACCTAGAGGTGGCCACTCTATATGTTTATCAGGCAGGAATATCAGATCTAGTCGATATAAAAAAACCAAAATACCACTGACCGGACTCATTTCAACGTAAATCATCCCACCTTCGTGATGTCTTCGGTTGTATACTGATGCTTCCCGAGTCTGCCATCCAATAGCGAGAGGTGTTCTTGTTAGTGGCTATGAGATGATTGTGTTCAATGAGTCTCACATCATGTTTGACAGACTTGTCCTAGGTGGTAAAAATAGATGGACAGGAATACTCTCATTTATCCTTCAAACTACAGTCAATAATGCTCAGCTTAACGACTTTTGATGGCTCCCGAGAGAAATACAAAACCACCCTCTTCCCCTTATATATGAAGAACTTGGCATTTAATACACTAAAATTTACATGTGTGTATCCTCTGAGTTTAACATGGCCACTCAAGGTCTGTTCATCTCTGTTACATATCATATGAGTGGACAATCAATCCCATCTCCTATACTGAGTGAACACAGACACAGACCCTCATGTGATGAAATAAGAATCTTCTTTACTCAGTGTGTATCAATCCACTTATACATGATATATGGTAACACTTTACAATCAACATCTACTGTCATATCAAACATATCCAGTGTCTTTTTTAATGAACAATGCTAACTTTTTAATATATAAGACAACGGTAATCAATAACCTACACGAACAATTCTTCCTTCCACTTTAGGTGAGATATTTGCCCATCGTTTCACCCATTTGGTATCATCTCGCATATAATCTTCCTCTTCTTCATCATCTTCTGATTTGATACACTCCGGATGTCCTTCGTCAGAAGAATGAAGAGCCTCATTGATGCCTTCTTTACTTGATATATGATCTGGGTTGATATCATGACTATCACACTGACACTCTGCATGGCTGTCGAATGTCGCCTTACGCCATTTATTTGCTGCTTGGATGACTAAATCCTGGATTCGCTTGTGACCATGTTCAGCATGGTACTCACGAATAGCATTGATGTATTTGGAACCAAGGAAGAACTTTCTATAAATAGTAGAAATCAAGACACCTGCTTCCTCGTCCACCAAAATATCCTCCTTGGGTACTTTGAGAGCAGTGTACCCGTCATATCCACCAATCAGATAAGCTCTTGTAGCTACTATATACTTCCTATTCATGTCCAAGGGTGCACCGTCTGATGTAGACACCTTCCTCACACGCTCTCCTGGTGCATTCCCGGGGTTCCATTCCAATCGAAGCCCTGATAACTGGGGAAATCTTCCTTCTTGTTTTGGATATTCAGATACACTATTCTCAAGGGCATCCCATAAATTCTGTCCTGACAATCGAATGACAACTACAGGGTCAAGGAAGGGAAAGGCCGTAATGATATGTCCTAATGTGATCTCACCTGCAGGGATGATACTGTCATTGCGAATAGTACCACCTACACAGAACCCTACTTCGACAGGAGTACTCAGAGAAGAATAGTACAGCTTCATGAGATCAGCAGTGAAGTTACCAAAGTTGGTTTCTTCTGTACGAACAGCCATACTGCGTCCATCTAAGGGAACAGTGGTGTATCCAATAGCGGTACTTGTCTTCTGACTCACCAATGCAGCCACTTTTTCGATCAGTGCTTCAGTTTCTGGTTCCTTCTCCACATCACTGCCCACCACCACACGTTCAGCTAAAATAACTGATCAGTTAAATTTCCCCAGGTGTTGTACACTCTTTACCTGTCATCGATTGAATGTACTTCTTATCCCCTGTATCATTGATCTCCAGCTTCAAATAAGATAACTCTCTGAAATCAGTGCCACTCTTCACTACACGAACACCTTCTTCTTCTTCCTCCTCAGGATCGAATCCAACATCATCCAGATTCTGTTCTCTAGTCCAATGTTCACCTACAATAGGGATTGACTTGGATATAAAATAGAAATGGTCGTGCCTACAGTCCTAGTGTCAGTCACTCTTTTTCTTCCCCAAGCCAATAAAATCCACTTTACCCTCCTAATACCAAGTCTATTTCTTCTTTACACTGCTTAGCCAGCCTGATATCATTGGGCACTCTCATATGGGTGATGGCCACCACCAAGTCTACGTGGTGAGGACCCTTGGGATCTCTGAGCTCCTTGCTTAAATCTTTAGCCACTTGAATGAAATCATGGTATTTGAGTTCAGGAGGAAATCTATTCCAAACACAGTTAGAATTAAAAAAAAAGAGCGTAGGATCCAAACACATACGATGGAATCGTCTCAATCCACTCTCTAAAAAATAAAAATGAATCGTCAATGACGCAGGTTTAAAATAATCAATAGACCTACTGTTGCTACTTACTCTTCCACCAATCCTACGAATCCAATACGTAACCCCGAACACGCCACCACCAAGTATCGTTTCAGCACATCTTCTGTATTTTCTTTATCAAGCACATTCGACAGTAACCATGGAAACTGAGTTGCTTGAATGAGTTTTACTAATTGAGGCATACCGAAATCAAAGTCATGATTACCAACACAAGCGGCAGTAATCCCAAACTGGTTCAATATGCCAGGCCTATTCTTTCTGTGGTTAAGAAGGCCCCTGAGGAAATAGACTGATGAACTTACATATGGCTTCCACGCGTTATCGTTCCTTCTAAGCTGGGATTAAAGGCATCTCCTGAAAACAACAAGAGCGGACTCTGTGTGCTTTCTTCTCTTATTTTGTGGACTACACTAGCGAACCGAGAAGCACCGCCTTCTTTCTTCTGGGACACATTATAGACATCATTAAAATGAATCAGTTCAAGGGGAATCATGGATTAAAATAGAGGGAGAAGGAAGGAAACGGTAAATCATTTCTTTTTAAAATGGTTGGCCCCCTTTCTTACTGGGCTTTAAAAAGAAAAGAAAAAAAATGCCATCAACAACACGGAACATGGACACGGAATAACAAGTTACCAATGAAATAGACTATAAAGAGGCTGTGGATCCAACTTGTTTCACTTTCACCTCAAAACGGATGACACACAAAAGACTCATCGTGCATTTGATCCTGTTTCTTCTCTCTCAATGGTCAAGTCTTCTTGTGATCATCCTGAATAGTGTGGCATTGTCCAAAACAACAGACCAAAGTATCATTCAAGGCACCCAGTATGGACCGCATGACATGATCTTCATCTTATTGGCATCTGTCTCACTCTTCATCTTGTCTGTCTTGTTCTGTTTCTATATACACCACTACACTCGGCTAAAGAGTAACAGGATGTCTATCTATTATCGATTCATACTGTGGATGGAGATCATTGTGAGTGTATGCATGATTGGATTATGGATACCTGCGACCATCCTTGTCTTTGATTTGTTTAGAAGTAACTTATTTTATCCCACAAAAGAAAGCACACCAAGTAACTCCTTTCTCTCAAAATAGAGTCCCCTTTCTGCCATTGGTTTAACCAGTGTCATTATATTCAATCCATTATTACCCTAGGTAAGAGACACACTTCTTTCTTTATCCTCTTTCATAACACACAATTAGCCTTTGTATGTACATTTCTTTGGTGCTTATTGTTAGTGATTTCAATCTACTCATTGATATACCGGCCTGTTCATTCGATTCATTCAGTCTCACCAACAAACAAGTTCGAGATCCATCCTACCCATCATCAACCCAAAATGGATGTCATCATGGCGAATTCCATGTTATCCAAGTTTATAGATGAGTTCTCTGTGACTACACACACACCTTCTGTGGTGTCGGTGCCCAGTTTAAGTCATTTTAGGTTGACAGATTTCGAATTTAACTTTGAACCTATTCGATTTGACTCTTTATTTCATGAAAGAAAATAAACACTCTCTATTCATCTAGCCTACATGGGGAGAGGGTGTCCATGGGGGAGAGTACTCATTAGTGTAAACAGTGAAGGAGTCCATAGAGATGGTAACACAGAGAAGGGCCAATCCTGGAGAGGGCCATGAGAAGTGTGACCCAAGAACAATGGAAGAAGCAAAGGAAAAGAAGAGAGTAAACTAGAATGAGTATATCACCTATATAAGTGTCCCTTCTTTCCCCCCTTCTTTTTGCTTCCCATCTCTCTCTCTCTCTTTATCAACCCAATGGGAATATTCAGTAACTGCTTCAAGATATTCAAGAAGAAACCGGTACCTTCCAAGCCAGTTGAGGAAAAAGACACGAAACAAAAGGTGACATTGGATCTGACGGAGATCTATCATAATGTACCTGTGATGTTTCCTTTTGCCGAATTATGGGCACTCCAGATAAAACTGACAGAGATTAAAGAATATGTAGACGACATAGTGAAGGTGTTCTGTGCGCTATCTCAACCTGTGTTTGTCAGATCACTCAATCTAGAAGCCAAAGCTGATCTTGTTAAACAAGCCCAACAAGAATACCTCATTGCAAAAGCAGCCTCCGATAAAGCAGAAGAAGCAGCTCGTGTCACTGCTGACAAACTCACCAAAGCAATGGATTGTGTAGATATTGCTTGTAAGCACCCTGATCAACTCAGTAAAGTCGTGAAAGAAGCTCATGACAATCTCGTGGTGGCCCGAAAGGAAGATGAAGATGTTCGATCCGTTGCTGATCAAGCTGCCATGGAATCTGACGAGGCCCAGAAGAGAGTGGTTGAGGCTGCTGAGATTCTTGCCTTGAGTCAAGCCATTGCCAATGGTAGCAGCATCATTCCTGACCTTCATCTTCTGAATGCTTCTCATCTATCCACTGCTTCTCGTACATCCACTGCCTCTGACATTGGTCATGCTGGATCTGTCAATGAAACTGCCAGTCGTCCACCTGATAATGAACCCAGCGCCATTGAATGTTCTGGAGAGAGTTCATCTTCTGATGTAGGCCACTAAACCCCCATTTCTGACTTCAATATAATAAAAGAATGACGTTACCATAGTCATAAAGAGTTGATATCCCGTCGCATGGTGACACAATTTCAAATGAACTGAAATGTTACACCCATTGACCCCCCCCCCCTTTGCTGGCCCATTCCCATGACTACTCTATTTCACATGATAAGGCATAAGTTATCTTTGTTTATAAGAAAAAAATGAATGGAACAAGCCAAAGGGGTGGCCATAGTATGATCATTTTCATTTCCCACACAAAGTTTTTCAAGATCCGGGTAAATAAAAAAAATAGTCACTCTCCACGTATAAAAACCAATTCAAAACTAAGACGTGTCTTCTTCTCCCTTCACCAAAAAATGTCTCTTGATCAAAAACAAGTATTAGAGAAGAAACCGATTTCTTACCAAACATTGTTACTCGGAGCAGGTAAAAAAAAAGAAAGAAAACAAAAAGACGGTACTGTTACTCACTTTGAAAAGCCCTCAACTTGTTTGAGACGTCTTCTCTTGGCCAGCCCTTTGAGGTGATGAAGACACAGATGGCAGCGAATCGAGGTCAGCCTTTATCAGAAGCATTAAAGGCTATTTATGCTCGAGGTGGCATTCTCGGGTTCTATCAGGGCTTGATTCCTTGGGCATGGATTGAAGCAAGTACAAAAGGAGCCGTGTTGTTATTTACTGCTGCTGAATTAGAATATCGTTCGAGTGCTGCAGGTGCGTCTCCATTTTTGGTAAGTTTTGATTTCTATTTTTTCCATCTCATCTATTTTGGAAGATAAGAATAATAATAAATGGTGAATGATTAGGCTGGTATCATTGGTGGCATGGGTGGTGGTATCGCTCAAGCTTATTCTACTATGGGCTTCTGTACATTTATGAAGACAGTAGAAGTGACTCGATCCAAAGCAGGTAAACAGTCAATCACAAGAAAGACTTGATGTAGGGCTCATGCATCCTCTTCTTTTAGGTGGCAGTGAATCTACTTTTAAGATTGCAGCTGAAATATACAAAAGAGAAGGATTTGCTGGTATCAATAAAGGTGTGAATGCAGTTGCACTCAGACAATGTACCAATTGGGCCTCTCGTTTCGGTATTGCTAGATATACACAGGATGCATTGGTGCAATATAGACATGGGGAGAAGGGAATAGCGGATAATATAGATAAGGCATCTGCATCTATTATTGCTGGTGCCCTCAGCTGTTGGAATCAGCCACTTGAGGTGATTCGTGTGGAGATGCAGAGTCAATTGAAGGCAGAGGGTCGCCCTGAGAAGATGAATATAGCTTCAGCTACTCGATATATTTACCAGAATAATGGATTGGGTGGATTCTATCGTGGAGTTGTACCACGTATTGGACTAGGCATATGGCAGACATTGGTGATGGTTGCACTAGGTAAATGGATGAGTGTACACACATATATTTATCTATACTAATCTATATATTTTTAGGTGACTATTTCCGTGCCAAATTAAAATAGGGGATTACTCTCATAAAAGGGGCGGAAGATATCGGATAAACACACCCCCACCCCTCCCCCTTTTCTCAAATATAAAAATAAACAATAAATAAATCTATCTTATTTCCCTTCTTCTTCTTCTCTTATTTTACCCTTTATCTTACTTACTCATGCGTAGATTTGACCTTGTTCATTACCCAGCCATTGACACTATTAAGATTGTTACTTACCTATTAGAGAGGATCATTAAGACCAATGACAAATTACACCAACCATCACGGCATAAGTCTCCCTATGCTTGTTTTTATGCTAGGGCCATACCACACATCGATATACAGTCATACCTCACTCGTATACTCAAGTACTGTCCATGTGCAAATGAATGCTTTCTCAGTCTCTTAGTGTATTTTGATAGAATGTCCCGTAATTCATCTGGACTACGTATCGATTCATATAACATACACCGATTGATTATCACTGGTATCATGATATCAAGTAAATTCTTCTCTGATGTATTCTATACCAATGCACGGTATGCCAAGGTAAGAGAACTCGTAAATAGAGTATTCTGTGTGTGTACTCAACTGCTGACACAGGTGGGTGGATTGCCTATACTTGAATTGAATGCATTGGAAATACAGTTCTTGAAGTTGAATGAGTTTCAGTTGAATGTACAAGTGGAGGAACTACAACAGTATGGAGATCAGTTGTTATGGCATTTCATCAGAGAGAATTATAAGAAGAAAGAGGATATTGTCTATGATTATCACAAGTCAGATGAATATAAGAAAGAAGACTATTATATTATTCCTTATTCAACTGACCATAGCCCCACTTATAATCACAAACATAACAATCATCTGAACAATCATCCTTCATCACAGCACAAGATAGCATCATCTCATCTCTTGGATCAACCAGACACCTATACTCGATGTTAGTCCATTGAGTGTGTGTGTGTGTATGTGTGTGTGTGTATAGATCTATACACACACACACACACACACATACATATATATTTTACATACATATTATATAGTCATACCCTTTATTCCAACATAAACTCCATACTCTCATTTATTGTGCCTATTCATTCCACCCAATCAGAGTCAATCTAGAGATAAAGAAATAAGATGACGATTAGATTAAACAACCCATTGATTACTGTTATTATTATCCTTAAAATAAACCACTTTACTACTCATCACTCAGTAGTATAACATTCCCCACTCAAAATGACATCGGAATGGAACAAATATTTGTAGCTTGATTTTATTTTTGGTTGATCCAACCGGTATCCATGGTTACATGATTTGACATATGGAGACAAGAAATCAGTATTTATATCACCTGTTTTCCCCATAGTGATGAGATAATGAATACACATGGTTACTAGAGGAGTGGGGTTACTTCCGTAGATTATATTTATTCAGGATGCACAACATTCCCATTCATCAATGGAAGACCTCCTTCAAGTCACATGATCACCTTCCCCCCCCCCTCTTTTGTGTCCATACAACACAGAGAGAGAGGCAAAAGTAATTTATCTGAGTTGTTTGACAGCAAACAGTTCCCAGTCCATAAATAATCACTTCCAGGGACAATCTGTTCCCGAATAGAATAGGTTCTTTTTTTTCTTTCTCTAGGTTTTGTATTTATCCCACTTTCTTTGCAATGAATTCTCTCCTTTTTTTCGCTCACATGGAAACTTTATTTCTCCCATTTCTTTCAAGAAAAAAAAATGCATTTCTTTTTTTCCATAGGTTTGGGGGGTCATTGTGCTTACCATTTTTCTATCGGCCTTCATTCGTAAGCATCCCGCAATGGGAACTCCAATCAATGGATATCAAAAACCCAATGCCATTCATCAAGACCAATGGTATTCGAATGGATGGATTCCCATCAGGGCTCTTTTTTTATTCTATTATGCCTTTCACTCAATCATCTCTTTCTATTAACAATTACCATGGTAAAACGAACCATGGTAACACGAACCATGGTAACACATCCCATACTTTCCCAGGGTCATCGAAATCATATTCAGTTCTTTATTTGTTAGTAAGTTCCACTCCTATTGTTTTTCTTCGCCAATAACAGAGGCAGTAGGATGGCGTGCTTCAGGTGAAAGGAGAGAGGCTTGTTTCTTAATTAATAATCCAAAAGTCCGTCACAAAAAAAAATATTTCGAAAAGGAAAAAAAAAGAGCATATAAAAAGCACCCAAAGATCATGTTTACATGTTATTTTTATTTATTTTGCACCGTTCTTTTCTTCATACTTCATACAAATGTCTACTGGATTCGGTACTCAAGCTGTTCATGCTGGTCAACACCCTGACCCCGTTACTGGAGCTGTCATTCCTCCTCTTTCACTCTCCACCACCTACAAACAATCTGCTGCTGGTGTATACAATGTAAGTGCTGAGATTAACAGATAAAGAGGATGGGACTGATTCATTTTCTTCTTCGTTTCATTAGGGTTTTGATTACTCTCGTTCAGGTAACCCTAACCGTAACAACTTCGAAGAGGCCATTGCCGAATTAGAAGGAGGTAAATACGGTCTTGCCTTTGCTTCTGGTTCTGCCACCACTGCTTCCATTGTGACCACCCTTCAACAAGGATCCCACTTGATTTCCGTCAACGATGTGTACGGTGGTACTTACCGTTACTTCACCAAAGTGGCTGTCCACAACGGTATCGAAACCACCTTTGTGAACTTGAGTGATCCTGCTAACATCGAGAAAGCATTCAAGCCCAACACTAAGTTAGTCTGGTTAGAAACCCCCACCAACCCTACCCTTCGTGTGATCGATATCAAGGCCATTGCCCAACGTGCTCATGCTCACGGTGCGCTTTTAGTGGTCGACAATACATTCATGTCTCCTTATTTCCAGAAACCTCTCTCCTTAGGTGCCGATATCGTCGTCCACTCTGTCACCAAATACATCAACGGTCACTCTGATGTGGTGATGGGTGTTGCTGTCACCTCCAACAAAGAGGTGTATGAGAAACTCAAGTTCATCCAGAACTCCTTGGGTGCCGTGCCTTCTGCATTCGATTGTTTCCTTGCTCGTCGTGGTCTGATGACACTGGAAGTACGTATGCAGAGACACGCAGAGAACGCACAAGCCGTTGCTGAGTACCTCGAGACAAACAAACAGGTTCAGGAAGTCATCTATCCCGGTCTCAAGTCCCATCCCAGTCATGAGTTGGCTAAGCGTCAACAGTCTGGGTTCGGTGGCATGATCTCGTTCCGTGTCAAGGGTAATTTGGATAACGTCAACAAGATCCTTCAGAACTTGAAGATCTTCACCTTGGCTGAATCCTTGGGTGGTGTCGAGTCTTTGGTCGAAGTGCCTTCTGTCATGACCCATGGGTCTGTGAGTCCTGAGGATCGTGCTGTGTTGGGTATTACCGATACCTTGATTCGTTTGTCCACTGGTATTGAGACAAAGGAAGATTTGATCAAGGATCTTAAGCAGGCCATCGAGAAGGCCTATTAAACAAAAGTGCATCTTCAACCAAACACACACATATTTATATCATTACTCTTATTATTAACTCTTATTCATTCATTTGCATCTCCCTCGATCCCTTTTTTCCTATCTTAAATAAAGTTATATTTAGACTGTAAAATAACAACAAGTGTGTGTTTATCAATGTGGATATGCGTGTGTGTGTGTATGTGTGTGTATGCGTATGTGTATGTGTATGTGTATGTGTATGTGTATCAATGTGTGTATCAATGTGTGTATGCGTGGGTATCAATGTATATATACATATACAATTATCAGTGTATATATACAGGTACTGTGCACCGAGATGTCTACGGTATTCGTGACATCTGGGTCAAATGACGTTATTTCCCATGGAACAATAAGATGTATAACAGGTAATAATCCCCTTAAATGGCACAATCGATTTATTATAAAAAGAACTTTTTACGACTAGTCTGCATATCTGGTTTATAAACCCACTCGTACTCACCATCACGCTTATAAACCCCTTTCTGTAATGACTGTAGTTTCAATGTGAACTTGGGTCCTAATTCCTGTAATCCGACCTTCTCTGTGTCTCTGAACACATATCGATGTCTACGCACAAAGATGAAATCACGTTGATTATGAAAGGTGATCACTTGTCTGCCTTGGAATTCAGGGACTTGAGGAAGCAAGGATTGGAACATACGGCCAATGGTGTGGCCTAATCTGGTATTAAAGTTATTCAAGATCAATTCAGGATTATGTGCTGTCACTCTGCCATGTGCCTACATAGACAGAAAAGAGGGTCAGAGAGTGTGGTATAAATGTGTGTAGGATGCAGTGCTTACATGTATTTTCTTAGAGGGTGTGAAGCTGGTTAATTTGAAATAAGCAGAAGGTCCATCTGGTAAATGTATCAGTGTCAATGCATCTACCAATAAAAGATAAGTATACTGGATTGATTCCTCCCTTCTTATGACTTACTGGGCATTTTATGATCTTCATTCACTATAATGAGATCTGTGAATTCTTTATCATGAGCTGCTTTAATGACATGCCTTAACTCGTGCTTAGCCCCACGAGGAGCAAATTGTGCATCAGGAAACATCGTCACTAATTCTGCAGATAGATCATAAGTAGCCTAATCATAAAAAGTATAAATATTTCTTTCTCTTTCTCTTTCTCTGAATATCACATTACAGCTGCACACTTCTTACTGGTTGTGATGAGTACTTTGGGTGTCTTTCCACTGAAATAAGAAGCAAACTCATCCATGGCTTCGTCCTGAGCTACCTCATCGTCTTGTTCTAATATGGTTTCATCTGCTTCTCTTGTATTCTCAAGTGTCTTGGGCACATTCTCGGCCAAACGTTTCTAATGAACAAAAAAAAAGAAAGATCAGCACCCATCTGCCAAAACTCACATGTTTCTTTTTACCTTTTTTAATTCAGGATTCTTCTCTTCATCCTTTGCTTGTTGTTTTCGTTTTAATGACTTTGCTTTTTGTTTCTCTAACCTTTGTTTCGTATAAAGATCTTCTCTTTTATGTTTATTCTTTAACTCGGAAGGACGAACAGGTGGGGGAGGCATGGTGGTAAAGAGAGGGGAAGGAAAAAAGTGGATAAAAAAAATATTTTACTTTTTCCTTATTGAGATAGCTGCAGTCACAATACAGTCACTGCAGAAGATAATGCAATGGAAAGAGGTAACAGACTAATCACTTAGAAATAGATAACTCCGATAGAATGTATTTATATGATTGGCTAATAATAATAACAGGACAATCAAGTAAAAGTATAGAGAACTGTAGTATGTTTATTGATAAAATAGATAGCTATTCATTGTATACTGCAGATACTATTTGAATGGCTTGTGTGGTTGTAATACCCGTAGTATCTTTGTTGCAGTAGAGGAATCCTATGAGTCGTGGGATAATGATAGTGTTATCGGAGTTCCACACGTATTACATCCAACACACACACACACACATACTCACACACACACACATACTCACACACACACACACACTTATTTATTTTCTTTTTTTTTCCTCTTTTCACATTTTCATTGTTCCCATTCTCGTCTTCTTCTCTATCTCCTTGCTTTTTGTTTATTTATGGAACACTTACCTTTAGAAGTAGCTCGATCGATTATCAAGCAACTTGGATTCCGTGACTATTACCACTGCCTCAGTGTCAATAAATTCTTTTACGCTCTCGTGATCGAACTTGTCTACAAAGAATTGTTTTTCTGGGGCCGGAGAAAATGGGAGATGTTCCTGACTGCCCTTATAACCTACGACCGGTGCAGAGAATGTGTCCACTTCACCAAAGCATTCAACGTGTCGTTCTTGCCTGACCTGTACCCCTACCAAGTCACTCCTACGCTTAGTATGGACTTCATTGATGCACTTGCGTTTCTTCCTAATCTAGAGACACTGGTTGTCGACAGCCATGCTGATATCATTCAAGCCATTCTCGGACGCCGTATGCCCAAGATGGAGAAACTGCGAATTCTCGATTTCAATCATCGCTGTGGTGCGGCCACCATCAACGAAGGCATGATTGATTGTTCTTGGAAACACAAGAGCACACTCACGCATCTGAATATCAATAAACTCACTCACTCGATCTCTACTCTACCCAGTCTCGTCTCCTTTCTCGGTGCGTTTCCTCGGCTCTTGGATCTCCGTATCGATGCCCAGCTGTTCCGCAAGCAACCGATGCTGGACCACCTTCTCGAGCATTGTCCTGGGATAGTGCGCATGGACCTCAAATGCGACGCACTGAACTCACCACTCACCAGAAAGAAGTCCCAGGTGAGTGATCTTCGGTTGAAACTGAAAAAGTTCAGACATGCCGACCTCCACTACTTGAACACAACGACTCCTCATCTGAGACACCTGAAAGTGATGTGTGATCAACTTCTTCATCCTTCTGACGTCGTTCGTTCCTTGATGCAGATGTCCAGGCTCGATCTGTTTGAGATCAAACAGTCCAGTTCACCCGACCTGATCCGGGCGTTCTGGAAATACATCGAGCATGCGAAGACGAGGAAAGCGGTGTTCATGATGGCCGGGAAAGGAGGGGAATCGAGCACGGTTTCCATGACAAGATGCCCAGTGACCAAACTCCGAACAATGAAATCTGTGTCTTCTTTAAGAACCTACGCACATTCTCTCACCCAACTTGAAGATATCGGGCGCCAATTGACGGAGCTCAGAATAGATAAACAAAATATACCCTCTTCTATAGACCTCAATACCATCAATCGGTTGTGCCCTCATTTGAGTATCCTCGGGTTGATTCATCATGGTCTGTTAGAGTCTGGAGATAAAATAGTACCCAACCCCAACCTCCTGAGTCTCTCGATAGAAGGACCGAGTGTGAATGATGCCACATTCAAGATGATCCAGGATGCTTATCCGTCTTTAAGGAGCCTCGAACTAGCTCACCTGGATTTCCAACTGAATCATCAGCCTGGAAGTCATGTACGGGTAGGGTATTTGCCAGAAGGACTCCAGCATCTGGTCATCAAGATGGATCCGTATGAAAAATACACCCTCCTTGTGATAAAGTTGGTGGAAGGGGAGGCTGTCAGGACATGGCATTCAGATGGGTGTGAGGTTGTTGAGACCGAACAGCAAGAAGAAGTGGAGGCTGTGGTGAAGGAGTTGGCTGAGGAGCCTCTTATTCTATTCCAATCGTCTACAGTACACTCGGTATCCATCTCTACATATTGAGTATCCATCTCTACACATTGAGTATCCTCTGTACGAAGATATCCTCTGTACTCTAGAATACAATGCATGCAGTGTAACTAGGGGGCGGGGGGCTTCACCATGATTTACAAAATAATAATTATAATAAAAAAAAAACGGGGACACCATTGAACCCCCTCCAAATGGACCAAACAGTTACAAAAAAGTTTATGAAAAATAGCCCTAAAATACGGAGGGACACGGACATTGCTCGAACTCTATTTCAGAGCTTGCCTCTCTGTGACACAGACTCTCTCAGGAGTTTAGTAAGTGAACGGAGGAAACAGTCGATTTGGATGATAATTTCACTAGGCTACCATCTTGAGAAAATAGTCCTTGAGCCACTCTGTTCAGACAAACACAGTGTAACCAAGATAAGCTCAACACTCTCCATTCTGTACATGCCAATGTGATTATTTATTATAAAAAAAATGATAGTTAAAAGGGAATGATCATTTCTTGTGAATTTCTCTAGTGATTCTTGTTTGTTTTATCTTCTTTTGATTACATTAATGTTGAAGAATTGAGACTGCCTTCAATATCAGCCACAACCATCTCAGTCACCAGCTCATCAAAAGTCACCTTACGCTTCCACCCCAACTCCTTATTGGCCTTGGTGGGATCACCCAGCAAGAGCTCGACTTCAGCAGGACGGAAGTACTTGGGATCGATACGAACACGAATCTTTCCTGTATCTACATCTCTACCCACCTCATTCACACCTTCACCTTCCCAAGTGATCTTACGACCGGTGACCTTGAATGCCTTTTCGACAAAACTACGAACGGTGTGGGTTTCACCTGTGGCCAAGACAAAATCTTGAGGTTCCTTTTGTTGAAGCATGAGCCACATACCTTCTATATAGTCACGAGCGTGTCCCCAATCACGTTTGGCATCGATGTTACCGAGATATAAGCAATCTTGACGACCGAGATGGATATCAGCCACTGCACGTGTGATCTTACGAGTGACAAAGGTGCGTCCACGACGGGGTGATTCGTGGTTGAAGAGAATACCATTACAGGCATACATACCGTAGGATTCACGGTAGTTGACAGTGATCCAGTAAGCATAGAGTTTGGCCACACCGTAAGGAGAACGAGGGTAGAAAGGGGTGGTCTCCTTTTGAGGAGTCTCGACTACTTTACCGTAGAGTTCAGAAGTAGAGGCTTGGTAGAAACGAGCACGGTCTGTGAGTCCACAAGTACGGATGGCATCGAGTAAACGAAGAGTACCGAGACCATCGACATCACCAGTGTATTCGGACATATCGAAAGAGACCTTGACGTGGGATTGGGCAGCCAAGTTATAGATCTCGGTGGGTTGGATTTGGGAGATAATATGAACAAGACAGGTAGAATCAGTCAAATCACCATAGTGAAGGAAGAATTTGACACCTAAAAACAAAGGGGGTTCATGATCATATAGTATGTCTTTTCTCTTTTCATTTACCTTGATCATGTCTGTCCTTGTAGATATGTTCAATACGACCCGTGTTGAAAGAAGAAGATCTACGGATAATACCATGGACTTCATAGCCCTTTTCCAATAAGAACTCGACTAAATAAGAACCATCTTGACCAGTGACACCGGTGATCAGAGCCACTTTACGTGCTCTATAGTCTTGAAGAGAGAGTGTAGGGGCACGTTCAACTTGGAGAGAGGCAATGAGGTTTTCAGACATGATAGGGATGAAGTGTGAAAAGGGGAAGGAAGTGGGGGGGAGAGCTAAAAATATAATATTTATAGATTTTTTTTTTATTTATATAGAGGAGGGATAACATGGTTTAAAATAGAGGGAGATTCAATAATGGATTATAGGCTTATATTCTGAGTAACACTTTCAATGATAAGCCTCTTTGCAGGTGAGGCAGAAGCCTCTCTTTGTTTTTATTCTTTTTGGCTTCTTCTATCTCTATAAAAGAGGCACCCACAGCCAGTGTGTTTCTTTTACCTTTCTCTTTCATCCTACTTGACTGATTTCTAGAAGTACACACTCTACAGCCATTTAAGACGGAGTCATATCACCCAATTTATATTTTGTTTATTATTCACTGTTTGTAACTTTCCTTTGCCTTTTATAGTAATGATAGACAGTGATGAAGATTATAAATATATATAAAAAGGACACTCCTGTTGATTTGTATTTATCGAAGATATGAATCTCAACTTCTGACTTTATATCGTCATCATGACAACAGCCGTAGCAACGATCAAAACTCTTCCATACAGATGAACGCTCTGGCTTTGAATGCCCTTTTATTAATTAAGGCCTGTTTCAGTCTGATCCGAAAAATCTAAGTATTCGAGTTCCCCCGCCTTATTCTCTTGGCCCTTTTTTTCTGCTTGGCCCCCGCCATAGACAAATACATTGCAACAAGTCATGAAAAAAAGGGTATTTTTATTTATTCTTCTCTTGCACGATCCCATACTGTTCCTGCCTCGTCCATTTCATTCTCTATAGGCACCTTGATGAGTGCATCCAAACAAGCTTTACCGACCACAGGTTCCAATAACAGTACTTGTTCAGGTCCAATAAACCCATTCAAGAGACGATCAGCAAATACCTGGAAACAGGCGGCTGCCTTGACTGGTTTCTCGGGGGTCTTGGCACAGTGAGCCAAATGGAAGAGCATACTTGCCTCCATCTCCAATGAATGTGTTTCGGGGTACACAGTATTGATATACACCATCAACTGCTCATTGTCATCCCAGAACTCATTGTTGATTCTGGCCTGAGAAGAATAAAAAGAACAAGCATCTGCATTGATTCCACCTGACACAACAGGACCCACAGACGAATTCTCTCCTTCCACAGGAGCCATGGCTTCCTTCATTGTTTCGACGAGTATATCCGTCATTTCATTATCTGCATGAAACACACCAGACAGGAGATAGGGTTTATCTGCAATTTCAGGGTAAAGTGGAGTATCTGAGAAGTAATCGATGTTACGACGAATACAATATCCGCCTGAGGGAATAAGAATGGCACCTGGAGGAGCCAATGGAGTGAGTGAACCACAAGATCCAAATCGGATAATGGCCAATTGACCCTCTGTGATTGCTCTTGTCTCCCTCATAAAGAAGTCCATGCTTGAACTACCCATTCCACTAAAGAAAATAAAGGAGTTTCTTTTAATCACTACTACTCTCTATATACACACACACACTTACATGGCTGATATAGTGACGGGTACTCCTTTGTATCTACCGGTGATTGTCAAGAACCCTCTATGGCTCATTTTCTCGAAGATGGGATGCCCACATTCTTCTTCTGTATCTAAATACTGAGCAATCTTCTTTGCTCTGACTGGATCACCTACTGTGATGATTCTATTGGCTGCATCGCCCATTTTGATAGCCAAATGATACACTCTGTCTTCTTCATCTTTAGGGAAATTAGCATTCGAAATGGTTTCTTTCATGTTTCTCAAAAAGTGTCTCTTGAAGAATAAAAGGAAAGAAAGAGGAAAGAGAGTCAGGTCTTATTTATTTGATGGAAAGGTCAGGGTGAATGGCTCGGGGGCATCCAGGGCGGGCCTGAAAAAATCCCCTTCTGTTGGAACAAGAAAGGTGGGAAAAAAAAATTCTGTTTGTTTTGTTTGTTATTTATTTTGAAGATGTTCAAAAGACGGTTGAGTCACTACAGTAGCCTGTCTAAGAATCTGGCTACGTTTCTTACGGATGCCAGTAAGGATGTATCGACAACTACATACAGAGGCACATTATTCGAATACCAAACCATGGAATCACTTCACTCGGCAACCACCATGGAGTTAAGTCATGTGGGTGGTAAGAGTGACCGAGGCATTGACTTGAGAGGCACATGGATGAACTACGATGTGTTGGTTCAGTGCAAGAATCTGAAGACGGGATGTTCACCTGATCATATTCGTGAACTTATGGGTACACTGATAAGTTCACCTAAACGGAAGAAGACGATAGGTATCTTGTCTTCTGTGAGTGGACGGCCGTTTACTCGAGACGTCTTGGCTCATTTCAACTCGAGTCCAGTGCCCTTGGGACTGGCCACTGTGTCTGAGACGACACTTAAGTCATTGATGTTCAATAAGCCTGCTCAACGGTTGTTAAAGGATATCTTGATTACAACTCAGTTTGATAAACAAGGGAATGAGTCGATCTATATTCGGTTTCCAGAGAAGAAGCAGAAGAAAGAAGAGGAAGTGGGTTCATAGAAGTGGTCTGCTGTACTTCCTCTTTCTTGATACCTGTAGTTGGATGATCATAAGAGGGTCCATTGATTGGCCTCATCTTAATCTGTACATAATAAAGAAGTATCATTCATCCATAAGCAGTTTATTCACATACTAAACTCTGTTTGAAATAAAAGGAAACCAAAGGGATCTACCACACTGTACGTCATGTCTATTCAACGAAGTCATGGCTGGTCACCCGTCATCTAGGCAGAGTTTTACTGAGCATTTTCCCGAAATTGCACGAATAATTATCCAATCCATAAGTGACTATTTCATCTGTACGTCATTTGAAGGTATTACAGTTTATGCAATATGAGATATAGATTGGTCAAGTGTCAATCCATAGACAGCCAAGATGTCATAACTATGACGATCCCCTTATTATTAAAAGAAACAAATATTCATTTCAGAAACATATATAAGTAAAGCAAAAAAGTGAATCATCTTCTTCTTTACTTTCAATTTCAAACATATTAATACAATGGATCAAACTAGCAATACTATCAAAGACCCCATCGGCAACAACCCCACTCACAACCACAACGGACCCTTTAGTCACAACGCCACTACCACTAGCCACCACCCTCTGTCAGGCTCCCATGGTAACCCACACACAGACAACACGCATCATACCATGGGCCAAACTTCCCATGATCACCACCATGGTATTACCGGTAACCAAGACCACCATCATACCCTAGGTAACAATACCCATACCGGTCCTACCCATAGTTCTGAACCTACCGGTTTCAGCCACATCGATCGTGGTCTCCAAGGTGATCTCGATAGTCGTATCCATGACACTTCATCCACGCAATCTGAATATGGCTCTGTCAGTTCATCCGATAGTGATCGTCCTGTTGCTGATAAAGATGCATTCATGAAGTCATCAGATCATAAACATTTCAAGAAACACAATAATCTGGCTGAACGTGCTAAGGAGTTGGATGAGGAAATGAAGATGAAGCAGCGTCAGGGACGTAAATTGTCCGGTGATGAGAAGTTGATTAAGATTGGAGATAATAAGGAAATGAGAATTGAATAAATAAACTTTTTTATTTTTTTTTGCCTGGATAATAACGTTTTCTCTTTTTTTTTGCAATGTTTGTCCATTGGGAGAGCTTGAATGTTTGAGTCAGTAAAATTAAACCACAGAACAAGTATGTGATTGGATGAGTATTCCATATCCATTTCCCTCATGTTGCGTCTTTCCCAGCTTTTTTTATAAGACAACTAGTATTTGTAATTAAATCTCATAAAGTCTGGATCAAATGTTTATTCGTTGTCCTGGTATGATGAATCAACCTATTGAGATTTAGGGTACTCTTTCGTAATGAAATGGCATCTGATGTATTTAAAATAGGCACCCTTGTCCACTACTCTATGATTGAGATCTCAGGTAATGTTTAGTCGTTGTTGTTCTATGTACTCTATATTTTGAAATCTGCGGCTTGCTGTTCTCTTTCTAGAGCTGGACTGATGATAGTCTAAATAACGTAGAGAAGGGAATACTGTGACTGGTTCAGTGGAATGGCTCGTTCTCAGAATTGGGATCTGGAGGCGGAACTGCTTTCTCGTGGTTACTGGTGAACAAGCCTTTGCTTTGGAACCAAGGAAGACTCTTATTTTTTAAATAGTCGTCCTTACATATTCTCCTATAACACAAGGACAAAGACGTTGGGTTTTCTCGCTGGATTGTTGTTTTATTCCCATTTCTATATACACTATCATTTTTTATATTTTTTTTTTTTTTGGCCGATGAAAATAAATAAACCGGGGGGAGCACGGGATTACCCTTCATTCTCCATCTTCTTATTCTTCTTGGCCCAGCGTAAGCCACATGCATTACATAAACTACATTGGAAGAGGGGGAAGTGAATAAGAGCATATACGTCTTCTCAAATGAAACTTACGTCTTTGGTCCATGAGGCCCTTTACGCCATTCTGGGGAAGCAGTGGTACCACAATCAGCACACACAAATTCATCTGCTCCCTTATGCTTCTTCTAAAATGAAACACTTCAGTTCAACTCAAAACGAAAGGATTTCTCCCTTCTTTTTACTCACTCTTCTTTTCCATTTATCTTTCCTTTCTGCTGACTCTGCAGTCGATGGTCCATCCACCGACAGATAATCTTTTTCTTCCTTACTATAACTCGTCATGAAATCACTCAGATCAGATGAATGGCTGTCTAACCAAGCAGGTGATTTCACAGCATGAATATCCGAATTCGACTGTGTTGGTATATACAACAGTGAATTCTCTTGTGGCACCGGCGACATGAACGCTGACTCTTCCCCCGGACTACTCCCATACTTCACCGACAACTCATCGATCCTCTTCTTCAGCCAATTGTTCTCTGCCTTCAGCTCGAGAAACGCATCGATCATGGCTCCACTCTTGGAGGGCACTGGCTGAGCAATCCCAAAGAACGACTGAGGAGGCTGTCCCGGTTGATCTGATTTGGGGTGCCCGACCACCTCGAAGATGGCATAATTCTCATCTTTCTTCCTGAACCGAAAATGGGTTTTGATCTGTGACCGAGTCTGAAAGGACAAATGGAAATCTCGAATGAAAATATCGATGTCATCCACATGAAGGAAATCAATCAGTGACTGTCCGACTAATTCATGAGGTCGGAACCCAGTTAAATCAAACGTGGATTCTGAACAATAGAGTATTTTGCCTGCTGGAGAAAGCACATGCAGTAATCCGGTGATTTCAACTAAGATGCGTTCACTCCAGTTCTTGCGTCGTCTGAAATCAGTGCCTTTGATGTTTGTGGTTTGACTCGTACTGGATTCAGGTGGATGAACAGGATCTGATGACGATGAAGGTTGGGAATAATAAGCAGGAGTTGATTCTTGCAAGAAATTGAAGAAGTCGGGTTGTTGCATTCAAGTGTTTATTTACTTATTTTAAAAAAGAAAAAGAAAAAGAAGGGGAGGGAGACTACTTGGGTGGGTTTCTCTTCTTTTGTTTTGCTGTTATGGGCGGGAGTTCGATATTGAATAGGAGTAAAATTCATTTTAAGAAAAAATAGACCATCGAGTTGGATCCATGCAAGCATGTGAATCTTTCATTCGCTCTGTCCTCTGACCGTATTGACTGTACTCATGGACTGTTCACTCACTGAACTTCTGCTGTTGTCGTTGTAAGTGTCAAATACCTCAATTGATCTTATGAAGAGTGTGTTGATATTGGAGTGCTGTAGTGTATTGATCTGGATGACACGCATGAGTTGTTCACTCATCAGACGTTTCTCTGTCATGATCTATAGAGAATTTAAATAATGTGTCTCTTTTGTTCAATTTCTGTCATAGTTACATTCAGATTGACATAGAATAAGGGGATATCAAAGTAGGATTCCACCCATTGCCTGATCTCTTCTTTCTCAAATACATAATAATCACATTTATCCACTACAAGGGCAGGTCAATAAGAAATCATGGTGTGTGTATCTATTTGTTCTACCTTTGGTGACAACAACGGATACTTTGGTGGACAGATAGGATGGGGTGAGGGTATTCAAGAGTTGGTATAATAGTGTCTTACTCGATAGATTGGTCATATCCACCATAATGATCACATAGTCCACTCTATCCAAATGCCTATTAGGCAGTGTATCCGCTACATTACTGCAAAATACAGTGAGTATCCAAGTGTTCATCAGAAGTATCACTCTTACATCTTCACATAAACATCTTTGTTCTTCAGCAGTTGCTCTGATAGAGTTCTTTTACCACTGAAAGGAGGTCCCACTATCTTGTTTATTGGTTAGACTCTTACATCTCTCTTTTTTCCTATGACTTACCAGTAATTCAAAAGGTCGACGAGTATAAATTGGTCGAAGCATGAAAAAGGGTCAAATAAAAAAAAACAAAAAGAATAGAGTGGCTTATGAACCTATTTCAATTACCGACATTCTTTCCACACCTACACACTCTTAGTTGATGTCATCCCCCTAGTCTATTCCATCGTTCTTTATTATTATTTCTCTTATTTTATTTTCTCCCCTTTTTTTATATTTTTTTTTTTGAAAAGAGGCGGGTAAGAAGTTTTTTTTTCGGTTTGTTTTAATTTATTTTATTTTTTGTTGAAATAATAATAATAAAATCACTTCCACTGTTTATCTTGTTGAATGACCTTGATTATTCACTCATGCTTATTTAGTCATCGAATACTCTATTTTACTTTCCGATCATGAACCAGTCATCCAATATTGATATCCTCGTGAACTCACTCACCAAAGACAAAGTGACACTGTTGATACAGGTAAAGACATAATGAGGAAGCCAATGGAAAGAGTACTGACACTGATCTAGAGAGTGAAGCAGTTACAGCAAGCAGGAGAGAAAGAAGACGGTCAGAATGAACTGTCTCAGTTGATGAACTTACTTCGATTACAGAACATAGGGCCACAAGCAGAACCAGAAGAGAAAAGTAAGGGAGTGGATAGATAACAAAAAAAGATAAACAAAGAAATAACCGGAATTTTGATAGCTTCATTACCTGGCCACACTCTTCTATCAGAAACCACCTCGGTCACACCTCAAGACCCACCCAAGACAATGGCTGAACGACTGGTGGAAGCTATTTACCAACAATCCATCGAATACACCAGTCTACAACGATCAATGAAGCCAGAACCCTTGTCTGCTGTCGACCTCTTGTCTGGACAGAACAGATCACATGCTCATTCATCAAGACAACAACGACTGCTGTTACCTGATATTCCTCCTATTGGTCTAGACCCATATACCATATTAGCAGAGCGAGACAGAAGGATCGATAAGAGAGCTCATGAGCGATTAGAACAGTTAGAGAACAGGAATGAAGATCTGAGACAGCCAATTGGGTACTTGCTGAGGGAGTATTATGAGGATACAGTCAAGACAGCTTCACCACAGAGATTACAGTCTATTATTGCTATCAAATCACTCCAGTTAAGAGATAAACAGACAAGAGTAAGTAGAGGATGAGAGACGTTAGAAAAACAAAAAATAAAAAAATCCCCTTCTCTTTCTAGTTGCGAGAGGAGATCGTGAAGAATATGGAAGAAGCCAATCGACTGGCCACTTCAGTAGACAGAGCGGCCTACCGTAAGATCATGAAACAGACACTGAAGGAAGCCAAGATCACAGAGAGATTGGAGAGACAACAGAGAATAGAGAGAGAGAAGAAGGAGAAACAAAAACATCTGGATTATCTTCAGTCTGTGTGTAATCAGGGACGAGATCTGATTGCATGGCATAAAGCACACCAGGCAAAGTCTGCCAAGTTAGGAAAGGCCATTCTTCAGTTCCATGCACATATTGATAGAGAAGAACAGAGGAGAACAGATAAGAGATCAAAGGACCGTATCAGAGCATTGAGGAATGATGATGAAGAAGCATACATGAAATTGATTGATGAAGCAAAAGATACTCGCTTGACCTTGTTGTTGAAACAGACTGGGTCATATCTGGAATCACTCACAAAAGCAGTAGTCAATCAACAGGCTGATAATATGACATATCATAATGAGGATGATGATAGTGAGGTAGATGAAGTAGACGAAGAGATGATATTGACTGTAAGCATAATTGATTTTTGGAAAAGACGAGATGACGTTCTCATACAGTGATTACAGGATAGGAACGGTAATAAGGTGGATTATTATAGAATGGCACATCGTATTCAGGAAAGTGTGTGTCAGCCAAATATTATGGTAGGAGGACAATTGAAGGATTATCAGGTACAACAATATATCCAGATAATACATGTTGAGGGTGACTAATAAGGAGTGCTTCTATAGATCAAAGGATTGCAATGGATGGTTTCCCTGTATAACAATCGTCTGAATGGTATTCTGGCGGATGAGATGGGGTTGGGTAAGACCATTCAAACCATTAGCCTGGTCACTTATCTAATTGAACGAAAGAGACAGAATGGACCCTTCTTGATCATTGTGCCATTATCGTAAGTGAACGATGAAAACAAATATAACAGAGCCCTGTTTATTCATACGATCACTCTAGCACACTCACCAATTGGGCACTCGAGTTTGAGAAATGGGCCCCTTCTGTAGTCACTGTGATCTACAAGGGTACACCCGATATACGTAAAGAGATACAGAAGAGGCAGATCAAACATAGAGATTTCCAAGTACTGTTAACCACCTTTGATTATATCATCAAGGACAGACCTGTGTTATCCAAGATTAAATGGAAATACATGATTATTGATGAAGGTCATCGTATGAAGAATACCCAGTCCAAGTTGACCATTGTATTAAGACAGTATTATTCTGCTCGTTATCGTCTGATATTGACAGGTACACCACTTCAGGTAAAAGATTAATCAGTGTATGGGCAATCTATCATTCATCTCACCTTATCTTCCTTATAGAATAATCTACCTGAACTATGGGCACTTCTGAATTTCATTTTACCCAAGATATTCAATTCAGTCAAGAGTTTCGAAGAATGGTTCAATACTCCATTCAACAATCAAGGTGTGGCAGATAAAGTAGAACTAAATGAAGAGGAACAACTGTTGATCATTAAGCGTCTTCACAAAGTAAGTTGTTTCTTCTTGGTCTTTTCAAATGAGCTTATTCACACGTAACTTAGGTACTTCGTCCATTCTTATTGAGAAGACTGAAGAAAGATGTGGAATCAGAACTACCTGATAAAGTAGAGACAGTCATTAAATGCAAACTCTCTGCCCTCCAGATGAAGTTATACGATCAAATGAAGAGATATGGTGTACTGTTTGGAAGTAATGGACAGAACGGGTAAGAATAAGCTTGAATCTATTTATAGGAACAATCACTGAATTGTCTATTTAGTCGAACAAGTATCAAGGGGCTGAATAATGCCATCATGCAATTACGGAAGATATGTAACCATCCATTTGTGTTTGAAGAAGTCGAAAGGGTGATCAATCCATACAAGACAAGTAACGAATTACTGTATCGAGTTTCGGGTAAATTCGATTTACTGGATAGGATATTACCTAAATTAAGGGCCACGGGTCATAGAGTAAGTTGGAAAAAAAAGTGGCCTCATCTCTCATTACTGACACATACTCTCTCTTATATGTTAGGTACTGATCTTCTTTCAGATGACACAGATTATGGATATTATGGAAGATTTCTGTATTTACCGAGGATTTCGACATCTACGTCTAGATGGATCCACCAAATCAGACGATCGATCCAATTTACTCAAAGTATTCAATGCAGAAGACTCACCTTACTTCATCTTCTTACTGAGTACAAGGGCAGGTGGATTGGGTCTGAATCTACAAACAGCAGACACTGTGATCATATTTGATTCAGATTGGAACCCACATCAGGATTTACAAGCACAGGACCGAGCCCATCGAATTGGTCAGACCAAGGAAGTTCGGATATTTCGGCTGATTACAGAAGACTCCATCGAAGAGAATATCTTGGCAAGGGCACAATTTAAACTGGACATTGATGGTAAAGTGATTCAGGCAGGAAAGTTTGATCATCGTAGTACGGAAGAAGATCGAGAGGCATTCTTGAGATCGTTATTAGAGGATAAGAGTAATCATGTTGAGGAGAATGAGGCAGAGGAGGAGAACGAGGAACTAGATGATGAAGAACTGAATACAATCATCAAGAGATCAGATCAGGAGTATGCACTGTTCACACAAATGGATCTTGAGAGACATCGTGTGGAGGCAGAAGAGTGGAGGAAGAAGCATGGTAATCGGAAGCCAGAGAGGTTGATTCAGGAGTGGGAGTTACCAGATATTTACACAGCAGATATCCTACCAGATAGAAAACCAGATGAATCTGTTATGGGCAGAGGACAGCGTTCTCGGGATAGTGTCAGATATGATGACGGTATGACCGAGAAGCAATGGTTGCGTCAAATAGAGCATGAAGATACAGAGCATGAGAAGTCCATCAAGCGTATTAAATTCAATTACAATCAATAAAAAAATAAACATTTATTAATACCTAGCAACCAGTACAACTGTAAAAAATATTATATTCAAGACTAGCAGATTACAATGTACCATATCAAGTAAATAAATCCAAAACGGAGTAACAAATTTATTAGAGTGAGTACTACAAGCAGAAAAAAAAAGTAGAGTGACCGGAGTCTGTATTATTGTAACGTGTTCATGATGATGAAATATGAGTGGATGATGGATGCCATGTTCATATATGCTCACTTTCTAGGGCTCACACATGTAAACCCTATTTTAATATATTAGGTCAAATCAGATAAACGGTGAATGGTCCATGATGAATGATTGGCTGATATAATTCTTGTCAAACATCTATTAAGATATATAAGTCTATTTCTATCCGTTTTCTTCTCCACCTTTCAACTGCTCTTTCTTTTCTTAAATATCAACTATATTAACCATGAACTCACTCGCCCCACCTCCTCCTCCTCATTCCAGTGACAGCTACAGTGCCTATTACATTGGAACCAGTTCTTACTGTTGTGACAAATTACGGAAACAGAAGAAAGTGACATTTGACCTTACACCCACAGTGTATGAATATGAGCCAGAATATGATACTGTCCAGCCAACGAATACTCTGATGATTGAAGGATGGCCAGGCAAAACAAAGGATGCAATGAAGTCAGTGGGATTCATTGATTTCAAGTCTAAAATTGAAGCTAAACTGAGTGCACTCAATGATGCCGATCTCATTTCTCAACTAGAACAGAATGATCAAGATCCACCTACCTCCATATTCGAGAGAAGGTTTCCTCGTCTCAACCTTATCCCTGTGTCAACTGCAGGGAATGAAACACCTGGTCTGTTGCCTGATAATACACCCTCCCCTTCTAATTCAGTTACCGATACTCCATCTACACCCAAGGATGATCAGCCAGTACACACAATGGATAGATTCATCAAGGCCTTCTCAAAGATCAAAAGATCAGCGTCGTTCATTAAAACAAGATAATCCTTTCATCCATCACTTCTTATTCTGTACATAGTTTCTCATCATCTCATCTATTTATGCTTTACTGTTCATTTCTCCAAACGCATTCTAATTACCTTTAAATAAAATATGACAATTCATTGTTCACATGTTTCCATGACAATAATGTTACAAATATCAGTGAATGATGAAAATGGGTTCAATCATACGAGTAATTCACCAATCATTGGTTTAAACAGGCGATAATAATAGTGTTGGCTTGTTTCCTAAATAAGGCTGAAAGGGAAAATGAACGCTATTAATACCAGACGCTTTATATTTTCAAAAATAGAATGCAAGCTTTTATCTTTCATCAACCAATCAAAAACAGTTATTTCTTTCAAGATCGTCTTTGCACTAACCCTTAAACACGACATGCTTTTTATATGTAGCGAATCGTTTGTTTTGATGCTCTGAAAAGGCAGTATCAATGTCATTATGATCTACCTGAATCAGCTATTTATCACGGTTGATCTGTGGTATACACAGGGTACGTAAGGACATACAATCACTGCAGACCCTATTTTTTACAACGAAATTACTTGAGCATGTCTTTTTTAAAGAGAGAAAGTCAACTATGACTAATACCGTTCTTATTTAATATATCAACAGAGAAGATTCACCTTCTTGGAATCGAGAAGTGCAGCTCAACATCCGGGCTTATTGCTGTCAAGAGACTCCCATCCACGAAAAAAAAGTAGCTCCTTTAGATCATGATTGTTAGTGATGTATTCTACACATGGGAGACAATTTATCACTCCAGAAATACACCTAAACATGTCTTTGACGGCGATTTTGTTAGTCAGTATTACTTATACATTTTTCACTCTGTGTATCGGCATTGCTCTGACAACAAAGATTTTGTTGTCAATGATATCAAGAAGAACATTCTGATCAGGATGAGAGTAAAGCATATATTCTATGCTCGCAGGAATCATCCTTTAGTCTAATATTTTTCTCAACACAGGGGCTAAGTGGATTCCCTCCCACTACTTAACAACTGTACCAGTTACATATGTTTATAATAAATCTTGTTGACACGATCAAGACAGGCACTGATTTCTTTCATTCTTTATGCTTGACTGCTAAAAAGAGTCATATCCATAGAACCTTAGAAAGCCCAGGCATACATGTTTGAGAAAGACTGAGAGGAGAGGGCATCCTTAAGATATCTTGGATCTCTTTATTGTTTGACCCATAAGAAGTAAGGTTGCTCTTTAAATAATTACCAAGTTACTCAAAATAATGTATGCTCGCTTGGCAATTAATTACAATGTTCCATGCTAGTTAGTTACGGAAAACATATCATGTGTTGGTAAGACACCCATTGGATATGATATTCACAGTGAGAGTCCATTGCTCAAGTTAGTCACTAAACGTGATCTTCATCTCGTAGATCTCTATATAAGTCTATGTGGTGTATCCATATTTCTGTTGATATTGGCGTACAACACCCAAGAGAATACACACGTTGCCAAGTTTCATTGATTGGCAGGAGATAAATCGCCCGTACAATTCATATTCCGATTACTGTTTTTTTCCACTCAACCTAGATAATCAATTCAGAAAGCATGAATTACTAATTAACCAATCATATCTGTTTCTTCTTAATAAAGATGGTTGTTATGACGACCATACAACCGAATAATCCATAATAAGCACAAAGTTTTCATTCTTAATCTGTTAACGGAGTATATCAAGAAGAAAGAGAGCATCATTCAACTACTTTGTTCTCTTGTTTTTATATATACAACTATATACACCAAATGACCAACAATCCAGTTACTGTTCATCTCCAGCCATACACTTCACCTCCTCAGAACAGAATACTGACTAGGGTGTCCACCTTCTTAGGTCGAAAGAGGAACTCAGCCAATGAAGAAGAAGAGTTTGATCATACGAGTAAGGTGGATTCATTATTGGAAGAGGAAATGACATCAAGAGTCGATTCCTTGTATTCATCACTCCAGTCACGCCGGTCCACCTATTACTCATACCAGGATACACCTGCACCACTACGCACGGTTCAATTGGAGAACCCGACCATCCATCTTCCAGACAATGAAACCATAGATAACAAAATGAATGAAGTAGAAGAAGAGTTCAAGAAACTATTGGTAAGGGGATATTGATAACGATCGATGAACAAACACCTGATAGATGCATTTTAGACAGAGTATGGTCCATCTGAAGATCATCTCGGCAATGTGAATAAATTGACACTGGCACAAAAAGCAATCCTTGTTCGATGCTCGAAATCACCTGCCATGGTCAAGAAGAACTCCACTTATTCATTACCTTCTTTCTCATTAAAGACATTCGGACTCAAGAACAAGTCTCGAGGATCCTTGCATGATTCATTCTTTCATTATGACAGTGAGACTCTGTCTGCTCAAAACACAACCAAATTCAAATCATCGCCTGCTCGGTACTCCAAATCACGTACTTCGATTCTTCCCAATGAATCGTCTTCTTCTTGTGGCCGAGCAAGCCGAAGTAGGACCAAATCCACCCCCGATTATTTTGTACATCTGTTAAATGAGATGCATGTCAGAGATTTGGAAGACTCGGATGTGCTGGACTTATGGGTGTTTCTAAGAAATGTGGTTGCCAGGTAAACAGTAAAAGTGATACTTGTGTGACACTGACACTGACTGTCTTCTTTTCCAGTTGGACAACTGAATTCTTACAGCAGGGTGGGTATGAAGCTATTGCTAAACTATTCAAACAGATGAAAGAGGCACCTAAAAGGTAAATTCACAAACAGTATGCCCTTCTCATTCTTACTTAATGAACCTCTCAGGTGCCCGAATGATGATCGTATGCTTCAACATCTGGCTAAATGTCTGAGAGTGATTATGACCCATCAGGTAACACACACAGTTCTTTTGGTATTTATCATCACCCTAACCTTCTCTTATCTAGACACTGGGTACTCAAATGGTACTCTCCAATCCCATTGCTCTTTATCATATACGTGATATCTTATTTAGCCCTGTCAATAAGAAACAGAAACAAATTTATGGGCTGGAAATAGCCACACGAAGCGTATTGCTTCATATCATGTGTACATTGGCCATTCTTCAGATACCACAGTCGTCCAATACTGAATATATTCATGGTTATGACGTCCTACGACGTCTTCTATTAGATAAATCCACAGACAATCAACACACACAGACTGTACCTTTCCATATGACCCTCAAGACAGATCCTCAGGAGATACTACAGATGATCATGCAGAATGATCCTAATGGGACATTGATTGCAGAAGCATGTCCTTGGCCAGAAGATACATTGAGACCACGGTACACTGCATGGATGAAGGAACTTCAGTGTACGACTGAACAACACATCGAGTCACTCACTTTCCTATCTCAGTTACTCAATTATGATTTCCACAGTGCTTATCGACAGATCAAAGTAAATCAAGATGCAGAACAAGATGAGTTTACTTATGCTCTTGATATGGATGCACCGAATGATGTGATGACAGATGAAGGAGTGGTTGAATACATTGTGAGTATCTTCATGATAAGTCAGAAGGAGAGATTGTTTACTTCTATTCTATAGATCACACATCTTCGTTTAATTCGTACGGTGGTAACAACCCAGCCTACTTCATATACTGGTGTTTACGACGAGAAGGAGCAAGAAAAGATGAGATTAGAATTGATGTTATCTGGTTTTGATAAGATATCCAAAGTAATATAAAGAGTCTATAACAGGCAGAAAACACAATCATTCTAAAAGCTCTCTCTATCTTTTATACTAGATGTTACTCTCATGTCCACATCCCAGTGTCCGTAATTCATATATGTGTTATCTCAAGCCACTTATTCAACCATGCGCTGATCTTGATAAACCCAAGCTACCTCCTCGACCCATCTTCGAGGCGGACCCAGATGACCATTCAGGCTACGGTGTATCTATTTATGCTACTGATCAACCAGAAGAAATAGAAACTCTTCCAGTTCATCGACAATGGGAATACGAAGAAGAACCTTACGATGACATATTCCAAGAAGATGAATTCCTAGAAGACCATTTCAATACAGATGATGAATCAATGATGTCGGTCAATACCAAATAACTTTATTGTCTTCTCTTTCTTCGTGGCAATCTTCTCTTTAACTTCTCTAATAGCATGTTACTCTGCTCTTCTAGTTCTGTCTTTTGGTTGAGTACATCTTCTTGATTGGCAATATAATAAATATATATGGGGTTGTTTCTTCGACTGTGTCTTCCTGACGATGAGCACCATAGTACTTCTATTTCCGATAATACAGCTATGGTTTTATAGCGTGTTAGATGAATATATAAAGTGGGGTTGATGTTCTATTACCTGCAAAATGGGATGTCCTAATATAAATGAGCTGTTATATTCAGTATGTTCTTTCAATGATCTCTTTCTATTTACCATATCAAATCTCCCTTTTCTGATGTTTTCTCTACAGTAGCAGACATGATGGCACTACGGAAAAAAAAGCATTTATAACCCAAAAAAGAACTTCATAGATGCTTCACTACTTACATCACCATATTAAAGAAAATAAACACCATCACAAAGGAAAAGGCAATCGATAACACCACAACCATTGGATTATCAGCTGCCTCGCCTTCCATGATAGGATCCCAGATCCCATGGATGAAGAACCAAACAGCAGGAAACCCACCCAAGAAATTCGTAAATGAATTACCTCCACTTGTTCCTTTCATAGCCAAGATCGTTTCATTATTCGTACTTCCATCATATTGCTCTTGGAAATACTCTTCTGGCTGCTGTCGTAACAAGAAGATAAATGAATGGGTGAACGCTATGATGACTACGATCATAATGAACAGCATCGGAAACACTTCTTTAAATAATTGGATGATGATCTCGAGGGTTTTTCCAAACGGTCGGATGATACGTAGACGTAGAATAGCGTGTGTCCAAAGAAGAAGGATGGCAATTGTACCCACTTCTAACTACAGAAGAAGTGTTTTCATTAAAGCTAGAAAAAAATCTTTCTTGACCACTTACCATGTAGATGGACTGGTATCTCATTTGTAAGAAAGTAGTGATTGTTAAAGAATAAGCAGCAAGATCAATCCAATTATAAGCAGAAGTGATATACTCAAGCATACTGAATTTAAGGCACTGCCTTACTTCCTGTAACAGAAAGATAGAGACAGTGAGAAACATGAACACAGTAGCAACTACATGAAGAGGATGAGTAATAGGCAATCCTGGTTGATATCCATATGCTTCTTGTGGGAATGAAACAGCAAATGAATAAGACAGATAATAGATCACATGGATAATCATCATGACACTGAACCTCCATCGAGCGAACTCTCTCCACTTGTAGTTCAACATGATCTCCATCACTGTATCTTCCTGCTGAAAGATCTGGTTATTGTATGCACTTGAAGCGATGTTGGTGAACAGACTTCTATTCTGGTATTTCCTTGTGAGAATGGATCCCTTGGAAGTGCGTTCCTCTGTCACTCCTTTTTCCAGCAAGTTATCTTCAGAGGCATCATCGTAATAAGAATTAAAATGGAGTAGAGGAACTACACATAAAGTAGATGTCACCATAGCTGTTCTTTGAACGAACAAGTTCTTTGTCGCTGTTCCTAGTCTATTCAGGTAGTCTAGCACTCGGTTGTCTCTCACCATGAGATCGTATTGGAACCATATGAAATCAATCATGTCTGCATCGTACAGATCGATTTCTTCAATACTCGAATAAGTTTCAGAGTCTCGTAAATAAGACTGGTATCGCTTTCTTAAGGAAGTGGTATCGAAATCGCCTGAACGTAAAACTGGATGAGCAGTTTCATCTACCCGAAGGTAAGATAGTTTTCTACTACATTGTAAGAGAAGATCTTTTTTTTTTGATAAGAGTTAAAGATGATTCCATTTTTCTTTGACTTTCACTTTACCCCTGTTGCCTTGATCTTGTAAATAAAGAAGCACATCTAGGAGTACCGACGTGGTTCCTAAACTCGATTGTTCAGCATCTCTGATAACACGATTAAATAAGTAATGAAATAAATCGTATTGGGTATGTTCCAGGAGGACAGTCAATACATTTTCCCATAACCGTTCGCCTTTCTTGTGACTAAAGATAACCAGAGGTAAATCATCGTCTGTCATCACCATCTGTAGTATGTCCCATCCATCTGAGAAACAAGCGAGCTTGGCCATGGTTTGGCTTCCTGAATAAGTAGCAAAGTAGTTGCATTCTGTCTTGAGTATACTTCGAAGCCCTGCTTGTGCTAATCTCAGTGTTTTCTGATACAATAACATATGATTCTTCTACTTGTAATAAAAATGATATGAATTACAGCAAACAAGAGGTGATAGGACCAAATACGTTACTCTGAGTGTTCTGTATGCTTTTGAGTTCTCCTTGACCAGTCCTTGATCTTCCAATCGATAGAGATAATACAGTGCACTGCACACACTTTCAAATGTATGAAAGCTGAATTCTTCCGGTTCAATAGGTAAGATGATTTCTTCCATGACACATGTGAAGTCCAGCATATCATTTGGTTTATCGACTGATTTCTTATACACCGGTATTCTCATTCTTCCATCATTGTTCATCATCACTTTCACATCCGTACACCCATTTTCATCCGGGTAAGGTGTGAAGTCGTCTCTGAAAGTGTAGCTTGAATTAGGCTGGAGTGTCTTATACGCTCTGATATACATGAGCTCATGTTTATCTAGATCACCAGGATCACTCCCTTGATCAACCTTCCACATCTGTACTGTATGTGCTCCAAATCGAACCAAGATATGGATGGGTCCATTTGCTGTTTCAATAGCACGAGAGAAACACACGAACCCGTCTTGTTTATCCAACGCCTCAACAATCTCACTCTGGAACCCATAGAAGACGATGTTCGGGCTATTGTGTTTCCATCCACGTGCTTCAATTAGCCGTTCATTCAGCGACTCGTTCAACGAGAACTCCTTCTTGATGATCTTATGTGCATCGCTCTCTGGTGACTCACGAACCGAATGAATCGCATGCCATTTAGGTAAACTCGCATCATCTACTGGAGCATCTGCAATAACAAACGGTAAGATCATATTGGTCCATTCTGTATTCGATTCCACTCGTTCCATATCCTGACTACTTCTGTTTCTATAAATCAATTTCTCAGCTACGATGTGCCAGAATTCAAAGGTGATGGCTTGAATGATATCTTTCTCTCTGATTGATTTCTCTAATCCGACAATCAACAGGTATCTTCCATTATCACAGAACCTGAGATACGACACTGTGAACTCGATGTCTTCTGTGACTTTTGGACTGATCTTCAAGTGATTCACAACCAGCCCGTTTTTGGCATCATAGATCCTGACTACCGAATTATGTTTATCGTACGTAGCTATCGACTGTGTGTTCTTGGCAATAGCCAGTATCTCTTCATCTGGCATGATCTTGAACGACGACAATAAGGTGCCATCTGAAATAAGCCAAATAAACGCAAAGGTAGCTTGATTGACAGTCACCAGTACATCGGATCGTATGTGCCTGGACAGATTGACAAGCAACGAAGCTTCTCTGTCGTCATGATACGTAACTTGTTTGCACAAGTGCCTCCACTTGATGTCCTCGTTGATGGGACCCACTACCATCTCGCAGTTCTTGATCAACGGATACAGATCTAAGAAATATTCCTGCTGGAACTGGCTATTCAGGATCTTGATCTTGTCGAGATCAATCAACGCCAGCCTGTCTTTCTTGATAAACACAGCTCGACCGTTGCACTTGGTCTGAAAGTACACGGCGCCTTGTTTGAAGACCACACATTTATTTGTATGTGCGGCTTTGGCGTTTCCGTAAGTGTCCATATCGAAATACGAAATCACCACATACTCTCCTCTCGAAGACACAGACAAAAACATAGCGTAATTATCAGTAAGCGGAATACCTGTGGATGTGAGATCGATGGTATCGCTTTCTTTGAAGTAGTCCATCTCAATGCAAGTGAATACTTTGAGTTTATCGTCTTCGGTGACAAATGCAACAGCGTCTTTGTCAATGGAGATGTCGAGGAGTTTGATGGTATCTGGTATATGGAATTCTGTCTTATCTGACATCGATCCGATCACTGAGTGACCAATCACACTGTTCTGTAGGAGAAGTGGGCCTGTGTCTGAGTAGTGTTTCAACATGAGAAGGGGGGAAGGAGGAAAAAAAAAAGGGGAAATGAGGTTGAGGTTTATGATACACCATTCTTCATGTGTCACATTGTCGCTATCTGTTTTCTATAAAAACCAAGTGGATTAATACTGTATTTCCGCCGTCCATTGGTCAATCTTATTTTTTTTGCTATAACATTGTGTTATAGCAGATAGGAGTATGAAATTGCTATAATAGATAGAATTATAACATCGTGTTATAGCAAATAATGCTTTTTATTGGCTAGTTATTAGCTGTTCAGTTTGAGGATCAAGATATTTTTTAGATATTTTTTCCTGTGGTGATAATGTAATAGCAAAAGAAATAAGATTGATTTACTAATAAAGGGATTTTTTATGGTTGTATCACGAAATGGAACTCAGGGAAAATAGGCAGTGAATGTGCTACGTTGCATGCTAGAATGTTTGAACAGAGAATACATAAATAAACGAACGCATGGTATAGAAATACCATGCGTCATCATCAGAAGATAAAAAGAGGAATGCTCACTTTTTAATAGAGGAGATGTATCCCATGTTTTTGGTGAGTTTCCCGATGGGCAGTACAGAACAGCGATGGTTTGCCATGGACAATAAAACGATGCCCACGGGCTCTTCTTTCTCTCTCTTTTCTATTGCTATCTCTTGCTTATCACCACTTATCTCAAATAAGTCATGTTGATTCAAACATAGAGTGATAAGATGTTAAAATTCAAGTGATGAATCATCTAACCCAATAGACTGAAAGGGAACACAGAACACACGTATTGCACTTATAAAGAAAGCCTATTTACATTTAGATCCCCCTTTTTTTTTCCTTCCCTTTTTTCCCCCTTGTTCTAAAAATGAATACAATTGAAACTGGGTATTTGGTTGGCATAGGTTTTTGAATTTTTTGACGAGAGAAAAGAAAAATGAGATTAAATGGTCTCTTCTATTAGACTTTGGAGACCTTACTTCGGTGTCTTATTGCCATAACAACTCGATAAAACTTATAGGACAATAGTAAGACCAACGAAGGGGATGTTTCTGTTTATATTTAACTTATTTTGGATAGCAAGGATGAGCTGATATATACTCAAAAGAACGATCAACGGATACCTTCACTTGTCACGTATCCTATTCACCTCACTCCAGGACAAACGCATGTATCCCATCTCTCGTCTAGGGCGGACTCGATCGTTTCAGGACTCACGCAAGAAAGAATGGTATCTGATTTCCTTGGGTTAATCCATCAGAAGACAATAGAAGTCATCCGATCTAATGTGAAAATAGAGTATTGCCTATCTTACCCTGATCCTTATGTCGCTCAACAATTACTCTTGAAGATAATGCAAAAACTGAATGACCAAGTGACACTTATACCCAGATCAAAGGCTATATCGTTGTATTGTTTGAGAACATTTGATACACTGATTCATCTGAAGCAGAGGTACCTTGTATGTGATATTGGATCGGACACAACCAGTGCAGTTGAGATGACCATTCATCAATCGAAGTTCTGGTATGACATACAATCTGTCACTGCCCCCGTTTCATTCTCTACTGTCGATGCATCATTCAAGTCGTATGTGGAGAAGCTTCCGTGGCAGCCGTCTCCTCAAATCGTGAATACCTTGGTAGATATATTCACCCGTGAATTCAAAGTAAAAAAAAAAAAGAGAGTTGTTTGGGATAAAAGTATCATGCTCATTCATTTTCTTGGTAGGCTACATTTACAGGAACTCAGGAATTTGATATAAGTGGTACATTAAGTAAGAAAGGCATCAAGGTGGATTCATGTAAAATAGATGCCAAGACACTGTCTTCCTTTTTCTCACCTGTCATCACCTCTCTTCTTCATACATACACTCCGGCACTGGAGCGTGTTTTTTTGACAGGTGCCTATGGCGCCCATCCATTGCTCATGACTGCCATCCACCAGAAGAACCATTTTGTGATTCCACCAGACTCCCCTATCTCCCATGGAACGTTGTATGCTTACCAAGAAATGAATGCTGATTTACCAGTGTTAGTGAAACCGGTCCCTGTTTATTCTGTGGAACCAGCCATCCCCACACACACAGATGTCTATGTAGGATTAGGTGAAAAAAAATGTTGAAACAACGATAAAATAACGAGGGGCTAATCTCTTCTTTAGACTTTGGTACCACTTTCTCTGGTTGTGCATATGCGATTAACAAAAACAATAAGATGAGTGAAATAAAAGAAATGAAAGACTGGTAAAAAAAATAAAATGAAATATATGTATATGTAAACCATGTCACTCACTCTATCAAAAGGCCAAGAGGGACCCAAGACATACAGAATAAAGTGCCTTCTGCACTCACATACAAACTAGACAAACCGAATGACTGGGGATACCGTGCCAAATCCAAGCACCTCACAAATACAGAAACCTTAGTTGAATACTTCAAACTGCTCTTACTTACTACTCCCCGTGAATACAGCGTGTATGAAGAAGACATGGTCCTCAGAACCAATCACCTCGAACTCAAAGAGATTGTAGCTGACTATCTTGAATTTCTCGATGAACATATCAAGGCACGTATCAAGAAAGAGAACTTTAGTTTGATGGATCGGTTCACAAGTACACTCAGGTACTCGTATTGTATTGGTCTGCCCTCTTTGTGTACACAAGAATCCAGAGAGATGATCAGAGAAGCAGCCATCATGGCCAAGTTGATTACCAAAGAAGATAAGTTGTGGTTTATACGTGAGCCCATGGCGGCTGCTTTGTGTTCTGAACACACACGGTTTATTCTGGTGGATGCAGGTGGGGGTACAGTGGACATCTGTGGTTTTGATTTAGACAAGATCAACGGTGTACCCTATTGGAAAGAGATCTGTGATCCGATCAGTGGGAAGTGCGGGTCTTTGTTTATTGATACCAAGTTCAAAGTGTTGTTACAGAAGTACTTTAAAGAGAACGGGATCTCAGTCAAGTCCGAGGATTTCAAGAATATTGTAGATCAGTTTATCACCGTGCAAAAAGTAAAAAGCTTTAAAATGAAGAAGATCCATTGTAATTCTAATAGGATACTCTATAGGTTCAGTTCAAACTGGATGGTCGAACCGAGTTTCCTATCAAATTCAAGCTACCACCTACCATCAAGGTCACTCGTCGTACACCTGGTATTGAGAACGGATACCTTATATTCACTCACCAACGTCTTGAGCAAGAAGTATTTGCGCCTGTAGTTGATAAGGTGATCGGAATGATGACTAAGATACTGAACGAGGTATCTGCTAGTTACCCGATCTTGCTGTTTGGTGGATTCGGAAGATCTTCTTACTTGTTACAGAGAATCAGCAAGGCGTTTCCTCAACACTCCGTCAGTTGTCCCCGCAAAGATGATTCTGCTGTCTATATGGGTGCATGTTCTTTCTTGGTCAATCCTCGTTTGGTGACCGAGAGGGTGGCTAATCAGAACTATAGTATAGAAGTAGCTGATATCTATTCAGATAGAGATCATCAGATAGTCTCTACCTATAAGGGAAAAGCATTCATGAGTAAGCATATCAATGCACTGATTCTAGGTCAAGGGCAGCCCGTTGTACGTGGGATGAAGCATAAAGTACAGGTCTCTGTAGAGTACCCAAAGAAGGCAGTATTTGGTTAGAGAGAAATCATGATAATCACTTGAGATAGATGAAATTGACTTCTCTTTTTTTAAATAGTGATTTATGGATCAAAAGGTCCTTACTCTCGATACTTCACTGATGAACATCACCCATTATTTCATACGACACTCACTACTTCTCATGTTATCAAAAAGACACCCAAATCCATCGTTGTACCCAAACAAGGGGAGCTTATCCTTTATGATGTGATCCTTCAATTGACAGAAACAGATCTAGTGATCTCTATTCATTGTATTTCAGGCACTTGGTTACCTATCACACACACACTGATTGGTCAAGGTGGTTGGGATACTCGATTAGTGAAATAAATAGGAGTGTTTTTTGTAAACAAGAGTTGGCAGGTCTCTCTCATTCAATAGATAGCATAATCATAAATACCTTCAATCTTGCCCTTTTTCTATCACTCACAGCACAAACCAAAATTTCTACTTTTGTTCATGATACTGACAACAGCTGAGTTTTAACTATACATAAAAGACAAGAGATCATAGAGAAGACTGTTACAGAAAGAATAAAGATGAACGATGAATGAATTTATTATTATTATGGGAAATTAAGTATTATACAAAGCTGTCTCCTTTTTTATTGTAATGAACGGTATACTTGTTTGGTTGGTAATTACTGACATCAGCAGAATCAAATGATTTACAGGCCCTTAACATCTCATCTGCAGCAGCAAGGGCATCAGTAGCAGTCTGGAGAAATTCTTTGTTTCGGTAAGGTTGTTGTGATTCTAGTAGGTTGCCTATTTCTGCCACTGTTTGTCTGAGCATCTCAAACTGTTTGTCCACTTGTTTTGCTTGTCGTTGCTTTATCAGCCTTAATTGATGCTGTTGCTGTGCCTGTTGTTGTTGTGCTTGTTGAGCTTGTTGTTGTGCTTGCTGTTGAGCCTGTTGTGCTTGCTGTTGAGCCTGTTGAGCTTGTTGTTGAGCCTGTTGTGCTTGTTGAGCCTGTTGTTGTGCTTGTTGTTGAGCCTGCTGTTGAGCCTGTTGAGCTTGCTGTTGAGCCTGTTGAGCTTGCTGTTGAGCCTGTTGAGCCTGCTGTTGAGCCTGTTGAGCCTGTTGAGCTTGCTGTTGAGCCTGATGTTGAGCCTGTTGAGCCTGTTGTGCTTGTTGAGCCTGCTGTTGAGCCTGTTGCGCTTGTTGAGCCTGTTGCGCTTGTTGAGCCTGTTGAGCCTGTTGAGCCTGTTGTTGAGCCTGTTGAGCCTGTTGCTGAGCCTGTTGAGCCTGTTGAGCTTGCTTTTGGGCCTGTTGCTGAGCCTGTTGTGGTGTAGGTTGAGTTTGTTGAAGTGGTAACTGTTGAATTAGAGGAGAATGAAGATGGCGAGGAGATGGTTGCTGTAAGTGTGGTAATATTTGAGAATGTGGAGGTTGCTGTCCTTGAGCCTGGTTATTATGTTGATGTTGTTGATGATGATGAGATACAAATGGTGGATGAGAGTGTTTATGAATCACAGTAACACTGGCTGTCTTTTTGAGCAAATCAATAATGATCGTCAATGCGCCAGCGCAATCATATCTGCTTTGTGCTTTCGGATGTTCTGCTTTTCGTGGTTTAGCTGTATCTGCTCTCTGAGAACAATAATATCGTAATGTAGATAAGGTGTCTGGACTCTTTGTAGACCGACGACGATCCTTTAAACTATGGATGATGTTAATAAGATGCATTTATTCTCCCTATTCTCTTTATTTTTACCTGAAATTGAATTTTGTTCCTTCCAATACTTGTTCACATATCTTCCTTCCTAACTGTGTAAATCCTATTTCTTCACCCATACACTCTATCAAAGAAGCAATGTCCAGATGGTACTGTTTCCTATCAAATTCCTTCTCTTTCTGTAATTCTCTCACAAATGTATCCAATGAAATCACTTCATGTGAGTTCCTCTCGACTGATGTAGATGTAGTTCGATGATGAAGAGTGTTGGCTGTTGTGGGCGGTAAGACCAGTGTCGTTGAAGGGGTGTTCTTTGGAGGTGAATGGATGGTCTTTACTTTATCCAGTCGAGTATTGAGTAATACATTTTCGGCCTTGATATTAGAAGAATGGATCTCATGCTGTTGATTAGGTAATGGCAACGAAATCGAAGGCTGCATCATCTGCTGCTGTATCTGTAACTGTGGTCTCATTGTATTGAACATATGAGATTTAGTGCTGTTGACCTGTGCCAACACAGGCATCATAGAAGTAGTGGTAGGTGGCGATTGTTTTAGCTGTGGGGAAGCAGTCTGGGGAGGTGGAAGTGAAGAAGGATGATTTCCTAAATTAATAGGGGCAGGAGTGTGTAGTTGTTGAGACTGGATAGAATGAGAAGGAAGGTGTTGGGGAGTTGCATATTGTTGTTGCTGCTGCTGTATATGTTGCTGTGTATAACGAGCATGTTTATAGTTCCTCTGCTGTTCTTCATACAGTTCATATCGTTCGATCTGGTGTTTCCTCTTCTGTATTTCACGCGTATGACATAAATTACAGACATTGTACTTGAAATCCCTCTCATGGAAGAAGGACACATGACGAAAGGTCTGGCAACTATCACAGTAGAGTGTTTCATGACTAGAGCCTGGATTGAGGGTGTTCCTGTTTGTGTTGCTGGTATTACTAGTGGTGGTAGTAGTGGTAGTATTGGTCACTGGACTGGCTGTTCCGGGAACAACATGGGAGGGATTAGTGACCAAGGACTGTTGAAAGACTTGTGGGGTATTTAATACTTGTTGGCGGTTGAGTGAGTTGTTCTGAAGAGTGTTGTATCCATGAGTGGAAAAAGGACGAGGAGGGCCGTGGGACATGAGAATAGAAGATGTGCGGCTAAATGAGAATATAAAAAAGAGAGAAAAGAAAGACTATTCAATAGAAGAAGTATGTTGGTTTTATTCCCCCACAGTAATCGAGATGATAAAACAAGTGATTGATTCAACGATAGAAGTTCCCTTTTTATAATCACTACACTTATTCTCTCTCTCTCTTTTTTTTTTCTTTTTCTCTTTTCCTCCTCCCCCCCCCCCCCCACCATCCCCTCCTACCCCCACTTTTTATACGTGACGTAACACTTTTTATCCAATCAGAGTACATATTTTTATTCTCAGCGTTATTCCTCTATTGAATGGAGGATGGGTGAGATTCTATTATTAAAAAAAGGATACATTTACTATCACATCATACACTATAGACTATGAATAGAGATAAGAATTAGATGTCAGTTGTACAGCTGCATTTGAGATCAGGATATGCACATATAAATCAGGATATGCACTTATCCATCATGACATATATTAACCAATAGAATTAGAGTAAGGGATATATACAAAAAGGAACAGAATTGGAGGTATAAAAAGAGAAATCAAGGGAAATAATAACAGTAGTATCTATAAATAGTAAATATAATAGCAAACAAGAAAAGAGATTTCTCTATACTTCATCACTTTCTATACCATCAATGCGTTCAAGTACAGGTAATATATCCTCCCATAAAGCAATGCCCTACATATAAATTAGTATATTCTCTCTCCCTAAGTTACAACCAATCATATCTACCTTCTGATAGAATTCAATATGACACTCTGCATAGGCCATTAAGCCTGCCTTCAATTCCTGTGTCTTTGTTCTCAGGAAGATATCGAACTCTTTTATGACTTGGAGTGAGAATTCATGAGATTCATCATTGGTTCGAGTGACTTCATGTTGTAACTATGGAAACAAAAAAAAAAATGAGTATTCACACACTTTATCCGACTTCATCTCTTTACTTCGTTCACTCGTGTATCCAATTTATTCAATTTATCTCTTCTTATCTTCTCCATATTCACACCTCTCACTTCATTCAGTTTATCAGTAACATAATCACCTATCAGCAATGTTCCTCTGTCTCTGTATCTTCTGTTTGGACTCTGTATTCTGTCTCTTTCACGTACTGTCTCCTGTAGATAGACTGTCAGACTCTCGAAATCCATCTGTTTTTGATCTCTCGCCTTCATCACATCCTAATTCAAATAATAAATATCGATGGTCATATAGAGTCCCTATTTACTTTACTCTGGCTGCATGGAAATAAGCCAATAATTCATGGATCTCATTCAGAAACAACAGACTCTCTTTTGTTGACATCTCCTTCATGGCTTTACTATAAGATGCAGCTGTATCTGCAAACTGATGTAATGACTTGGAAATACTGGGTTCCAAAGATGCGAGGCTATCGATACTCATTGCAAATGAAGCATAGTCATTCTGCAGATCTAATCGCAATAGAAATTTCAATAAATAAACCTCATCCATCTTCCATCACTCCATCATACCTTGTTGCCTCTTGCTGATTCTTGCATACAATCTCTCGATGGTTGTGAGATTATCTTCTAATTTATGTATTGTTTCTTTCATGGCCTCAAACTTCTCTTCTGGCTTCTTTATCTTCACAAAAGCATTGATGAGAGTATCACCAATAGAATCAAAGATGGAAATAGTAGGGGGAATCTGTCTTGACTGTGCCTTTTTATCGTTCACCTAACATAGAAGAAAGTCTTAAAGAAAAGATATCGATAGAGAGTCACTCCATTTGAACGTACTTACAAAGTCTGTTGATTCCAAGAAGATACGAGTGCACTGTGATTTCTGAAGGAAAGGATGTTTACACAGTCTGTCTAGAAACCACTGCAGACTGTCATCCAAAAAAGAGAGGTGTTGGTTTGACTGGCTATGTTTCTACTTTCTCGTGTTTACCTTATCTGTCTACGTTGAATGAATTCTGAACTGAATCTGTCTCCTTTGATATATTCTATCACCCCAAATCATAAATCAGTCCATTATCTTCCTTTTTATCACACTCTCTATACCTAATCGATGCTTATCTGGCAATGGAGGAATAATACATGCAGGGTATTCGAGTGTTAATGATGTATGTAGCCATACAAAGTCCTGGAATCGACGTCTGACGGGTCGTTGTTGCCTATTGAAGGTGTTGATGTTGGTCTATAAATAGCATCAATAAGTTACATTACATATGTAGAAATAAAACCTCATTTATTTCTATTTATACTTTGGTGGTAACAAGATAGCTGATAAAAGGGCCTTGTCCGTCTTGTTGTTTCTGAGGATCACTGAGAGTGACTACCATATCTGCTACTTCAATAGGTGGTGTAGTGTGAGGAGAGTGTATTGAGCCCTGATCTACTGGGTTGTCAGGTAGAGTAGAGGGCTAATAGCAAGAGAAGCGGTTAAGTGATAAAGGTATCTTAGATGGTCATAAAAACTCACTTCTTCATTGTACACAGAAAGTGGGTCATTTATCTCTACTGTAGGTGTGAATTCATCAGTGGTTGCATGGACATCCCATACCACATTCTCATATTCTTCATTCATAGTTGATTGTTTTATTTTTTTGTTATATAAAGAAAGAAGAGAAGGTGAAAGAAAGAAGGGAGATGGGAGGTTTTATAGATCTCCGCATTACAGTAACATTTTCCCCGCACCAATCAGAATACAGTATAAGCTATCTTATATATTAAAAAGTTAGCATTTTTATTTATTTTATTAACTATCATTTGTACAGTGGGTGAGTTTTCGTTCAATCTATAATTCATCAGTGACAGCACCCTCACTTGCACTCTTGACAGTCATCACATAACGTGCAAGTGTTCCTCTGGTATATTTAGGTGGGGCAGGCACGAAATGTTTTCTACGTTCAGCCAATTCCTCCTCAGTTAAGTCTACATTCATTTCACGTGTTTCAGCGTCAATAGTGATAGTATCACCATCCTTCAGTAATCCAATAGGTCCACCCACTTGTGCTTCAGGGCATACATGGCCAATAATAAATCCATGAGATCCGCCTGAGAAACGGCCATCTGTCAACAAGGCCACATCATTACCGAGACCAGCACCCATGATAGCAGAAGAAGGCTTCAACATTTCACGCATACCGGGTCCACCCTTAGGACCTTCATTTTTGATAACAACCACTGTCTTCACACCCTTCTTGAACTCGTTTCTCTCTAATGCCTTGATGAAGTTCTCTTCCCCATCATAGACACGGGCTTTACCTGTGAATCGAAGACCTTCTTTACCGGTGATCTTGGCAACTGAACCTTCAGGGGCTAAATTACCACGTAACACTTGTAAATGGCCAGATGATTTGATGGGATTAGACAGAGGGCGGATGATGTCTTGTCCTTGGGGAAGGCCAGGGAGGGAATGAAGGTTCTCTTCAAGGGATTTACCAGTCACAGTCATCACACTGCCATCAATCAGTTTCTCTTCCATCAAGTATTTGAGAATAGCAGGAATACCTCCAATACCGTGGAGATCTTCCATGACATATTTACCACTGGGCTTAAGATCAGCTAAGAAGGGGGTCTTGTTACTGGCTGCTTGGAAGTCATCCAGAGTGAGCTTGACACCGACACTCTTGGCAATAGCAATCAAATGGAGTACGACATTGGTAGAACCACCCAAGGCCATTGTCAAGACCATGGCATTCTCAAGTGAAGCGCGGGTAATGATGTCTCGGGGTTTGATGTCATTCTCCAGTAAGTTGAGAATAGCCTTACCAGCTGCATGACATTCAGCAATCTTCTCGGGATAGGAGGCAGGAGTAGAAGAAGAGTAAGGTAAAGTCATACCCATGGCTTCTGCAGCAGAGGCCATTGTGTTAGCAGTGTACACTAAACAATCAGTGGTGAGTACTAATCATTTTTGACTGTTTCCAATATCACTTACTGCCACCACATGCACCAGGACCAGGACAGGCATGACGGATAATATCATATCTTCTGTCTTCATCGATAGAACCAGATACATATTCACCATAAGCTTGGAAAGCAGACACAATATCTAACTTGTCTCCTCCACACCCTTGTCCTGGTTGAATTGTACCACCATAGACCATTAAAGAAGGACGATTGAGACGACCCATAGCCATTAACACACCAGGCATGTTCTTGTCACAACCAGGAATAGAGATATTGGCATCATACCATTGACCGCCCATGACCTGAAATCATCTTAAGTATACATTGTCTTTTTTTTTTTATCTCATACTTACTGTCTCGATGCTGTCTGCAATGAGATCTCTGGATTGCAGAGAGTAACTCATGCCACGTGTTCCCATGGAGATACCATCACTGACACCCACCGTATTGAATCGGTAACCAATCAAACCAGCATCTCTTACACCTTTCTTTACCTCAGCAGCCAAATCAAGAAGATGCATATTACAAGGATTACCCTCATACCACCTATTAATAAATAATCAGTGGATGAAACCCTTCTTATGTCACAGGATATACTTTACACACTCGAGATACCCACTTGTGCCTTACACATATCCTCATCTGTCAAACCAGTAGCGTACACTGCATAATAAATGTCAGTTTTTGATTGCCTTCAGCTCCTATTGCTTTACTTACACATGGCCTGTGATGCACCCTGACTCTTGGGTTCAGTAATAACAGAACTATATTTATTCAACTTCTTCTTCTGAGTAGTGTAGTGTCTGACACTCACAGGTAAAGCAGTAAGTGCTCTAAAAACATGATTTAAGCAAAAATAAATGTTGGAATCCAGTCCTCACTTACAAGTGACGTGTCAATACAGGATTCACTCTTGAGAGTAGTTTAGAAGCCATTATTTTTAGAGTTTATTTAGTGCAAGTAAATGGAAGAAGAAGAAAGGATAGAAGAAATATTAAAAAAAAAGGAAATAGAAATTAAAAGAAAACGATCGGATTGAATTTACAAGAAGTGATGAGTCAAGAAACATACAAGTGGCTAATAGAGCTCTGACAAGGTGAATAGTAGAATATGATTGGCTGACTCATAGATATCATAAACATTGAGATGTGTGATACTCCAATGCCATGGATTATGACACACATTCTTAAATAGAATATGATTGGATGAGGAGATCAAATTGTTTGTAGTAAGTTATTTTCCAGATTGGTTTGTATTCACACCCTAAAAAAGAAGGTTGAGTCCCTGTTATGAGGTGCATCATTGCCTTACCACATGGTCGAATGCAAACCACCATACAAGGATGGCAATCATGACACAGATACCAATACACAAGAAGAAGCAACACCATTTTTTCTGGTCAATCATAAAGTAAGTACATAAATCATAGTCTGTTGTTATTCTCTACTTTACTGCTCGTGTTGCCCTTGCACTCTTGATTGCTTTACCAATATAGGAGTTTCCTTCTTTCACTTGTTCGGCTGTCTGATCTGCATTGTTCTCTACTGTGTTCAATACTTGACCTTGTTGTTCAATCATCATGGACATGTCCATAAAGAGTTGATGTAATTCCTATGAGAGTCGCTTGTTATGACTGTTATTTCTCTCTCTCTCTCTCTCTCTCCATCTATTTAAATGTTACCACTATAGTCCTTTCAATGTGTTTGATATCATCATGCCTTGTTTGTACTTCATCCAATACAGCCTTTGCCTGCACTTGTCTACCTGCACTCATTAACTAATAAAAAAAAAAGGGATAGACTCTATGTTTTTCTTCTGTGATCCTTTCTTTTCTTACTTACTGATTGTGCAAATACTTGTGGAGGTCTATCTGAATCAATGATATTGTCCACTTCATCTTGACTAGCATCAGGTTTCACTAATTGAGATAGATGAGCATCCCTTTATTTTCTTTTTTTCTGTCTTACCTATTCTTATCTGTCGTTCCATGCGTTGCCTGTATTTCATCTGATAATTCCGTTCCATATCTTGGTACCTTTGAATAGTGTCTATAAACCTCTTTCTTATGGCAGATATCTTCAACAGGAGATAGTCAGTACCTCTCCCCCTTAACGATAGACACTGGATACATACCTGTGTTGCTCTCATTTGGGTATCTGCAGTCACAGGTAAACTAGCACTGACGCTTTCCAACCCTAATCTTAAACCATGATGAATAGAGGGTAGAGAAAAGAGATGCATTTTTATTCACCTTGAATGCCACTCTTGATGGTGGCATTTCTCCTTTGCGTCTCTCCTTTGATCCTCTCTAGATCTCTTGCCAGTTGTTTTGATTGTTGTTCATTGAAACTAGATAACGCATTGTTATGTAGATTCTCTATTTGATCGACTTCGTAATTCACCACGTCAATCTCATTCTTCAATCGATCCACCTAAACATCGAAGTTCAATCGGATTTCTTTGGACGCTTAGTTCATTTTTTTTACCTCTTGAAAGAATCCAGTGAGATCATCGGTATGTGTGGTGACTTCCTGTAATTCATATTGACTTAAAAGGGGTTACATTTCTATTTTCTCCTCTTTATTCATGCAATGCTTACTTCCCACCCTATCAAATAAAAAACAAGAATTAAAAAATTTCTGGGTGGAATAGAAGAAATAAGAAACCTCTCTGTATGAACTTCTTAGTTCATTGATTCTGTCCCTACTGAATGAATAGGACATTTCGATGTGTAGTCGAAAGAAAAGAGAAAGTGTCTGTGTGTGTGTGTGTGTTGTGAATGAGACTGAAAAATAACAAGGCAATGGAATTTAGTACTTCAAGTCACTTTTCATTGTAGTTTGAACTAGATGGGAGGAAGGACTGGGATTCAAAAATTGGGAAGAAAGATTTTTTTTTATTTGTTCTCTCTATGCCACTCAAGAAACCAGCCAAGAGAAGACGCCTTGTGAGGAAAGAAGAAGAAGGAGACACTTCGATTGGATCATTGATCACAGAAAAGAAGAAACTACTGGAACGACAACAGACAACAAGTGAACTTGAACAAGTAAAAAAGAAAAAAGAAAGATGAACGAGTGTCATTTTAATTATGTTCTTGGTTAGTTATTTGGTAAACTCAATAAACAACTGGCAGAGGAAGAAGCAAGTGATGACGAGAAGATAGTTCCAGAAGAGATGACTGAGAATACTCACTTTGATGAAGACTATTTCTTACAGAGTGATACTGAAGAGCTGGAAATAGATATTCATGAATCAGTGAATACCTACTTGGATAAAGAAGCACAGAAGAATCTGGAAGATGCATTGGAGCAGACAGAAACACTAGAGAAGAAGGACGATAGATGGCATACTTCATTCTTTCGACCTGGAAAACATGTAAGAAGTGTGTAGGGAAGGTAGATGCTTGCTTATTCTTACTTGTTCTATAGTCCATAAGGGAACCCATCTTTCATCCAGAGGGAAGTACACTCTGCTTGAGGTCTAGACATATCACCAAGATGGCTGAAATACCTGAACAGAGAGCATTCTTATTGGATAGTGGGTGTATTCAGGATTGGTATTTATCAGGATGGAAGTGTCCTTCTCATGTCTATCAATGGCTGTTTGAAGTAGGTAAAAAACAAAGAAAGAGGGGAGAGGAAGGACATGTTATTTGACACCTTTATTTCTTATTAGCTGCACTGGATCAGAATAGAAGGTGTGCCTTGAATGCATTAAATACACTACGGTTTCTATGGACACAGAATGTAAAATGGGTTCAAATGCTTATGTTTATTTGTATTTTACTGATTACTGTCATAGGAAATAGGAGGATGTAACTCGATCAAGCACATCACCATGGATACATTCCTCTCTGTACTCAGTGCATATCATGCGGAACCATCTACCCTATTGAATGATCCCATCAACAGCAATCCATCTCCTCTTCGACACCTACCCATCATACAACTAGGATGGGTGATACGTGCATTCAGTTCATCCATGCAGTTATGGCCAGGCGCCTATCTATCATCTGAAATAAGACATGCCATCCGACTCCTACTGCAGATATCATTAGACAGAAGAAGCGGTTATATTATGCAGGATATTCAGACCAGTATTGACCATGGACTACTTGCACTCAAGAGGGATGACTGGATAATTGAGACGAAGATGATAGCACATAATATATGCGATGTAGTGTCATCCACTAAGGCACAGTATTGTTTGTTAGAGTCTATTAAGCCTATCCTCACTAGATCGAGATATCTCAAAAGAATGATTGCCATGACGTGCTTGGAGAAGTGCCTGGAAAGGGAAGATCCAGGTAGTGTGAACAGTATCGTGACTGATCAGGGATTTCTTCAACAGATTCACACACTGTTCAGTCATTCTGCTGGATTCTTCCAACAAAATCCAAAGGATATTGATTATGATGAATGTGTCATAAGAATAGGCATGTTGGATGCAGCCATTGGAACAGACATCGATGAACTCAGGACAAATAAGGTAATGATAAGTTTAGTGTGTGTGTGTGTATGTGTGTATATCAGTGTGTGTGTGTATATCAGTGTGTGTGTATGGGTAATAACAATCTAAATATAGGATACTGTATTATCTATGGTGGATTCCATGAGATCAATGAGTTTACAAATAGGTAACACAATTCATATTTTCATTGTTATCACCTTCTCATATTTATATTTAAATAGGCAGTAGATTGGGTATACTCAGCAAGACATTAGTAAGTGAGATGTATTATATAGATTTCCTTATTTGGAAATATTTAAATTGTCTCATTTTAAACAATTTGTTTATCTTCTTTATATTAGGCAAATGAAATGATACAACGAGTATGGGCAAGACTCACTTACATGATTGGAAATGAAGCTAACAGCCATTTATCCTAACCTTATTATTCCTAATTTTACTATTATATCATTGTCATACACATGATAACCATGTATACACTAGACCCTACACACACCCTTACATAATTCACATAGAACATAGACTCACATGCACCCCCCCCCTTTTTTTCTCTCTCTCTCTCTTTCTTTACTTGGTAATCAATATCACCTCTATATAAGATTCTTATCTCTCCCTTTCTCTTCTTTCTCTTCTTTCTCCTTACTCATAAAATATAAAGAAATAAATATGGTAAAAACAAAGTATTTTACTTATCTTGTTTCCTTTATGCTCATAACTTCCTTCCCTGTAGGCTGAAATGAGAGAATATCTATACAAAATACTCGTAGTAGGTGACTTGGGTACAGGGAAGACATCTATTATCCGTCGATATGTCCATAACATCTTCTCCAGTAACTACAAATCCACGGTAAAAGATGAATCGTAATAACCAGAATAAATCATTTACCCACCTCTCCTTTTTTTCAGATTGGAGTGGACTTTGCCCTTAAAGTGATTCAGTGGGAGAACGACCTGATTGTCAGACTTCAACTATGGGATATTGCAGGCCAAGAGAGGTTTGGTAATATGACACGCGTTTATTATAAAGAAGCTCTTGGTGCTATTGTTGTATACGATGTGAGTCGCCCACAAACATTTGAAGGTGTGACAAAATGGAAGAAGGACATAGATGCCAAAGTTGCATTACCGGAGAGTTGGGGAGGAGGTCAAATCCCAGTCATTTTATTGGCTAATAAAGTAATGGTTTGGAAAAAAAAACACCAGGGTCATGGAACTCACTTTTTGTGTACTTTAGTCTGATTTGATTCATGAAGGGCATGGACAAGAGATCAATCCGACTGAATTAGACGAATTCTGTCATGAAAATGGGTTTATTAAATGGTAAACATGGCGATGAAGTGAGTGATCCATAGGTTTATTTTAACCCCTCCACATATTAGGTTCTCTACTTCTGCTAAAGATAACAATAATATTGAAGAAGCTACTCGTCATTTAATCTCCGCCATTCTTCACTTGGAAGAAGAAAATGCTGATAATCATGCTACTGATAATAACAACACTGTCAAATTAAACACTGAACAACACACTCAACATGGAGGATGTTGCTAGAGACTTGAATAAAAAGAGAGAGAGAGAGAGAGAGAATGAAATCATGTAAAATAAATAAAAATATATACATAGCCAAGCGGGGGTGACTTGCCTTTTCGTGTTTGTTTATTTTCCTGCCCTTTAAAAATTCCATCCCCCAAGCTGATTTTCCCTTCTTTTCCTATTTCTTTTCCAAATGTCACTTATCGATACACTTCAGCCCATAGAACCGATACATGAAATACCCGAGAAGACCGGGTTATTCAGCAGTATCACATCCAATCCACTCTTCTCCGCAGGATTCGGATTGATTGGAGTGGGAGCTGGCCTCTCGTTTCTTCGTAAAGGCACCACAGTAGGTGCGAGTGCCCTTCGCCGACGCTTATTAGTGACACTTGAAATACCCTCGAAAGACAAATCTTATCTATGGTTCCTCCAATGGATGTCTCAGCAAGCACCGAAACGCCAAGTACAACAATTGGCAGTAGAGACGAGTTATAAGCAGCATGACAATGGCAGTGTCACCACAAAATTTGGATTTGTACCTGGTCCAGGTACTCATTTCTTTAAATGGCGTAACATATGGATGCAGGTACAACGACAGAGAGATGGGAAAATGATGGACCTGACAACGGGATCACCATGGGAGACCATCACCATCACAACCCTCAGTAGAGACAGACATGTGTTTGAGGAGTTGTTGCATGAGGCACAGGACATGGCATTGAAGAAACAAGAAGGAAAGACGGTGTTGTATACATCGTATGGGCCTGAATGGAGACCGTTTGGGATGCCTAGGAAGAGAAGGCTATTGGATTCAGTTATCTTGGATCATGGTGTGAAGGAGCGTATAGTGACAGATGTGAAGTCGTTTATAGGGAATGGAAAGTGGTATAATGAGAGAGGTATACCTTATAGAAGAGGATATTTGTTATATGGGCCTCCAGGATCAGGCAAGAGTAGTTTCATCCAGGCATTAGCGGTAAAGTAAACGAAGAAGTAGATCAAGAGATGATATTCATTCTCTCTTTTTTAAAATAATAAGGGTGAATTGGAGTATAATATCTGTATTCTCAATCTATCTGAACGAGGATTGACAGATGATAGACTGAACCATCTGCTGAGCAATGTACCAGAAAGGAGTATTATGTTATTAGAAGATATAGATGCTGCATTTACCAAGCGTAGTCAGAGTGATAATCAAGGATATCAGTCGATGATTACATTCAGCGGTCTTCTGAATTCATTAGATGGTGTAGCCTCTGCCGAGGAACGTATCATCTTCTTAACAACCAATCATGTGGAGAAATTAGATCCAGCCTTGATTCGACCGGGCAGAGTCGATCTGAAGGAATATTTAGGAAATGCAAGTGAATACCAGATCAGACAAATGTTCCTTCGTTTCTATGACGACCAAAAACTAGCCGATCAGTTTGTGGAGAAGACCAAACATAAAGACATCAGTACTGCTAGTTTACAAGGGCATTTTGTCTATTTCAAGGATAAACCACAATTGGCAGTGGAGCACGCAGACTCTTTATGGAATCAACTGTAACACAAATTAAGTCCATAGAGAAAGACAAGATGAATAATAATGAAGCGTTTATTTTTTTCATCTTTTCCCTCCCCCTTCCCTCACTTTATTTTTTATTATCTTTTTTTTTATATAAACATGGATAATGCAGATCCACTTTACAACTGGTATTTGACCTGTTTATTTGTGTTTCTTGTCGGTGTGGTTATTTTGATGTGTTTTAATGAATTAATCAGCATGAATGCCAATCAACCAAACGAGACTGTGGTTGAAACTTCTTCACTTTTAGCCACATTAAGTGAAGATGCCAGACTCAGTTATGAACAAGCCAAATGTAAAGAGAAAAAAAAAGAGGCTGGTTGGATGCATGGACTCACTTTTTATATCTAGACTTCCAACAGATTCATCCTCCCGAAAGTGTGCCCACTGACATTACACTTTCACAATATGTGTCTATTCAGGAGAAAGGTGTATCTGCTTTTGAATTTGAATGGGGCATGGAAACCCCGAGTTTCGTCTCTGCCAGGACAGAGATTCAATTCTTTTCAGGTGAATCTTGTGTTCAGACCAATCTACCCTTACCTCGTAACCAGGAAGTGTATTATTGGGAGGCTAAATTATACGAGAAGCCAGTATCGACCACTGTTTCTATCGGAGTAGCCACTAAACCCTATCCTTATTGGAGATTACCAGGTAAACAAAAAAAACAAAAAACAAAAGATGGTTTCTTTAATATACATAGAATAGGCTGGAATGAACACTCCGTAGGCTATTTTAGTCATAATGGATATAAACATTTTAATGATCCATTCAAGGGTAGGCCTTATGCTGATCCATATGAAGAAGGAGATGTGATTGGAGTAGGATATAGACATAGAACAGGCACTGTATTCTATACCAAGAACGGGAAGAGATTAGATGAGGCGTGTTATGGATTACGGTATAATCTATTCCCAACCATTGGATCCAATGGACCATGTCAAGTTCATGTCAATCTCGGTCAAATGGGTAAAGAAAGCAAAGAGAAAGAGAATGAAATGAGTCTATTTTTTTAAAAAAAAAACTTTGGATTTTCTCTCACACCTAGGGTTCGTGTTTTTTGAGGCCAATATGAAGAAATGGGGACTGGCTCCTGCTCAAGGCACTTTGGCTCCTCCACCTGCTTATGGACAAACAACAGGATCTTATTTATTAGAAAGAGGAGAGACAAGTCATTTGTTATCGGGAAGACAATGTGATTACCAATCTATACCTATACCAAGTTCTTATTCTAGTGAAGATACAGATGATAGTGATAACAGACCACTCATCTCTCATGTCACACAATATCAACAGGCGATACCTATTGCTAACAGAGCTTCATCTTATTCACCTCCACCTTATACCTCCTGGGTAGACACTTCGTTAAGAGACTCATTCAATATATAAACGTTTAAAATACCCTATACAATATATATATATATATATATGTATATATAAAGAGAGAAGATAACTATGATATATATAGTCATCATATGAGTTCATGTGGTTCAATGGATACACACCCATTTAGATATATATATATATATATATATATAGCTCTTTTCCCTCACTTTGCACCTCTCTTTCCCAAACCCCCTCCCCTTTTTTTTCCTTTTATATATAAATGCCTATTGTCATCAATCAAGGTCAAGCACTATGTCTGTTATTCGGTAAGAGATACAACGAAGAGAATGCGATGATCTTACTAGAGATGTTGAATACCGAATACAAAGATTACGATATATGTTACAACGACGATCCATCTAGACCAATGCTATTATCCAAAACAACCGTTTACTGCTATCCTACCATGTATAGGAAATACTCAGCATAAAAGAAAGGGTCTTACTCATCCATATGAAATAAACTATATGTTCCTTTTATTCATGTTATCAATTCAATCGATAGGGTTTCTCATCTGGTTGATCTGGTTTATTATAATTGGTTGTCGTCTCTTCATAATAATAAGGTGAACTTGTATTCTCTAATTGTGGTTGATAAGATGGTACAATGAAATGATGAGAGGGATTATTCTGATAATAAGAAGCATCTTTTGTCCATTCAGCCTGAGGTGGAGAAGATCGGTGGTAATCTGAATCTGCTAACCCGAAATCCTCAAACTCCAGTGTTCGGTTTCCTCTCTTCCTGTCTTTGTTTCTTCTTCTTCTGATCCAAACAAACATAATCACTATAAATGCAATTCCAACTAGAAGGAGGTTAATGATTAGGGAGAAAACGCTCGAGGTTTACTTACTGCTAATACCAAGAATACAACCTAGGATGAGACCTATGAAAGAAGTGAGTAAATCAGTGTGTGTATGTAAATTAAACGGGGATGCTGTTTTTTTTTACCTGAGGATGTGGATCCCTTAGATGCATGATTGGGTACATAATCATCATCGTCATCGTCACCGTTTTTGATTTTCGATTTATCATTCGATTCATCTGTAGAGTGGATAGGTAGTCTGGTTTTATCGGAAATACTTTTTTGGGTTGCAGCTGGAGGTCCAACAGGGGTTACAGGCGGTGGGGTCGATGCTACTACTTCTGGAGCTGGTGGAGCTGGTGGAGCTGGTGCGGGTGCTGGAGGAGGAGCTGGTGCTGCTGGAGATGGTGCTGGTGCTGGAGGAGGGGGAATGGCTGCAGCCGGGGGAGGAGTGGCTGGGGTTGGAATGGGCGGAGGTGATGCTGCTATTGGTGTTGGAACAGGTGGAGATGCTACGGGTAAAGACACAGATGTTACTGTTGGTGGTGATACTATGGGTGGTGGTGCTACTACTGGCGATGTTATGGGTGGTGCAGGTGGTGCTGCTGGTGGTGCAGATGTTGCTGCAGCTGGCGGAGGTGTTACTGCTGGTGTTGTAGCCTTTGCTGGTGAACTAATGGATGGAGTTGGCTTATCACTCACTACTTGTGAATGAGTGACACTGAAATAAAGTAAGACAGCAATAAAAAGGAAATAATGAATTTTCATAATATTAATTGAAGAAAAGAAAGAAGGATGAATTACATATCCTTAAAGGAAGAAAAAAAGGATTGTAATAAGAGAGAATAAATAAAAACAACTTTAATAAATATCTAAATGAAAAAAATAGTACATTTTGTTATAAACAACCTCACATTTGAGGGGGTTAAGATGCAGTCTATGAGTTTGTCAGTTTTAGTTTCTTAGACTCCTGTCTCTCCTCTTCTTTTTCTCGGTCTGTTTTTCGAGGAACAAATGCTCTACTCGGTATTTCTATTAATTTTGATACTTCCATTCCATCTGTCTTTACCCTCTTCCTGCCAAGGATTGCAATGTTCTTTGTGCTTGGTATCCTAAGATGATCTTCTTCACATTCAAACCCTGCTTGTGATGCAATATTCTTTATATAGTCTGTGTATGCTCTGTATTTCCCTCCTTCTTCAATACGAAGTGATAGAGCCCGCGTCCCGTCAAGACCATAAAAACAGCAAGGAATGACTATAAATCTAAATAAGAAGTTAGGTCCACTGTTGCCCTATATTATCCATAGAAAGATCGACCCCAATAATTTGATTGTTTACATATGTTACTCCATTCCTCTCATTTAATCCCCATCACCTCTCTTCTCTTCTTTTCTTATTTTTAAATTCTATCCTACACTATTATCTCTCCTTACTTGCAATTATCCCCTGACCTAGAAGCAATGATTGGAATCCTGCATTTGATAGAACTATAAGTCAGTCATCTTTAATAAAAATACCCCTTCGTATATTAAAAGAGAGAGAGACTCGATGCTTAATCTATCTTTATCCTCATCAAAACATACCACGGGACCAGTTCATCAGCATGATTTCCAATAAGCCAATCTGCATTATAAGTAATATTGGAAGGGTAAATGGCCTCCACTATAGAAAAAAAGTGGGTTAAAAAGGTATATAAGGGCACTTTATTTTTCATTTACCTCGTAATAAGTTACGTCCATTATCCAATTTACTCCATATCCTTCTTGACGCAATATCCACTCCATACCCTTGGTACCCCTCACATGTCAATAAATAAGTGAGCAGACCATTTCCACAGCCCATATCAACAAATGTAGGTTTCCTAGAAAATGTATCAACAGAAACACTCTTTTCATCGGTCTATTCTCTTTTACCTCTTCAATGATTTTTCTTCTTCCTTCCATAAACAAAGCAAATAACTTGCAATGGCTATATCTTCATATACAAACTTCTTTGGGTCTGTCTTCTCTGTCCAGTTCCTAATGATCGATCAGTGTCCTCGATATACACATCTTAAACATGAACTCACATGACTAAAGATGGACCATATTTTGATTTCATTGACTGGTACATAGACTGATATGTATCTTTAGGCACAAGAACATCATGCAGTCCTTTCTTCTTATATCCCAATCTAGCCTGTATGCACCATTTAAATAACTTATGGATAATTGTTTTGAGGGCATATTGCTATTCAACTGATTTAAGTAAAATTGAATGCATAAGCTTTTGTTAAGTTCTTTACCATCTTTGTATTGGAGATAGAGACTGCAGATGAGTCTAGTGGGATGATCTCCAATCTTATTGTTCCACTACTTCTGAAAATTAATACACATTGCAGTCTATTGACATGCCCCTCTCACTTTACTTATCCTCTACTGTGTCCTCTTTGATGATGGATTCATAGATCAGACTATAGGATTGAACCTTTTATTCCATCATGAGTAAAATGATCATAAGTGGGCATAGGGGACTTACTTTGGGATAATAGAATGGAAGAGTGCCTTCTGAGAGTAGAGGCGTATAGACCACCTTCCCTTCACTCTCTAATAGATCATCATTAGATAACAGAGGAAGTATTCAGTGATTTCTACATATACCATAGTATTCCACTTGTTCTAATAAAGGCTGATCTTTTGATTTACGTTTGGGAATAAGCTGTCTCATTATGGATTCCGTAGGTCCTTCTTCTTCATGAGTGCACTCATGAGTTGATTGAATGACAGATTTCTCCAGTGGAGGGATGATCAAGTGTGGTTCATATGTCCATTTTCTCTAATGATGAGAGTGAGTATATTATAAAATGAAACCAAAAGTGTCAAGTACTATTGTTTTCCAAAAGGCTTCTCTTGATGCAGGTACAGTTTGCTCAGCAACAATGTACCAGTTCTTCCATTGAGAGGGTTTGGGGTTATCAAAGTAGAGAAGAGGAGAGAATTGAGAAAAGAGGAGTTGAGGATCAGGTTGACTCATTCTTATGAAAGGGAAGAAAAGGAAAAGAAAGGAGTAACTGTCAAAATAGGAACGATTCGAATCACGTGAACACTTTTTTATTTTTGAAATAGGTATATACTACAGTGTGCCATCATAATAAGGTGCACTGGTTGAATAGAATCGGTTACCGCGACACCTGCCAATAACAGTCTGTACATTCCTCTCATAAAACTCTCTCTCGGGTATCTTCATGATCCATCCACTCTTCAATGTAGAGTGCCCAAACCGTTTTCTAAATATGAGTAGTAATGGATATGCAATAATCCATAGACAAGTGATAAAGAAGAAGAACCGGACTACTTTGTTATCTGCAAATCGAGAAATAGATGTATCTGTCTTGACAGTGACCTTGTGATTACTTCTTTCAAATGTGATATCTACTTCTTGATAATAACCGCTACTTCGAATAGCAGCAGTAAATGCTTTAAGAAGAGAATGAATAACATCAATGGAAGGAAATGATTTGTTTATTACCTTTAGTCAATTGATCATAATCCCAATGGATCACTTTATCCATATGAAGTTCCTTTAATGAGTTCTTTTCTCGAACATATTCATCACATAGTTGTCTGATTGATTTCACTTCACCTGTCTTTGGATCAGGAAGAACATACATGCCTTGACAGATAGGAGACACTTCATCACTACAATCAACTGAGAACAGGAAATCCTCTACCCGGCGTGTACATGGTTCCTGAACATGTCTGCTCTCACCATTATTATCTGTGGTTACCTTGGTGACCCATACAGTTTCATCATGATATCCTGTAATTTATTTTTTTGCATGAAAATATCAGTATTCTATTTTATTCAAGACCCTTTTCACCATGATTACCATGAAATGTAATTTCCATTTTAGGAATTGAATTGTGTTGGTATAGAAACTGTACGAGTGCTTCTCCATCTTGGTTGATATGTTTATCCCTGGAGATCACACCTTCTTTTGTTACTGTATAATCTGCTTTATAGATAGAATAGTTGGGTGGTAACGGTCTTCCTCGGTAATGTTCTGAGTCCACTGGAATAGAAGTATGACTACAGTCAGTATTCCCAATGACATCAGGAACACATGGTTGAGTAGTGGAGTCAAGTACATAGCCATCCAAGTCAGAAGGAACAGGAGGCGCAGTCGGATTAGTGATGGATGATTTGAGTGCTTCGTCATAAGAAGGTGGAGGAATCTCATGAATACTAGGTGCTGAGGGTTCACCTTCGGTAGGAAGTGGAGCGTATCGGGTATCGTTATATGCTTTGGACATGATAAGAATTATTTATAGAAAAGGGGGGAAAAATAAGTATAATAATGTGGAGTGTGATTAAAACTATGGACCAATTGAACTGATAATCACACAAGCTTCCCTTTAATGGGAGAATTCAAGCTCATGACATTCAAATCATGAATCTGACTGGATATAGACTTTTTGAACTTTACTGCTAATGTCAACTGCCAAGACGAGGAAATATCTGCCAAGACGAGGAAATATCTACCAAGACGAGGGCATGCAGTTCTAATCAGAATCCTGCCACTTCAGTTCGAAATCCTGGTTCTGATTTCCAACTATTTGAAGGCCATACAAATATATACACTCAATGGAGAAAGAGAGAATGATCATGAGGAAAGACAGAATGTCAATAGAGGAAGATAGAATGTCAATGGAGTTTATGTGGTATAATAGTAATTGTATGTACAGGGATTATATTAGACAGTCTTAATAGCCAGGGCAGCAGAAGTAGATGAAGATTGAAACGAGTATTCATCGAGGCTGATACGCTTATTCTTCTTCCGATTATTTACATCTAAATGAAATATTCACTATCAGTGTTTATGCACACATGATTGCTCCTTCCCTCTTACCTATTGTCTGTGCTCTGAAGAAATATGTGTGTGCTAGTTCTCTATCCACAGTACCTGCCAACCCAAATTCATATATTTCAGCTATTCTCGTGAGTGCTTCTAGATCATCCAGATCAGCGGCCATTCCCCAGTAATTGAGTGCTTCTGACATATTCTCATTTACACCCCATCCATATTCATAACATTTGGCCACAGCTTTGAATGCCTCACATATTCCTACCTGAGCGACTTTAACCAACATCTGGAATGCTTTCTCCGGTTCACAAGGTTGACACCCCCATCCTTTTAAATAATAAAAGGCCACCATAATTTTAGCATATAATGTATGCTGATTATTTGACTCTCCATTTGCCACACTTTCAAACCATGTAAACGCTTCTTCCCTTGTAGCTTCTGCGTCTCTTGGACTCATTTGAGCCGCCATCCTATGTTTCAATCTAGCGATAGCCATTTCAGCTACACTTCCACAATTTAATCGATACGCTGTCTCATACCACTGCAACGCCTTGTCCCTGTCCATCCATTGTTCGTCTTTCATATATCCTACTTCAAAGTAGTCGCCTACCATGAGTGCAGAAACAGGATCACCCAATTGAGCTGCTTCACAATAATAACTAAGTGCTCGCTGATAATCTTGCTTTACTATGGTGGTTCCCTTTTCAGTGTGTCCACGATGAGAGAGATGTCCTAGTTCTCTTAAGGCTGCTGGTAACTTAAAATGAGCAGCAGACAGATAGAGTTCATACCCACGGATAAACTCACGTTTATGTCTCCATACGATATGACCTAAACGTAGAGTGGCAAGAGCATGCCCTTTCGTCGAGGCCTTGTCAAAATATCTCTGTGCTACTGACATATTCGCTTCTAATCCACCCAGACCTTTCAAATGAAACAACCCAGTATAATATAGTGCTTCCGAGTGATCCTCCCTGGCTGCTCTACTAAACCATTCTAAAGACTGACGCTCATCTTTTGACATCTCCAGCACACCTAATCTACACATAGCCTCTGCATGTCGAGCAACATCCACTGCCTGTAAATAATACTTCTTGGCGATCTGCAAGTCAATCACTGTGCCCCTTCCAAACTCATAACATTGTCCAAGTAGATAAAATCCAATACCCAGCGCTTCTGAATCCCCGTTTTTTTCTCCTTGCAGAACAATCCCTCTCTCTACTTCTTCCAGGAGATCAACCAGTATATCCGATTCCCCTCTGGTGTGTTGTAAGAACCCCTGAAGCTGATACGAGAACAAGATCATCTTTCCTTTCAAATCATTGAACATCTCTACCATCTTTTCAAACCAGTAAGTAGCTTCTTTGTACTTTGCCAGCTTAGTATCCAGCAAATGAGCTACTTTCTTCATACACAAATAATCATCTTTATGAGCACCATTCGTATAATACTCCAGTGCAAGTGACAGATCAGGTTCGACGATATTGCTTGCAAATCCGTTCTCATACAACAACCCTAGATGATAATAAGCAGCCACATCATCCATTTCTATTGCTTTCTCTAATAACACAATGATCTCAGCTGCTGTCTCATGCTCCTCCCCATGACCCGTATCCTCTTCCATCAAGAACACAGCCAATCCTCGTATACACCCAAGATGGTTGGACTCGATCCCTTGTCTATACCTGAAGTGAACCTGATTACGATAATCACCCGGTAGAGATGCATAATACGTTGCTAGTTCAAATGCAGCTTCTCCAACCTCGTCATCTGCAGCCTCCGTTAACCACTTGAGTGCTTCATCCGTATACTTCAAATGATGTAATGAAATGTACCCCATCGTATACTTCAACTGCCTCACTTGTGGTTCCATTTCAGGTGTCAAGTATCGAGGATAAGTCAAATACGTCATGTGCGTGTTCATACATTCATAAGCATCCTTGTAATTCTTGTTATCCATATAAAGAGTAACGAGTTTACAGAACGATCTTTGTTGGGCATAATAAGCATGGGATATGGAATACGGAGAACCGGTGTTTTCTGGTTTCTGGGATAGACATTGAGTGTACCAGTGAATGGCATCCGACAGTTCCGCCATGAGTTCCATGGCTTCAGGTGTTTCCGAGTGAGTGGATCTGCACATCTCCGTTAACCAATCGAGAATACGAGGGTCTTCCATCGAGTGCCTAAAAAACAATCGGATCAGACCAAGCCTTGCTCGTCTGCTCATCGTTTTGCCTTTGGTGTCTATGATCTCTGTGTATTTGGCAATGGCTTTATCTATTTGTTGACGTCGAAGATAGAATTCAGCTAAATCTAATCCAGCACTAAAAGAATTATCAGTAATCATGTCTCCAAACATAAAATAGACTTTACATGGAGTGCCCTAGTTCCTCTGATCTCTGCAAACATTCAATGTACTTGGTATCATCTGCTTCATCTTCATAATACTTGGCTAATGCATGCCATGCTACTGCGTCTCCTTGGCTAGCCGATTTCTTTAACAGAGCAAATGCAGCTACTCGTCTCTCCTGATCTGTTTTCTCTGGGACCACATCACTGATGGATCCATTCTCATAAGCCAAAGCTAGTTCTCTCATACCTGTACTTCCTTTATCGGCCGCTCTTCTCAACAAAGTATAGGCTATGCGCTGTGACGATGGAGCATCTGATAAGGTCACTAATCTAGCTAATGAGATCATGGCCAAAGCGTAATCTTGTTCTGCTGCTAATTGATACCATTTCATTGCATTCTCGATATGGACTTGGTTTAATGGAGCTAAGCCGTACTCGTGATACATGCCTATACTGTATTGTGCTGATTTATGCCCATGCTTTGCAGCTGGTAGGTACCAATCGTAAGCACCTGGTATATCCTTGATGAGCCCAGTATCTGAGCTAAATCCTGTGGAGAGCATGTACCCGACCTGATGATGACTCTCGATATGCCCACTTAGTGCTGATTTCTTATAGAGATCAAATGCGGTCGATAGATGAGAGACCAAAGTGAATGTGTCTGTTGAGACACCTTCTTGATAACACACAGCTAGCCAGTATTGAGCGTCAGGGGAATTTTCATGGCCAGAGAGCCGTTGTAGTTCTTCCAGCGCCCATTGAGGATCACGTGTAGCGTTTCCCCATCCATTCAGTTTGTACCTGGCCACCATTAACCGAGCCGTGTTTCTCTTTTTGAGGAAATGGATGTGTAAGGTACATGAGGGATCAGCAGAAGATACCTTCAGTATGGTATTCGTAGCTGCCTTCTGGTACCACTCCAATGCGAGACGATAGTTCTTCATCGAGTGATAGAGATCAGCCAGTGATACTTGAGCAGTGATGTTACCTTTGTTTGCCATTTTCTCACATAGGGGCAGAGTGATCTCTTTCTTCTGTGTATAGATCATGGATTGAATATCACCTTGTTGTGCAGCTCTCCCCAATAACTGATGTGCATGTTGTCTATCCATGGTAACACCCAGTCCTTCTGCATACATCAATGCGAGTTGTCTATGTGCTGGAGGGTAATTCGATTGAGAAGATTGCTGGAGATAATGGTGTGCCTTGGTCAGATCCCTCTCTAGTCCAATGTGACCTTGTTTGTAATTGACACCCAGAAGATAATAGGCTAACGCATTCATCGCCTTGGATGTATCTGTGGCATGAATAGCATGTTCATAGTATTCTATGGCTTTGGTGATATCTTTCTTAATCAAGATTCCTTCTTCATGCAATGAACCCAATCTGATCAAAGCAGATGCATTATTCTGAAGAGAGAGAGCATATGGCTGAGTTTCAATACATTCAAACTTTAAAAAATAAACCTAACATCACTTTACCTGTTGACCTGCTTGATCTAACCAAGACAATGCTTCATGTAGCTTGATCTCTATGAACGGTTCTTGCCTTACCCTAAACTCAATAGCTTGATCTAGTAATAGATGACCGAGAGCAGCCTGTGCCCTATCATAGCCTTGAATAGCCGACTTCTCATACCAACTTCTAGCAATCTCCTGGTTATATTCGATGAAGCCATGTTCATAGTATATTCCCATGATGAATTGTGCATACTGTTTACCCTTCTGAGCAGCCTTTGTAATGACTGGAAGTGCTCTTTCTGTTCCCTTGAATAAGATGGCTGCCATATAATACAGTGCCTGATCATAGTGTATGTATCCATCAATCATACATTTCTGGAACCAACTTAATGCCATATCGTAATTGGAGGGATGGACCCATCCTTCATAGAAACACTGTCCAAGTGGATAATATGCCTCAATGTGCCCTTGTAAGGCCAGTTTGTGAAGTTCATTGAATGCACCTGTCCTGTTCTGAGTGCGTAGTCCAGACTGTACTCGAAGTACGCGTGCTGTGATTGATTCGATTGTCATATGAAAGATAAGAAGGAGAAAGAAAAGAAGATAAACAAAGAAGGAAGTTGTGTCTCTTTATTTATATACTCACTCTTTTTCCTCTTTTCCCTTAAATGACTTCTTCTATTGTTCAATAAGCCTTTTATCTATACACATTTACTCTGCTTATTTCATTGTATGTTTATCATCCAATTTTTGATTGTTCTGTATACAATGAAAATGGGTTCAAATATGAAACTGAACAAACAAGTGTCATAGATTCATTCTCCTACTTTGACAGCGTCTTTCATCCCCCCCCCTGTCTAAGCCACCCATTTATCTGAGTGGATCATCGTGGTTCCAATTCTTTTATTTGTTTACCCTTTTCCTTTTTTTTTCCTTTTCTTTCTTTCTCTCATACACACTTCATAACTGTTGTTTCCCCCAATAACACACTTCTCTATTATCTTATAAAGAAAACAAACAGTTAAATTCAAGTCATAAACTTGTACATGAAGTGTGCTTTATTGAACTGGAATCGAATATATACACAAAAAGACAGTATAAACCATCAAATACACTCTTTTACTAAAGTCAAAAAGAAGAAACACCTTTAATTATTTATTAACTATTCCTATAACTATTACCTCTTATTATTACTCTTATTGTTTATATTCTATTCTATTATCATGGCTGCTATTAATGTAAGACGTGATGTCAATGACTCTTTTTATCGGTATAAAATGCCTCGTATCTCAGCCAAGGTAAGGAGAGGAGTGGTGGTAGTGGTAGTGGTACTGACTCTTTTTTAATGATAAGGTGGAGGGTAAAGGAAACGGTATTAAGACTGTTATCACTAATATGACTGAAATTGCTCGTGCTCTCTCTCGTCCTCCTTCATGTAAGTCACATTATACAGTCGTATGTAGATAGCATAACTTATCTTTCTCCTTATTAGATCCTACCAAATATTTCGGCTCTGAACTCGGTGCACAAGTGAAATGTGATGATAAAAATGAACGTTATATTGTAAATGGTGATCATTCGGCTGAGAAATTGCAAGAAACTCTTGATGGATTCATTAATAAATACGTCTTGTGTCAATCATGTAAGAATCCCGAGACTGATATCGTAAGTAGACAATTGTTCATGATAGATAGATATACTGACAACACATCACTCTAGGTGATTCGAAATGAAGAAATCCTCATGGATTGTAAGGCCTGTGGTGCTAGAAACAACGGTGATATGCGTCATAGATTGGCTGCATTCATTGTCAAGAACCCCCCTGCCGTAGCATCTAAGAATGTTCGTAAAGTAAAGAAGGCCGCCACTGCCCAGGCCAATGGTACTGATGAGAATGGTGTTCCTGACTCTCCCGTGACTGAAGAAGTAGAAGGAAATGGATCCGATGATGATATTATCTCCCAACGTATCCAGAAACAGGCTTCTGGTCTCAAATTAGAGAGTAAACTCGCATTGGAAGATTGGTCTGAAGACACCAGTGAAGCAGCTGTGGCTGAACGTCTCAAGGAACTCACAGTCAGAAGTGGTGCATTTGGAGATGATGACGATGAGAATAAATACGATGTCTTCGGTACTTGGTTAGAAGAAACAAAGAATCCTTCCGATGGGGCTGTGATAGCAAAGGCAGAAGAATTGGGTGTATTGGGCAAGTACAAGGCATGTCAAGTTCTCATCCAGTGTATCTTCAATGAGAACATCGTCACCCAGATCCCTAAGCGTGGTAATTTATTGCGTAAATTCGTGACTGATGAGAAACACCAAAAGGCTACTTTAGGTGGTATCGAACGTCTGGTGGGTATTGACTATAAGGATGCACTCATCAAGAAGATCCCTACTATTCTGATGAAGTTGTATGATCTCGATATTATTGAAGATGAAGTGTTTCTTAAGTGGGGTGAGAAGCCATCCAAGAGATATGTGGAACGTGAAATCTCAAAGGAAATCAAGAAGGCTGCTCAACCCTTCTTGGAATGGCTGGAGAATGCAGAAGAAGAGGATTCAGAGGAAGAATCAGATTGAAAAAATAAGCATTTCACACACTCATACACAGTTCAAAAATAAAATAATATACTTTTAATATTTCGTTTGCCCTACTTCAGTTCTCCTAACCCATTTCCTCCCCCTCCTTTCAGCCCATCATCATCTAACACAACACATACATTGTAACCACCCTTTCACTTGATGTCAGAGTGACTAATTATTGTCGGTGTCTGGGCTCTGTTCCCTTTATGATAAATAGGAGAAGTATGGATGATGATGCTATACACTGAGGGAAGATCTCAAGGGAGTGGGGGATGATGACACATATATGTATAAATAAATTATATTAAAATGTGATCGATAGATATAAGTGGCTATGTATATGTGTGTGTGTTTATATAGATATACAGGTAGATGTGTACATATAAGATGTATAGATATACAGGTAGATGTGTACATATAAGTAGATGTATAGATATACAACAAGGTGTGTACATACAAGTACAACATATATATACATAGATGTATGTGCATAGTCTAATAGTATATCATTGCATAATAAGAGTGTCATGAACATGATAAGATATCATCAATAGAAAGTGTACTTACATGACCATACCTGTCATATTGACATATATGTAATTGTTTGTGCCAGGAGCCGCATACGGTGTAATCTATATATATAGATATATATGTATTTATGTACTCATATACATATATATATATATATATATATTACTTACATTAGACATCATCCCAAAATATAATATATTCAACTGCATAGATTAACCGATATTAACTCATAACCCCCTTCTTACTGTTTTCATTTAAATAGTCTGATCTCTTTATTTGATTCTTATTCATCCTTTCCTTTTCTCTATCAACCAAGTGCACAGAACCAATAAAAATATATACAGAATAATATGGGTTTACTCAGCTTCACCAGAAAGTCAAGAAGAGAACAGTCATTGAAGAGGTCAGAGGCACCTCCTCCTCCCAAGGAAAACAGAGATCCCTTCTACAATAGATCCTTGAAGGATTTTAATACATCAATACCTTGTATGCAAGAACTCACATTGATGGATGATATCATGAATGAACTATCATTAAACACACACTTGATCAAAGGTAAAGTTATTAATAAGTGTGTGGAATCACTCTGTTCCTAACCATGTTATAGCAGATAACAAATCAGTGAAATCCCAGTTAGATAGAGCATCCTTGGCTGAATCCTCACTGGATAAGGTGTCTATGGTATCATCCTCATTGGACAGTGAATCCACAGGAACCCCTGCTATAGATCACTCTGCTCCTTATAATGACATTACAGAAGCCCCGTTGGTGAAATCAACTCCATCCAGACACTCTTCAGACAGTGCTACACATAAACCAGGAAGGAAATTAATGGCTAAAAATGCACCACTTCTGAAGGCGGCTAATGATGATCATTTACCTCTCAAACCAAAATCATCTTCCCCAAAAAGAATTACACTCGATAACACTAAATCCACCAATCCGTCACCTCCAGAGACTGAATCCAGAGTAGTCTTAGATAGGATGAAAGAACGTCATCGGCAAGAAACTAAGAGAATATTCCAGTCATCTCCCTTTCTAGAGAGCACTAAACCTATCATGAACAGACCACATCATCTTGCTTCTCCTTCTATGCCTGTCATTTATTCCATGGATCAGCCCGATAAGAGGAAACATCCATTAGTCCAGTCTACTTCATTCACAGCCTATACACAACCTACTTATAATCAGCACCAGATGAAGATGCTTTCTGGTGTTTATCGAGACATGGGTCACACCAACTTTGTCCAGGTAAAATAAAATGGTTAATGGGGAATTACAATAGAAAACTCATTATTGTTTATCTATGGTCTAGACTCAATCAGAATACACACGCCACAAACAATGCAATATGTTATATACACATTATGATGCAGGTATGAGAATCGAAGGGAAATCTTCTCCTAATGGGAAGAAAGCAACTCCTTCTGATAGAACATTTTGGGCGAATGATATTCATCATCAAGGCAGGATGGTCAAATCATCCTCTGAGTACACTCATCATCCGCAAGAACAGAAGTATATGCAAGAGCAAAAGTATATTCAAGAACAAAAACACTTACAGGAACAGAAATACATGCAAGAACAGAAACACTTCCAAGAACAGAAACACTTCCAGGAACAAAAACATATTCAAGAACAAAAGCACTTACAAGAACAGAAATCTCAGGAACAGAAACAATCACTCGACATGAAATCTCAGGAACAGATGGAAGAATCTAACCCGATAGATAAACCCAAATCCTCCAAAAAGAAGAAGAAGAAGATCACTCTCAATTTGCCTATACAACCTCTCTATGAGAGATCACCACCTGCATCTAAGAAATCCAATCATAAACGATGTTCTCTTCATCGGCCTGTTCCTGACACGCCACCTCCTGAATTGCAACAACACTTCCCTTACGAACAATCCCCGCCCATCTTCACCAAGGAGATGATAGACGCACCACCAATCAGAATACCCAATAGATTAAGACGAGAGTTAGGAACAATGCAGCTCAAGCGATCGGCTTATTCTGTACCTGATCTGTCTCTATTTATGAAAGAAGATACTGAGTATCGAGAGACAATAGATTCATTTAGGCAGTAGACCTCATTTAAACCATAATAAAATATAATAATAATATAAAAAAATAGAGACTCATCTCGTGATGAGATCAAAGAAATGAATGGTCTTCTTCATAATAAGCGGTTCATGACAGGGCACTTCTTCTTTTTGCTCAGACACTTTCTGTACTCATCTGGAATCAAAATTTAAATTCTGGGTTCTCTCATCATGGGCACTTTGAGCTCTTTTTTATTTATTTGATCTAATGCACATTTAAACATCCATCTATTGACCGTGTTACAACCCCCATGTCAATACTTATGCAAGAAGATTGAGAAGGTGAGGGCACTGCACGTCATCAAGTGTGCATTTCTCTGTATTTTGGTGGGTTTTTAGGAGGAAATGAGATGACTTCAGGACAGTTTATTATCTTCAGAGAGACCTAGATTTAGATTTCAGGTTTAAAATATAAAAAGAGGTTTGTATTCAAACAACAGGGAGTTTCTTCTTTCTTTTCTTCCAGCCATTTTGTAAATGAAGAGTTGTTTCCCGAGAAAAATGATACATAAACATTCAGCCACGAGTGAATGTCTCTATTCTTTTGTTATGTGCATAATGAGCCTTGTTTCTTCTTCCTTTTTATTATTAAAACCCCTCCATCTCATCTTCAAGTGAGCTTTTGGACTCTTTACAAGATAACTACCGCTTAGTGTACCGAGTGAGTGTAACTAGTAAAGACGAAACACTTCGAAAAAAGGGAGGGGGTGGGCTTGTGTGAATGAATGGAAGTCTCATCATTTATGGAATACATAAGTCTATGTAGATCTTGAATGGAATCATTCATACAGTACAATGATATATCCAAATAAGGTAATCTGGTATCTCCAAATAACCTGCCATTTTCTTTGAATGATTTGATTATCCTTCAATGGACAGTCAAAGAAAAAAGAAGAGAAGTAAAAGAAGAGAATACAAATAGAGTGACCCTTATCGCTCTTCTTCTAATACTGTCTGTTCCCTTGGTTACTGAACAAAATCCTTATTCCTATGGAGATATAAAAATATGTTCCTATAGAAACACTCCATCACTCATCACACGACGTGGATGGCGGATACTGAATATAAAAATACGATTATTATTATATTCTATTTATAGAATAGGAGAAAAAGGGAAGAGAGTTGATTAAAATCCTACATAATAAGAACGATGATTGCCTGCTTGTACATGATACTAAAATGTGCATTATAAATAATGAAAAGAGAGAGAGGCTATGCTCTCTACTATCGACTGTCATTCGTATTTTCATTATAAGCAGATGGAGATACTATTTATATCTCCATGGTAACACAAATATACAACCGTTGAAATGAGATAGAATGGATCCATATACTAATTAATAAACACTAGATTACTGACCTTTTTTTTTTTTTCATCCTCTCTTTTTTGCTTAATGACTGTTACACCCTGTTTTTTTTTATAAATATTAAACTTGATTCTGTTATTGGCCCTTATTCCTATTCTTATTTCAACTCTCTTCTTTCTTTTCTCTTTCTTTTCCTCTTCTTTCTTCTAACATATTATTTCCATCTTCTTTCTTCTAATATATTATTTCCATCTTCTTTTTACCCACTTAAATCTCTTCATTTAGACAGAAATAGAAGAAGAAAAAGGAGAATAAAGAGGCAATGGGGAAAACAAGAAAATCAACTACACTGGATGAAGGTCGAAGAGATATTTCAACTCTATCCAACCCTTCAAACGAGGCTATTGCTAGTTGTTTACGCTCACGATATGATACATACAAGATCTACACCAACATAGGATCTCGACATCTGATAGCTATCAATCCACTCAAAGAACTTCCTATCAATGATGATCAGACCAGTCTCGAGTATGTGGCTGCCTATAAAGATGCTTCTGGTAATGGCTCACTTTCCTCTGAACCACATCTCTTTGACCTCGTGAATCGCGTGTACTTTCATATGAGAAGAACAGGCAGTGATCAAAATGTCATTATAAGGTATTCTCCACTTCATATAAATATATTTTCATTATAAAGTGTACTTATCCACTGGGTTTTTTTTTTAAGAGGTGAATCCGGTAGTGGAAAGTCCGAAATCCGGAATTTGACTATCCGCCATCTTGTCCGACTCAGTAGCCATCGGAAAGAATCCAAAGTTCAAACACAAATCATAGAATCTCAAAAGATCTTGGACGCCTTTGCCAGTTGTCAGACCAATTTCAATCCATCAGCTTCTCGATATGGTTACTATGGAGAAATTCAGTTTAATGAGAGAGGCAGAATGGTTGGTTCGAAAACATTGCACTATTTTTTAGAGAAGTCTCGTGTGACTGGTGCTTCCGCTCTAGCATCTCCTCCTTCAGAAGGAAATTTCAATATATTTTATTACTTATTAGCTGGACTGTCACCAGAGGAACGTAACACACTTCAAATGATTAGTGTAGAGCCATCTCAGTACCCTTATTTGGCAAGATACAATAAACGGTCCATCTTGCCGACGGATGCAGGTCATTTTGATCAAGTAAAGACTGCATTCAAAGCATGTGGGTTCCGTAAAGAACACATCAACAGGATCATCCAGTTACTATCCACCTTACTTCATTTGGGGAATCTCGTATTCATCGATCCCAGCGGAACAGGCACCCAGGAAGCAGCTTATGTGAAGAACGCTGAACAATTAGAAATAGTCGCCGACTTTCTCGGTTTAGATCCTCATGCACTAGAGAATGTGTTGACATTCAAGACAACCATGATCCGTAAAGATATCACCACGCTCATTTTAAATGCAGAACAGGCCTCTTTGCAACGAGACGATCTGTGCCAGGTTCTGTATTCTCTGTTGTTTTCATGGATGGTAGAACGTGTGAACAGCAAGACATGTGTAGAGGAGTTCAGTAGCTTCATCGGTCTCTTGGATTTCCCAGGCTTGCAGACAAATTATCAAGTGGCTGGATTCGAGCAATTCTGTATCAATCTCGGTCATGCTAGAATCCAGAACTACATGGAGACCACCATGTTTGGTTCTGAGTTGGAGATATTCCAATCTGAAGGTATTCCTATTCCTGATATCACCATAGATAACAGCTGTGTCGACCTCTTGACTCGTCCTAAAGGTATATGTGATTTACTGAACACAATGGCTGATGGTACCCGGTCTGGAAAACGTACCTACACAGACTCCAATCTCATGGACTCATTGGTGAAGTTCAATACAACACATCCTGCATTCTCTGTCAAGAGCTCTGAGACCAACTCCCGTCACTTCTGTATCCAGCATTACACTACACCTGTTGAATACTCCACCAACAACTTTGTTGCTCAGAACAACGGTCAGATCTCAGTTGACTTTATCTCGTTGTTCAAGGGAGGAATGGATATTCAGCCTTCTTGGAACACATTCATTGTTGAGTTATTTGCTGGTCATAACATCAAAGTCGAGAACCATCCCAAGAACAGTTCGGCCATCATTGCTGCTCAACAATCAGCTAAACCATTACGTGCTCCCTCACAACGCAGATCAACTCGTCGGGCAGGAAACAACGAGAAGAAAGAGGTGAATGGGAAATCAGCTCCTTCTACCTTGATATTCCAGACACAAGCTGCATTGGATGAACTGCTTCACTCATTTGAAGAGGTCAAGTTATGGTCTATTTTCTGTATCTTACCCAAATTACCCATGCAGTCCAAAGCCAACTTTGATACCAAGTTTGTTCTGAACCAGGTCAGTCAGCTCAAACTAGACACAATCGTGACTTTACCTTCTGTTCAGTATGTGGAATCGTACACTCATTATGAGTTTCTCGAACGCTACAGCCATTTATTCGAAAGCTTAGACACGTCTCGTCTGGTTCGTACACAATGTGAATTAGCCGGTGAGATCATGAACTGGAACACATCCATGTTACACACTACACAAAACAAAGTGTTCCTGAGTGCAGTCGCATGGAGAGAACTCGAAGATCAGCTCAGAAGCTATGAGAAAGTAGAACAACGTCAAGCAAAAGATATGCTGTTGGCTGATGAATCGCAACAAGACGATGTGCGCTCTCATTCTTATGCAATGGCTGCTGCTGCTGCCGGGCTTCCTTTACCTGCACAACAGTTTGCTCAACACGATGATCAGACTTCTTATTACTCAGAAGAAGAGTCTGGGCATTACGTTGAGAATGATGGGTCGTATTATGGGTCTGAGTCTTATGGGTACTCGAATAATGACAGTGACCCCAAGAACACGATGGGATTGTTACACCGTCCTGAACCTGTTGTTGAGAACTTGAATGAAACAGAAGAAGACGAGAGCAAGATGTCTGGTGTACGTAAACGGTGGTTGTTCTTCGTCTATTTCTGTACATGGTGGATACCTTCTAAATTTATGATCTGGTGTGGTCGTATGAAACGTAAAGATATTCGAGTGGCATGGCGTGAGAAAGTGACCTTGTGTATGCTTATCTTCTTTATGTGCGCCTTTGTCATTTGGTTCTTGGTGTTCTTTGGTGAGATTGTGTGTCCTAAGCAAAATGTGTTCTCTATTTCTGAATTACAGAATCACGGAAAAGAAGAACCAAAGCAGTACGTGGCTATTCGTGGCGAAGTATTCAATATTGGTGAATTCGCTAACCGTCATTACCCTCCTAACTTGGTACCTACTTCTTCTGTTATTGAGTATGCTGGTAAAGACGCCACTGATCTGTTCCCTGTACAAGTGTCTGCTCTCTGTCAAGGCGTGTCTGGTCCCATCTCTCCCTTTGTTTCTTATGATTACCAATTGAATTTGTCAGATACAAACGGTCAATACCATGATTTCAGATACTCTTCAGATATCTATAATCCAAACTGGTATTATGATCAGATGACACTTCTTCGTAAGAATTATAAGGTTGGTAATATGGGCTTTGAAATGAAGGCTATTTCAGATCAATCCAAATCTGCTACACTCATCAACGGTATTCAATCATTAAGGAAATGGGCTGTGATTGATAGGCACATTTATGATCTCACTGCGTATACCATGGGTGGTCGGTTCCTTCGTGGTCCTCCTGATCAGCCTCTTCCCGACGACGTCGACACCAATTTCTTGTACCAGCCTATTGTGGATTTGTTTATGCAAAAGTCAGGTTCCGATATCACCAAGGAGTTCTATAAGTTAGCTATGGACGGTGAGTTGCGTCAGAACCAACTGGTGTGTTTGCGAAACTTGTTCTTTGTTGGATTCGAAGATACCAGAAACTCTGCTAAATGTCGATTCTCTACTTACCTGTTATTGATCGTCACTATTCTGCTGTGTACTGTGATTGCATTCAAGTTTATTGCTGCTATTCGTATTGGTGGTAAGGCTGTTCCTGAAGAACACGACAAGTTTGTCATTTGTCAGATCACTTGTTACACTGAAGATGAAGAGTCACTTAGAAAGACGATTGATTCGATTGCCACTCTTCAATACGACGATAAGCGTAAACTACTCTTTGTGATCTGTGATGGTATGATTATGGGTGCTGGTAATGATAAACCTACTCCTCGTATCGTCCTTGATATTCTCGGGGTTGATAATCAAGTTAACCCTGAAGCCCTGTCGTTTGTCTCCTTGGGTGAGGGTAACAAGCAGCATAATATGGGTAAGATCTATTCTGGTCTGTATGAAGTGTCTGGTCATGTTGTGCCTTATATTGTCGTAGCCAAATGTGGTAATCCTCGTGAACGTCAAAAGCCTGGTAATCGTGGTAAACGTGACTCTCAGCTAATTTTAATGCAATTCTTGAACCGTGTTCATTATGATGCTCCTATGAACCCACTTCAACTTGAAATCTACCATCAAATGAAGAATGTGATTGGTGTGACTCCTTCTTTCTATGAATTTGTGCTCATGGTGGATGCAGATACGGAGGTCATGAAGGATGGTCTGAACTTCTTGGTGTCAAGTATGGTCCGTGATTCCAAGGTGATCGGTATTTGTGGTGAAACTACTCTTTCAAATGAAAAAGATACTTGGGTTACTATGATTCAAGTGTATGAATACTTTATTTCTCATCATCTCATCAAATCGTTCGAATCTCTGTTCTCTACAGTCAGTTGTTTGCCTGGTTGTTTCACTATGTACCGTATTCGTTCAGTAGATGGCAAGAAAGCAATGTTCATGAGTAATGAAATGATTGAAGATTATTCTATCAACAAAGTAGACACTTTGCATAAGAAGAATTTGCTTCATTTGGGTGAAGACAGATACCTCACTACCTTGTTACTCAAGCATTTCCCTAATTTCAAGACCAAGTTTAACCCTAATGCTCAGTGTAAGACCAATGCTCCTGATTCATGGGCTGTCTTGGTGTCGCAACGTCGTCGATGGATTAACTCTACTATTCATAATCTGGGTGAACTCGTCTTCTTACCTGGTCTCTGCGGTTTCTGTTGTTTCTCTATGCGTTTCGTCGTCATGTTGGATTTGATCAGTACGCTGGCTATGCCTGCTATTATGGGTTACTTGGGTTACTTGATCTATTCTATAGCTACAGCAGAAAATAGTCTCCCTCTTATTACTATCATTACTATTGCCGGTACCTATGGTCTTCAAGCCTTGCTGTTTATTATGAAAGGACGTTGGGAGTTTATTGCCTGGATGCTTGTTTCTATCCTTGCCATGCCTGTCTTCTCGTTCTATATCCCCGTCTACTCTTACTGGCATTTCGATGATTTCTCATGGGGTAATACTCGTGTTGTAGTGGGCGAAAAAGGTCAAAAGGTGGCTGTGGCTGCAGATGAGGGTACATTTGATCCCAAGTCGATTCCCAATATGAAGTGGTCCGAATATGAAAGGGCCTTGTTATCTGAAGATCATTGGAGTGACAATTTATCCCAAGGAAGCAGTGCTTATACTTACAATAGCCGTGGTAATCGTGTTCCTATTAATGGATCGATGTATGGTGGTGGTGGCAATCGTATGAATGGCAATGGATCAGTCTATGGTGGTGGATCAGAAACATTAAGTGTATATGGTAATACTCCTATGCCACCCTCCGTCATGAATATTCCCCGTGGAAGCACTGCATTCGATCATAATAGCATGATTATGCCATCTTCTGCATCAGTGCCCATGCTACCCATGCAATCCAATCGCTCCATTACCTCCTTTGTTGGACAAGCACAATCTCCTTCATTCAATCAACCAGGGCAGTACATTCCAATGCAGCAAACGAGTCAATTTGGAATCAATAACAGCAATAACTCATTAATGATGGATGGATTCACAATGGGCGATAATGCAGGGCCTAGAAATGAGGAAATATTGGTCCAGGTACAGAACATATTAAGTACAGCTGATCTTACAAAGATAACCAAGAAACAAGTACGTGAAGAACTGCAGTCCATATTTGGTGTATCCATGGCCAGTAGAAAAGATTACATTAATGCTTGTATTGAAAATATACTACAGAATCGTCTATAGTTTTTTCCTTTAAATCTTCATATTTATATATACTTGTTCTGTATATCATGGCATACCCCCCCTCACACACACACACAAACTACACTCTTACACCATTGTAATTCTTTCTTTCTTTCTTTTTTTTTTGCTTTGTTTACTATTATACATATCTATTAAAGAAAAGTGATTCTCTCTCTTTTACAAACAACGTCTTTTTATTGAAGTTAACTAAATAAACTTAAGTTTTATGACGGTGAGTCGAGACATAACCAGGATTCTTTGATTGAATTGCACCAATGATAGCATCCATATCATGGCACAATGTCTGGATGGCACTATCCCACTTCATGATCTCTAACATTGATTGTTCTACTCTCTTATTTGCCTGGAACGAGCCATTCGCAGCAGCAGCAGCAGCACTGATCGAATTATAATCAGCCGATTGTTCTTCATGAGCAGCTCCACCTGATTCAAAATAGATCAATTGATCCAACTGATCTATACTGCCTATCATTCTATTCTCACTAATCATTCTAGCAGCTACCTGTTCTGCCTGTTCAGTCGACACATTCAAAAGGACAGCCAGTTCTCCAAATGCAATATTGTTATAGATCTTGGAAGCAGACAGAAGATTGTGTTCAATAATAGCACGATCGAAGACAGTGGTGTTATCTGCCAAACGGGCCAAATGATGAGGTTTCAGAGTAGATGCAAACTCTGATACTTCGTTCGGGCGAATCACCCTTTCCAGGTAGGTCTTCTCGAGGACAGAGAAAGATGAAAGATGGTGTGTTCTTTCATCTTTGTAGAGAGTGGCAAGTGTACGAGATCTTCGGGGCCCTGCTCCAGCTAATACTGCACATTGAACCGCTGCCATTCTTTACAAATAACCATATAAGCAAATTGAAAATGAATCAGTTTGTTTCTACATCACTTACAAACACATCATACGTTCATTCTCATCAATGTCATTCACATAACTTAATTCATGGTATTTGGAACATGCTTCTAGAAATTTACGCTTAGCATCCAGAATACGTGCCTGGGATAGTTTGAATGTCAAGTTAAGAAGAACATCAGTTGAGTTGGGAATGAGAAGGGCGGCACGGTTAAGATAAGCTTCAGCATTTACTGCTTCATCTTCATCCAATAATAACCTGACAATACGTATATATACTTGAAGTTTATAATCATCGGATATAGTACTGTAGTAGAAATCATGAGTATAGAGTGAACTTGTTATTTATCCTCCCAAAGAAATAGTTACCGGTGTCCGGAATCAAGTGGAATACCCTGTAATATCTTGGCTGCCTCTAACCCATCCCCTTCATTCTCATAAACATCAGCCAATTTCTCTCTTAATTGAGATAACTACAACAGAAGGTTAAACTTCAACACTTGGAAATAGAAACAAGTAAGTGTTTACCGATTCCTCGAAACTGACAGCTCTTGGTTGTGCTCGTTCAATAGCATATTTCAACAGTTGTTTCTGTATATTCTGGTCTGTTATTTTTGTATTGAATAAACTTATGAATTCAGATAACAGTTGACGTGCTATCACTAATCCCACTTGTTCATCTAATACTGCTTCAATGTAGTCTTGTAATAGCTGTAATTGTTCACTGGGTATCTTCACATCATCAATAATGTCAGAGAGAATAGACCTGAATGAGTCTATTTTCTCTTTCTGTTGTGGTAATCCAATACAATCACGTAGTCTGCCTGTTATGTTCATTTAAATAATTGGGCTAAAAAAATAAAAGGGGGGAAATAAACAGTTCAACTCAAATCATTGTTTAAAGTAGCGGAAAGTGGATAAATAATGCCATTTATGTATATATAAAAAGAAAGGCGCATGTAGGTGTGGGTAGCTAATGTATTAAGTGGATGAAATAAACAGTGTATTCGGTCGGATGTATTCCATAAAGGGTATTGTATGCGCTCTCTCTCTCTCTTTTTCTAATGCCAAAAAAAAGCTTATTGCTGTCCAGGTGGTCTGCTTATCCTCACTTGTTCCCAATCCTCATCTGTCTTGGCTTGTAACCGCTAAAAAGAAACAGTTTTTAATCCAAGGTATTTATGACAAGACAAAACTCCTTACCATGTACTCTTCCTGCAAACTCAAGGTCCTTCTATTCTTATCGATACCCAATGCTTCTTCTTTAGCAACCTATTCATAATTCATCAATTGTCCCTTCCTAGCATAGTCTCTCTTTGTATTATCTTACAACTGTATGTCTCCTGTCCCGATGTTCGAACTTGGTCTTAGTCAATTCAGCCAACCCAAATGAACCCACTACCATAATGGCAAGAAAAGGAAGTCCAAAATAGATAAACGGCTTCTTCTTGGCCTGTTCAGCAACTGAATTGAATGCACTGCTGTGGTTATAAGGCTTATTCTGAAATGTTCCCATAAAGTGAAGTGTGTCAATTGAAAAAAGGTAAAAGAAAAAGGATTTTATTTGTACCCTGGCTTTCTTTTTACTATTCAAATCCAGATGAGCTTGCACGTATATCTTTAAACAATAGTACATCTGTTCATAATAGACGTCAAAAAACACTTGAATCGATACATGCGTGCGTACTTGTCACCTTTGCAGTGGATACACATACCAACACACTATCTCAGCAGCAGCTGGAAACTGAGAGTGCCCTAATATCCTATAAAGAGAGTAACAAGGCACAAATTAATAAAGCAGTAACCAATACCTGATAGGGTCTATCCACTGGATTACTCGATTTCAGTTTATTGACGCGTAGGAAGGGTATTTACACTATGATCCATCCAAATCATTCTCCTTCTTAACACTCCTAACCTCACTTGGGGTGAACATAATGAGTGCAGGGTATGAATAAAGTGTATATATGTCATGTTGAAGGAGTTGCAGCATGTCACACAGTTGTTGATAAATATATAAGAAATGAAGGTAGAATGTGTTGCATCTTCTTTAATTCCAGCACACCCTTCTTTTGTGAGTGGTTCTTCTTACTCTTTTGCCCGTCTTATTAGGTGATGGAAGATGGTTGGGAAACAACTCCATCATATTTAAATTCAGATGGCCGAGAGAAAGGGTGTCCCCGATACACAACCTGCATAGAAATAAAGGAGACAAGAACCTTATCTGTGTGTGATAGCAGAGTGTAAAAATAGACATAGAAACGGTACCTATTATTGGAAAGAATATACAGGGTATTGTCACATGGGAAATAGAAGTAGAATGAATATGGATATTCTGTCAATGTACTCTGGGTACAAATACAGGTGGAATAGAAGCATTTTTTCCTTCACTCTTTCGATCAATGCATAGTAAAATGAGTCTCAGTTATCGAAACAGTCTATCTTGTTATTAGCTGTGTATTGGGAAGACACTCCACATATCATTAGTTACAGGAATCACTTGGTATCTACTTGTATCTACTTTTTCTATAGTGTGTTACGTGAATACTGTCAGAATAGCTACAGTATTTGTGTCCTTGTATTCCATAAAAGGCAATTATAGTGATTGCACTCATTTACACAAATGAGAGGAGCGGTCTTTGAATGGCTTATACTGGTTAAAAAAAAAAGAAACTTTTTTTTAATAGATAGGGTGGGAAACCCAGTTGGATTCCATCCCTTTGTTATTATCGTCTTTTTTTAATAGTCACTGTCCTTTATTTCTACTCCATTCCACTCCTTACTCATTTCCCTTCATTTCGATCTCCTTATTCAGTCATGTCAGAAACTCCTCCTCCTTCTCATTCCTCAGATGACTTAAAAAAGCGTACTCGAGTGACTCCATCTCAACTGTCTATTCTCGAGGAAACATTCAACATGAGTGCTACTCCTGATTCAAAGATGAGGAAGCAGTTGGCTGTCAAATTGCAGATGCCCGAGAGATCTATTCAGATATGGTTCCAGAATCGTCGGGCTAAAGTGAAGATGCTACAACGAAGGGTAGTATTACGCCAGGAACAAGAATCTGCCCGTGCCAGAATGTGTGCTGAGGTAACCCAGCCTACTTACCCATACTGGTTCCCTACTGAACCCTATTCTCGGCCGTTTGCTGCTAATGTTCCCAGTAAAATGCCTATTCACCGTGCCTGGAGTTCTGATATGACCACTAGACATTCATCTATTCCCCCTCCTCCCAGTCTATTCCAGAATTCTTATGGAAGTGAAACTCCTTCTATTTCCATTAATGGAAGAAGTGACATGGGTGATGACATTTATGGCCTCACCGTCTCACCATCCACTACACCTCAACCCTACGGAGTACATAGAAGATTAGGTATATATATGTGCGTGTGTGAATATATATATACATAGGCTAAATATACCCTCTTCAAATAGAAAGTGAACCTCTTCAATCAGCACCCAGTCACTCAACTACTGGATTAATCACAGCTACTTCAATCACAGTAGGGTCATGGCATAGAATGAAGATCAGTCCTCATGATCTGATGTGCCACTTTAAGATGCCTGAGAGGTCATTTTCATGGCATATCAGAGACAGTAATTATCACTTTAAGATGATGATGCCATTTGACAATATTGCGTCTATTGTATTGAATGTACTTGAAGATAATATATCTGCCCAGATAGACATGGATCTGATAGAACCTCCCATCTTCTTCATGGAGAATACCAATGGATCTTGGGTACAATGCAGTGATTTCACAGAGGGAATGCAAGCATCCATCGTACTTCGACATATCATTCGTGGCTTAGCTTCTGACCTTAGACAGGAATTATTATCCATTGTGGGTGCAGATGAGAGGTTATGCCAGATTGCTCGATTCCCTGTTGATTCATTAGTCAATTCAATAGGATCTTCTATTGAACCAGCTGTATTGATGTCTCATCAGAACTGGAGGCACCAAAGCTTACCACCTAATCCCAACTGGGTTCAATCAACATATCCCATATAAGCTTATTTTTTTTGATATCCATTATATCTGATCCCCTCACTCTCACTCACTTCTCTTATATTACTCATACACCCACACACACATTATTATTGTTTACTCTATTACACTTCTGCTGCTATTTCCTCCCCCCTCTTCGTCCTCCTACCTTTCACTCTCTATTTTACCTATCAGTAATGTAATTCCACTTAAATAGACATCTGAATGATCCTATTGATGTATATTGAATATGCATGAATAGTGTAATGTATATGTATATGTGTATATGTGTATATGTGTATGTGTATATGTGTCTATATGTACGTGTATATGTGTACGTGTATATGTGTATATGTATATGTATATTAATGTGGTAGCATATATACATCCCCCATGTGTATGTATATATATATACTCTTATTTATTTGTTTTCTTTCTTCTTTCTTTTAATAAAACTTATTAGTTATCTCACTCGACTTTGTTTACCAGGTTTCCATATTCTATCTTGTCACACTCTAGCATTGTTCAAAGCCATTATTTTTAAAATAGGCAATTCATCAATTGAGTGTTTATCTCATTCCTTTTCTCTCTTTATTCATCTTCACCAATGATTATACAGTGTATATTACTCATCATTCTCCTGCTCCTCTATATAAGAAGAGAAGGTATTGTAGGCTACATTATTCAGTACATTAAGATGAATATCGGCAGCATAGAATACAAGACATCTACTCTGTCTATCAAAACACTTCCAAGTGGACAATCATGCTTCTATTTCCATATGGACCATCTTCATATAGACCTATTACACAAGGACTTACACACCATGGATCATCCCCACAGTGAAGATATTGCAGTTTATGCTTATTTCCTCCAATTGAAGGCTATATTCAAGACAATTCTCACTTATGTATTCCACCTATTGACACAGTCTGATATAGTCATGGAAGCAATGAAATACCTATTTGATATTCCTGTTCATATGATAATGAACATCACTGCTAACTACATCAGTATAAGAATTGATCATATCACATACAAATATGGAAACTTATTATGGGAAGTGGACTACATTCAATCAGGATCATCATTACACAAATATCCAAGTATCCATATGACAGGAGACACTTACTTCATTCTTCAGCTATTGAAAGAGAAGATATTGAATTTGGAAGTAGAGATAGGTCCATTCAAGATGTATTCTGCAAACCAACAACCGAGTGTAGTTATCCATACGGCATCTACGGTATCGATGAAGTATCACTTTGAATCACTCAATCTGAGCATTAGGTGCATAGATACAAGGATACATGTTGGGATGGCAACAGTTCATATGAACTCACTGATTCACTTATTACCCAAACATAGTGACACAGCTAAACCAAAGAGACAGAATAACATGATGAACTCTATTAATAGGTTATTCAATAAGGGTATATGGATATCATTCGGTCTAGAACTTCACTCTACAAATATCCTCTATGCTGTGAACCTCAATGAACAACTGACAATCACCAATCAAATGGAAGTAGAGAAAACCAGTTTATTCATCTCATCTTCATTCAGATCAAACCAATATCAGCCTATAGTTCACTTCCAGATCACTCAGCTCGAATGGTTCATCTCACTATGCACACAGCCAAGAATGCAATTAGTCGGAATACAGTCTATAGAACTCAAGGTATCGTCCTCTATTGAAGACTATTTCGGCAGCAGTATTCAACCCACCTTGTCTCAGCACCAGTTCATCAGTGTTACTGCATTCATCAATAAACCCATATGTTATATTGATCTAACCTATAAATATATACTAGATAGTATCACAGAGACCAGAACCAGTTCATCTTCTCTAGCCAGCCAAGACACCCACGTTGATTTACCCCAATGTGCATTCACCCTCGTCTGCAAGTCATCTACAGTTCAATGGTTAGGTATAGGAGATACCACGGGCTACGTCTATGCAAAGTCGATCATCATGCGATTATCAAGTGAATATATCTTCAAGTTGGACAATAACACCAATATCCCTGCTTTTATATCTGAAGTAGGCAATTTTGATGCCATCTTTGCTCGACAAGAATACCAGTGGTTGAATGCATCACATGTCACTACTCCTTTTCCTTCAGATAATATCACTAGAAGTAAACAGGATCATCTCCATCGGATCAAGAAAAGTGCCATCAAAGAGGCTGTTGTTCATTGGATCTGTACAGCCAGAGATGTTTTGCAAGGGAAAATCGATCGGTTGCCAGAAATGATCAGTCGTCCTGTGAAGTCAGATAAAAGGTATTGGAATTACAGAGTGTCTGGGAAATGTATAATACAACAATTTGATCTAGGGTGTTATGGTTGTGGACAATCGACTATTGATACACATCCTTTTATATGTATTCAGCAATTGACAATGACAACCAAGACGAATCTGCATGTAGATTCAATTCCTTCTTACAACAGAAGGAGAAAGAACAAGTATGAGGTGGTCATGTCTCTGGAGCGTGGTATTCATTGTGAAAACAACATCGACAATCTCTTGGTACAACTATGGGACGGCTGCGATGGTCTTTCTCCGAGCGTATACTGGTCTTCATTGATCCCAAGTGTGCTACGCTCAAATAAATTACAAGAAGAAGAAGTCAAGCAAGAGCGTCCTGTTTGGATTAGTCAAGTACTGAAGAAGTTTTATTTCAGTGTGGATATTACAGATGGACAAATCGTGATGATTGGTATGGAAAGACGTAGAGAAGATACAGAAGATGTTCCTCAATATATCAATAATTATCCATCAACTCATATTGTATCTCAATTCATATTAACTGTTCCCAAGGTGTCTTTAATATCGGAGAGCATTGAAGGATGTGAATCTAAATGTACAGTACGTTGTTATCTCGAGAAAACATCTCTTCATCAATCCACCAAGTGCTTGACTGAACTACCAACCAGCTCTAAAGACATTGCTTATGAGAGTGCAGAAACTGTGCTGTGGATATCAAAATTAAGTATTCATTTCACCATCAGAAATCAGGCTGTATCAATTTCTATCAACTTGAAGAAGTACGGTATTCGATACTCTCTATCCAACCATTACGCTTGTCTTCTCTTGATCCGTTCTTTGAAACAAGGGTCCCAACCATTTCAGAAAAAAAACCGATCCCCAATCGTGTGGGACATAGTCAAGATAAATGTGAAACGGGGTGATATCCTGATATGCTTACCTGCCCATGAGAAGTTGTATGTGAGACTTGACAATACCGTTTACGATTACCGAAACCAAAAGATCAAAACCTGTTTTCTCGAGAACCTGACTGTGATGGGAGTGTCTCCCCAGAACAAATTCAAATGGGACTTATTGATTGAAATTGATGAACTCAGTATTCATCCTTCTCATCAGACTGAACTTGATATCACCAAGCTCTATTTACGTATCCCATACAAATACATCTTATCTCGTATTATTGATAGTATTATCAATTCAGTAAAGACCGTCAAGGAGTTACATGCTATGTTGCTCACATCAGACCTAAAACCTGTATATACTTACTTTGGTCCCCATCCAAAAGAAAAACCTCTACAGGTCCCTAATATCACAGCCAAGACCAAACTCTTCAGTATCCATTTTGAGGATGATCCGCTCGAGGCCAGGTTGAGGAACATATTCCGAACAGGCAAGGCCGAACAAGAGAAACGAATGGCATATGAAGAAGCCCTAGAAGACAAAAAGAGAGAAATGATCTATGCTGAAACGAGGCCCAAACTCGGAAAATCATCTACGGTTTCTTCCTCGTTCATGAACAACAAGAAAGAAGAGCCGTCACCACATATCCCCTTTGATCCACAGCTCCATCACCAGTTACAAGAAGTAGAGAAAGACTTGTTAGAAAAGTTCTCAAAGATGTGGATCAAAAACATCAATGCGGTGCTTTCAAAAGAAGAAGAGTTCTATGATGAGATGTATTACCATGAAGATTACAGGAACTCTGCTACTGAATACGAAATCGATAGAGACTTGGATGACCCTTGTGTGCACACAGAAGATCCAAACGACCTCGTATCCAATGAGTTCATCATTCATATTTCTCCTAAACCGCTGTATCCGCCCTTGGCTAATTTCTCTACCCAGTTTGGAACCATCACGATCAGACCATCGGAAGCAGAAGCATTCAAGTCACGGTGTTTTGTTCATGAGATCGGTGGTCAGGTGCCATTAGACAAACAGTTCTCTGCACTAATTCCGTTTTTTTTTTCAATCGAAACTGGAAGAACATGGATCAAGTTACGTGACTACCCTCTCCCTTTACTCTATGTACCTGCCAACCAAGTAGACGATAGTGAGTGTATCTCATGGAGCCTGAACGGTCAGTATGTGATTGTGGATGAAACAGGGAGTAGCAAAGGAAGCAGGATTGTGCCCGTACCGATCGTACCTTCAGGATACACTTTATCGTGTGTTCGAAATGGAGCATCTATCAAGTTCTATTCAAAGGTTGATTACACTATTTGGAGTAAAGGTATTTCGTCGATCTGCTGGTCTCCTTCTTACAGTCCGGCAGTACAACACATCCTTCGGGTTCTCGAAACCATTGCTATGCCCAAAGCTGACCCGTCTCCTCGACTTGGATTCTGGGATAAAGTGCGCTTGTCAATCCATACACGCGTCAAGTATGATTTCAGGAATGGAAGTGAACTTGCTTTTGTAGTAAAAGGGACACGTAATCCGTATACTCTCACCGGTCGTGGTGCCGGGTTGACTAAAGTATGGAACAAACAAGTCATCTCTTTGCTAGGCTACAGTAATCCCGAAAGTGAGTTCTTACAGATCATGAGTCAAGAGTTCATATTGGCTGTGCCTGACTTGATCAAAGGTGGATACGTGCCTGAGCTTCCTGATAGTCCGAAATACGATCGAGAGAAGATTCAGTATGAGTCGAATTGTCGGTTTTCCAAGGTCATTTTGAGGTTGACGGATGGTGTCAGGCTAGGAATCGGGCTTCATTTCGAAAGGTTCCTGTGTAATCCTCTGGAAGATTGTGCCACTTGTGGTGTGAATCTCAAACAAGGGTGTAAGTTGAACAATGTCAATCGATGTCGAACACAAGATTTCTTGCCTCATCATACGGTTACTTTGAAATCTCCAGAATATGTGAATGCAAGGTTCAAGGTAACATAAAAAATGAAGAATAAACCATGTCACTCATATTTTTATGAATAACAGAAAGGAGAGTATGATGCTTATAATGGATTCAGGTCCAACTTCTTACACTTGTCTATCAGTATTATTAAATTAAATAATGGGGAGAACAAGCAACCGATGTCATCTAATGCCATGTACCTTACTCCTTGTACAATCACACATTTTGCTCAATGGTTAAAGAACTTTGGTGGCCCTCTTTCTTTTCCTGTCAGACAAGGTTCACTCTATACTGCGGGAGAAGTAAGAAGATCAGTCTCATTTGGTGAACACTTGGATACAATCAAATACAAAATCATGCTTCAGCCATTGGCCATCAGCTTCTTTTGTACTGACCAAGACCACACACTTATCAAACAATTCGTAGGACTAAAAGCCCAAGTCAAATCGTTCAGTATGGATCTACACAAGAGAAGAGAGATTGTCCTACACCATTTCAAAGACAATGAAGTAACCAAAGAACATATCCAGGCCAAACGAATATTCCATGAATCTCAACTGCAATTAGTGGATATCGATCTTAGGGCCATCAAGACAACTTATACTTCACCATCTAAACAAAGATCGTCTGAAGTAGAAGATGGGGCAACTACTAACCCATGGATGGATCCACGAGATTATGTCTTATTCGAGACTGTTCCAGGGTCACAAGTACAGATAATATCGCATACAGAAGTACATCCATTTGTGTTTGCACCATTAGTGTATCATGGAAGACAGAATGATGAAACGGGAACTGAGAAGAGAGATTATTTGAGACAGACACATGATTGTATGATGAAAAAACCAACTGGTAAGCTTTTATTGCCCATTTATATTTGTGTGTGTAAATCAACGTCTTTATATAGAAACGACTGAGTTCCAGAAAAACCACTTGAATCAACGAGCAACTGAACTGGATGCCATCATTGACATGTATGACGATAAACTGGAATCCTTCTTAACTATTCAAAATGAAAGACTCATGAATGACCCATCACTGTCTGAAAAGGTAAAGTGTCTATTCTCTTTTTTGAATGTCAAAATAATAAATTCTATTTTTTTTACTAGATCCAACAATGTAAAAACCATCTCAACAGACTCTATGCAAGAAGATTCATGCTTCAGAACTATCTTTCTGAGTTTATACTCGAAGCAGCCATAGGAACTCACAATAAAGTCAAGAGTTCCCAATCCTCCGTTTCTTCCATCACCAAAAAAAACACACTTTCAGAATGGGAAAGTCTGATGGGCCACTTCAAGGACCGGTACCTGATTCATAATCCCCAAATCATATGGAACAACTCGGTGCGAGATGTGCTTTATCAACTTCAAGAAGTGTTTTCACTGCATTCCATCCATAACTACAACTTATCTACTCGATGCCTCAAGTCACTTCAAGAACTAGTAGCCAATGTGGAGTGTCGTGAAGATGAAGAAGAAACAAGTACAGCAAAAGAAGATTCGTTTTCTTTGGATGAATCCGATCATGATCAAGTACCTATGAGGAAACTGAAGAGAAAACAAAAAGATGAGCCATTGCCTCGTGTTTACATGTGTGAGGAAATAGATAATGCAGATGACCCGTTTATTCAAAGAAACAGTATACCAAACGGATACGATATGCGAAGTAGCTTTGTGATGGACATGATCAACCCTCAGATCAATCTTCAGAGTGATAAGACATTAGATCACCTTATCTTGGTCACAAACGAGAGAATTCTTATCAAAGGATTCGATATCTTGGACAACACAAACAAGATCGTTGATTCTTCAGTAGGAGTGGCAGACAAGGATATTCATTTGGTCAAGACAAGATTTATTGCTAATCTGAACAACTTGCAATTGTTGATTGCGAGAAGACGAGAGATGACCGAATTTGATGTGTTACTGGAGAACAGTTATGGGCAATCGCAACATAACCAGCTTCATTGGACAGCATGGGTAACTCCTGAACAGCTTTGGTATCACCGACAAGCTACTTTCTTTGAAAGCTTCCAGCGTATTGCTTCTCATGTATCAGGGACTGCTCAAATAGACAGGTATAATCCATTAAGAATCAAGACATCGAATGATGATATGATGTCGTTCGAAGACAGAAGTAATACTTTTCAAGTCTATTTCCCAGATCTCATCATTGCCTTGAATTCTATACAAGGAAATATTGTGTATGAGACACTTTCCAATCTGTTATTAGGAAATGATGGGTCTATCAAAAAGAAGAAGAGGACAAGAAAGTTGAGTAATGTGATGCTGGCTGCTACTCGTAGTGATATGAGAGAAACTGTTGGTCAGGTGGAAGTACTTCAGATCAAATCGAGAAATCTCTATAGACTGCACAAGAGGTTTATGAAACAAATGGAGAAGCTAAGTACAGAAGGTGTTTCTCAGTTCAATGAAAATTGGAAGCAGCTGAATGTCAATCTGGAGAAGCTCTATCTGATAGTGGAAGCCATCAAGACTATCCAGACATTCCGTACAGATAGTAGCATTAGAGAAACAGATACAGCCACCAGATTTGCACTGACAGCAAGACAAATAGAATGGGAAGCAATGAATGATGATAATCAATCTTCTCTCTGTCATTGCATACTACTCAATACCAAATTAGATATATTGAAAAAGCCAACGGGTTCAAGTAAAGCACATCTAGAGGTGGAAGAAGTCAAATTGAAAGATACAACACCCTCTGCACCCTTTACTTATGTCCTAGAGGCTTACAATGCTGCTAGTATATCAGATAGTTCAGCAAAGAAGATGTTGCAAGTTACCATACAGATCTCTCCACCTGTTGGAGGCATACAAGTCATTAGGCAGTTAGAAATAAGGCTGATGCCTGTGAATCTGCAGATAAGCAGTGCATTTGGATTAGCAATGAAGAAGTATCTGTTCCCTAGTTTCAACAAAGAATCATTGGCTAATCCAGCCAGTAGCCACTCAGAATCTGCAGCAAAAGATTTCTTAGATTCAGGTTCAGATGAATCAGAAGAAGAAGAAGCAGAGGAGGAGGCGCCTCCAAAGATCAAACGATCTGCTAAAAGGGAAGGAAGCTTTGCCAGTCTAGACTTGTTTTCGAAAAAAGAGAAGAAGATGGCAGATGAGAAAAGGATGAAGACAGATGAACTCTCTTTGATGAAGAGAAGGTCTTCTACCAACAAAACATTTATATCTATCCATATTCATGGTGCCACACATTGTCTGAGCCTTCAAGTAAGTGATTATTCAACATGATTGTCTCAGATGAACTTACTCGTTATATCATCTACAGGGACCCACAGACAAGAGTCTATACAACATCTACAATTTGCCCTTTAAATTACCTAATATAGAGTATAAGAATGTCACTTGGTCCACAGTGGAGATAGTAGAAGCTGTACAGAAAGGTAATAAAACGAGTAATAGTAATTTCCACTTCCTTGTTTCTCATCTGTCCTCTTCAGAATTCATCAGGGCCATTATTAGGCAGAGTCCATCCATCTTCAAAAGTAAAGTACTTGGAAACAGGCGTACCAGGAAAACTTCTATTTCTTCCTCCACCTATGAAGTTGGTCCTGATTCCCTATCTACCCGTAGTCGAAACCAGTCCAGCCAATCACTTTATTCCTACAGACGATCTTTTACTACAGAAGAAGAAGACAACAACGAAGATATCCAATCGCTCTACTCTATTGCCCCAGAAGAATCCAAAGAGAACGGGCGATCCAAATTACATAGGAAGAACACACTCAGTACATTGGTTCATAAGACAAAATCGTTATTGAAATCCCACCATGCGAAAAACACGTCCAGTTAATTACCATAATAGGAAAATCGTGAACAGGAAAATAATACAAAACATTTTTTTTTTCTTCTCCCCTAACTGAAAAAATATAAATAAAAGAAAATAAATAAATAAACCGTTCACCCTTTAATAAACCACACACATCTTTTGCATGGTTGTCCAGTCAAAGGTTGCAATCAGAAAGAACATTTACAATATATTCACTCGAAAGTATGGACTTCATATCAAAGTAGACGCTCAACAGTATTTAGTGGGATTACTTGCTCATGAGAGTGATGTGACTGACTATTTAGAGAAGATAATCTACACATACACAAAGAGATACAATGGTAATAGACGACCACCCTTCTTTGTTCATACACTAACACACTATCTTCTCTAAGATGATCATTCTGTCATTATTGATTCAGGAACCATAAAGGAAGTAGTGGCAGTGTTACAGACATCAGCAGCTATTGCCACTGGAGTCACTCCTTTCCAGAGACAGATCCAACCAGAAGTAGCGAGTGAGATGGATATCGACATGGGAACATTTGAAGACAGTGTCTATGATGATCCAATGGAGAGTACACAGTCTTCAATGCCACCCATGACAGACGATGATGATACACAGGCCACCAATGGCAGTGTGGTGGTGGAACAGCATAATAAGAAAGAAGAGATCATTAATATAGCAGAACATTTTCATGTAGTGGATGCATTCAGTTTACCTAATTTGGTTTATGATGAATACAGAGGAACATTTCAAAAGTAAGTTTCATTGTAGGAAAGAAACATCGAGGCTGACCATTCCTGAATAGATCGAGTAAGAAGGGTCTGTTATTGGCAGATGGGAGGGATAAGAGCAGTATGTTCAAAGAGAGATTGCTGCTTGTAAAGCAGAGGTTACTCAGAAATGAAGATTTTGCTCCTGCTATGGCTAAAGAAGCTTCATATGTGAAGGTAGTACCGGACAAATGGACAATGAATGGAGTGTAGGACTAACACTTTACAGCTTACCCCCATTAAAGAGTTGATAGGCCATGATGGGAAGTTCTTTGTGCTACTGGGGATGCTTACTCAAATAGAGCAAGGGAAGATACATTTAGAGGATGCTGGAGGACATATAGAACTGGACTTATCCGATGTGGTATGTAAATAGAAATAAATGTGTGTGTATAGAGCTGTATTGACACACTTTGTTGGAAATTAGGTCTATGACCATGGACTGTTTACTGATGGAATCATAGTGATTATAGAAGGCACATATACCTATGACCATAACTTCAAAGTAAAGGAACTAGGATTACCACCACCAGAACCACGGCACATGACAGAGTAAGCAGTAATCATATGACAGTGAAGAGTGTTCTTACCTGTCTGTTTGTAAAGGGCACTATTAGAGCATATTGATTTCCTTGGTGTCCCTAAACCATTAGTAGAACATGTAAGTGCAGATACTATCACTGCTTATTCACATTGTGTGATTAAAAGTTGTTTTGGATAGAGACTTCTCCTTGAAGAAGAAATAGCACATAAGGATATAAGCTTTGTGATCCTGTCCAATGTGTACCTGGATCAACCCAAGGTGAGAAATACGAAAGATGATCTGATAGTGGAGATTAGAATAAGAGGGGAGTGGAGTCTTAACCTTAATTCTTATAATAGATCATGACTGCATTAAGCACTCTATTTGACAGTTATCAAAATCAGTTGGTGCCATTGGCGTTTATCTTCATTGGGAATTTCTCGAGTAAACCCTTCCATTACACGCCCACAGAGTCTGCTAAATACAGAGATAATTTCACTGCATTAGGTGATTTAATAGGCATGTATCCCGAAATGGCCACCCACACTAATTTTGTCTTTGTGCCCGGTCCGAGAGATCCATGGAATGACGAGATTCTTCCCCAACATCCACTGCCTGCTAGTTTTGTATCTAAATTAAAAAGGAAGTTAAGGAAGGCCACATTCACCACCAATCCCTGCCGTATTCGATACTGCACACAGGACATGGTCATTTATAGAGAAGACTTACTGAATAAACTAATGAAGAGAACACTGATCACAACCAATTTAGACTGTGATCCCAAAGCCGTCAATCATGTAATCAAAGCAGTCTACACCCTATTTATATTATATTTATTTATCTATTTTTGTTTATAGCTTATACACACAATAGTAGATCAAGGTCATCTTAATCCACTGCCACTGAGAACAAAGTCTGTCTATTGGGCTTTTGATAATGGGCTCAGATTATATCCACTGCCACATACAGTAAGTAGAGAGCATAATGAATATAGATGCGTATTCATTCTCATCCTCTACCATAAGCTTGTATTGGCTGATTCATGTGAGGCCTATAGTGTTCGATATCAAGATACTCTCTGTGTCAATCCAAGTTCCAGCATAGTCGATAGTAGGTTTAGCTGGACAATCTATTATCCTGCAACCAAGAAGACCACACAACGGTAAGTGAACACAAATGCATAAGTGTACTCCAGCTATTGATTTCTACTCTTCTCAAGGTGGATCACTGTATAGGAAAGACCCAATAGAACTTTCCTGATTGAGTGGAAAAATAATTAAATATATAAAAAAAAAAAAAAAATAATTATTGAACCCTTGTTTTCTTCCCTTTTTGTTTTTTCCCCAGCTCATAAATAGTGATAAATATTTCATTCTTCTCACTATTTATTTCAGAGCACACACAGACAATCAACAACAGCTGTTATTTTCAGAATAGAAATGAGCACTTTCTCACGGGCTCAAGTAGAGGGAAAATGTGGGCCTGATAGTTGTTGGGTTATTGTGAATAATTCAGTCTATGACATCACCACGTTCTTAGCCGATCATCCCGGTGGAGATGACATCCTATTAGAATATGGCGGTAAAGACATCACCAGTGTCCTCCATGACCCTCATTACCACAACCACTCAGATGCAGCATACGATGTCCTCTCTGAATATTACCAAGGAGAGCTGGTGGATAAAGAACCCCTCATGATCTCCACTACCAAATCAGCCTACAAGAAAGATGTGCGAGATGAGCAGTTTCTTGATCTCCGTAAAGCCTTGTTCCCTCAACTGTGGAATGCGACTTATTCCAAGGCGTATTATCTTGAAATGATTCATAAACCACGTCATGTACCCTATTGTGTTCCTTATTTTGATAATGATGTATTGGATCTATTATCAAAAACGCCTTGGTATGTGGTACCTACTTTGTGGCTTCCATTTGTGGTATTCCAGCTATGGAGATCAGTGACGGAAATGAATGGATCAATTGAGGTTGCAACAAAAGGGCTGATGGCAGGTATTCTGTTCTGGTCTTTATTTGAATATGTGTTGCATCGATTCCTTTTTCATTTAGATGACTTTGTACCTGATCACTGGTTTGCACTGTTATTACACTTCACACTCCATGGTATTCATCACCATATGCCTATGGACAGGTAAAAATAGAAAAGAAAAGAGGAGAGAAAGTTGGGGTGTGTCTAGAGGGATACGTACATTGATAGAAATACTCACCTTATTTTTACCAGGTTGAGATTGGTGATGCCTCCTGCATTGACAATCATATTGAGTGTACCTGTATTCAGTCTGGGGCATGCCTTATTTTACCCTGCACTCGCCCATGCATTCATTGGAGGAGTTTTCTTTGGCTATATATGCTATGACATGATCCACTATTACCTCCATCATGCAAAGGTATTCAAGTTCTACTTTAGAGAATTAAAACGGTATCACATCGCCCATCATTATAAGAACTATAACCTTGGGTTTGGTATAACATCTAAACTGTGGGATCATGTATTTGGCACTGTGTTATACATGGACAATGAAAAATAACCATACAACTACTTTTTATTCAAGGGATCCCCCCATCTACTTACTTTCTATTAATAAACTAAACATTGAAACTGCATTACTCATATCACATGATATCATTGTACCTAATAACAGTGTGTGACCCACACTACAATAAGAAGTCCAGTACAAAAAATAACCATCCATGTGCAGAGTTACGCCTTCAAGTAGACAAGATTAATTAAATTTTTTCTTTTTGGGTCTGTTCATGTCTGTCATTTTTTTCTCCATTTTGCTTCTACAAGAAGAAGAACAAAGTGAGAGAGAAGAGGTGAAAAAACCATATGTTTATTTTAATGTAATACTCATACATCAAACCACTTTATGTATCCTATTTCTTTGTAATTTTACACACTTTAATTTAGAAGTTGTATTCTGCAAATGCCCATTATTTATGGATTGATAAGGTTAAGGTTAGCCATGATAAACTTATTGTATTATGTATTTAAAAATAATAATAAAAAGTGTTGATTGAAAAAAAAGTGATCCTATATTCATATTACACGTGCGATGATGGTGTAACTGTGCTACTCTTATTTTATAATATATAGTATGTTGGTTATTTCTGATATACTGAAGTGGGGAGAAATCAAGCATAAGGGTCATCTGTAGTTCAAGTAGATGAGTGATTTGATTGTTTACATCAGATAATAACGATAGTAACCCCTTGATGTCTTTTATCTGATTTCTCTCGAGTTCATCTATTCACCCATTTCGAACACAAAAGAAGAATCGATAAGCCGTAACCATAGTAATATGTGTTGCTTAGTATTTCTAAAATTGATAGTGTAATATAATCTCTGGTAGTTTATTGCCACATGTTGTCCTACCTGTTATTTGAACCCCTCATTTTTATATCGTTTTGAAGTATAAAAGGGTTTTTTTTGATTATTTAGTTAAAATAGAAAATATTATAAATACGCTTTTCTTCTTCTTCTCACTTCCATTCCTTCTTCTTCTTCCTTTTTTTTCCTTTTCTACCTAAACAGCCTTCACTCTCACCAACCAGAAAAGGGAACAATAAAAGTAAAAAAGATCGAGAAAAATCAAAGAAAAATAAAGCAAATCCACGTTTTTTAATCATCCGATTAAAGAATAAATGACTTCTCCACTACTATCCCCAAAAATAATTTGTAAAGTAAGGGCACTTTATTTATATCAGTCACCAGATACTTCTTCACTCAGCTTCGAAGCAGGAGACTGTATTGACGTACTTGCTAAACTCGAATCAGGATGGTGGGATGGATGGTAAATGAACTGATGTCAACATTAAAGAAAGATTATCAACTTTTTTATTTCTTAGCTGTGAAGGAAGACGAGGTTGGTTTCCAAGCAACTATGTCGAGATCATTGATCATACACCTTCCTACATGATGGACAGAATCATATTACCTCCAGCACCCAAGATGGGAGACCTCAAACGAGTGTCATTACAGAGCTCAGGGAGTTCAGATATCAGTAAAGATGAAACGAGCTTACCTGATGGATGGACCATCCAGGTGAATGAAGGCAGATTGTGTTATTTCAATGAGAACACAGGGAAGACGTTGGACTATCATCTGTTCCCGGAACACGAAGATGTAGTCCATGATATCATTATTGACCGAAAAAACTCAAGTATCTTCAAAAAGAACAGAGAAAGCGTGGAGTCATTTGATTCGGATGATGACATGTTTGTGGGAGATTTAAGTGCTAGTGCGGTAAAGAAACTCCAAATTTCCCCTACTGAATTTAATTAGATACATAATATTATTTTTGGAGTTCAGTTCATTAACACATTATTTATTATAGTTAATGGAGAAATGGAGAGAACGCAAGACTCCTAAAGGAAGGGTGTATTATTGTAATATGTTAACACAGGAAACAACATGGGATTACAATGACATTGATCCAGAAACTGGTCGATTGGTAAGAAATAAAGAGAGAGTTACATCAACCGTTTTATTTGACATTTTCTATGGGTAGAGAAAGACAGCTGATATGGAAGGAAACAGTTTCCTACAACCTATTTGCAGTTCACAAAAACAATTCCTAGAAGATACAGGATCTGCTGAACTGACTTGGAATAGACTGGCTACAGATGTCGCATTGACCATTCACCAATTAAGTACTGCTGCTCAAATGAAACAATACGAACAATTTCCTCAAAAGACAGCAGATATAGTCGAATCTGTTCGGCTGATGTTCTATGCATCCAATTCCATGGAGAAAGACACAGAATTGGTGCAGAATCCTATCTTCCGTGACCCCAGACGAGCGATCATCTCATCTCTCTCCAAACTCATCTTATCTTCCAACTTCGGGTTTGAATCAGCCACCATCCAAAATGTCTTGATCAAAATGCCAGAGAAGATACAACATGACACCAATGATCTATTGGTAGCCGTCAGAAATTTTGTCATTGTCTGTCAAAAGCACAAAATAAAAGTAGAGCCTATGAATCCTAAATTATTAGATAAGAGTCACATTACATTTCCAAATATACTCAATGACAATAAAACTGTGAATGTGTCTGGTATCACTTTACAGAAAGACAGTGTGATCAGTAACGACAGTACACTGGTTGAAGTACCTAAACGGCCTCAATCAGATCCTAATCCATTGGGATCCAAGCACCGGTTCTTTCTGAACCAAGATCTCGTTCTCAGTTTACAGACATATGCTCATCAGATCTATAAATTCACTCGAGAACTATCCGAAGTGGCTCATGCAACACTCCAGAAATCAGAAAACAAGCTCAATATCACCGAAGACAGAGCAAAGACACTGAATGTGTTTCAGTCAATTTCGAACCAGATTAGTAAATACATGGTCATTCTGGATGATATCTCTCTTGACCATCTTGATAGCCATTTTATTCCGTCTGTTGCTTATTATCGCCTGGGCCGACAAAACCTGTACACTTCCATCGCTCATCTGTTTGGTTCGATTCAGTCGATTACGAGTATATACCATGACCTGAAAGACAGTGTAAATGCTATTCAACTCGCTATTGAAGACATCGAGGCTGCTATTGAGAATATTGAAGTCAGTGTGATTGCCATGGCCAACGAACGAAGACGGATGATTGCATCGAATACTCTGGTACTTGATGATATTCCTCCTCCTTCTCCGATCGAAACAGAGAGTCGCATGGATATCACAGATGAATCCAGTGAGATAGGTAGTACAGAAGAAAGTAACCGGTCTGTGAGTTCTAGAACGAATCGCTCTGTATTCAATAACATCGAAATCAGGGTCAACCGAAGAACGCAATATATCTGCCGTGCCGATCATGACACGAATGAATGTCCCAATGAAATCGAGTTCTGTACAGACAACACTGTCAAAGGTGGAACACTTGCGGCATTGGTGGAACGCCTAACTGGGCACGATGTTTTAGGTAACTCTCACACACCCTCACACACACACACATTCTGAAACTAAACTTTTCTGTATATAAATAGATACCAATTTTATTGCTACTTTCTTATTGACTTATAGGTCATTTTGCACAACAGAGGAGTTTATTGCATTATTGGAAGATCGATATAATATGTTACCCCCGGAAAGATTGACACCTGAAGAACTAGATATCTGGACAGAGCGTAAACAGAAACTGGTTAGATTGAGGTGAGTAGAGTTTATAAAAGAGGAGCAAGAAAGAGTGAGATTGATCTGTTACTCCAAACATATTTTAGAGTTTTCAATGTACTCAAGAATTGGTTAGAAAATTACTATATTGATGAAGACGCTTATTTACTGAGTCGGATTGAGTATTTTACAAACACAAGTATCCGAGATGTCTCTGCCTCTGCAGCAGATAAGATCATCAATTTGACGAATAGACACTCCAATACAACGATGAGTGAGTTGAAGAAGATAGTTCAGAATCAAGTGCATGCGCCAGATCCTATTTATCCCAAAAACATCCATCATTTTCAGCTGGCTGATATTGACCCGATTGAATTAGCAAGACAACTCAGTATTATGGATTTCGGACTATACAGCAGTATTCGGACAATTGAGTGTTTGGGAAAAGCATGGTCAAGAGAAGATGAAGATGAGTTGAATGCCGCTAATATTAAGAAATCAATCATGTATTGTAATAGACTAACATCATGGGTCACTGAATGTATCTTGTCCCATGAGGAACCCCGAAAGAGGGCAATGGAAATCAAATATTGGGCCCAGGTGGCAGAGGTAAGAGTACACCCTCGATTTGGAACTATAATAATTAACCTTAAATAAAAATAGCAATGTAGAAACATAAACAATTTCAACACCTGTATGGCTATTCTTTCAGCCTTCGATAACAGTGCTATTGGTAGACTGAAGAAGACATGGATGGTAATAGAGCAGTGTTATGTTTACTTCGTTTTACTTACTCCACTTTCTCTCTTTCAAAGATGTGCAGTAAAACAACTATCCAATCATTGACCCAATTAAGGAAGATATTGGGTGCCAATCGCAATTTCACAGAATATCGGGATATTATTCACTCTGTCAATCATCCATGCATTCCCTTTCTAGGAATCTATCTTCAAGATTTGACATTCATTGAGGATGGTAATCCAGATTATCTTAGAGCAACAGAGAACCTGATTAATTTTGCAAAGAGGTATAAGGCAGCTGAGATCATCAGGGAACTTCGACAGTTCCAGGCATTCCCCTACAGTTACAAATCAATAGCTGAAATACAGAATTATATCAAGATTCGATTGAATGAGAGTCATGAAGTAGAGCAGTTATATGAAAGAAGTCTTTTTCTTGAACCTAGAACGGCCGAATAGTTGATGTCAACTGTTGTATTTTTAGTTATTTATACCATATATGTCGTCTTTATTATTTACTATGCAAAAAAAACCCTTAATCAAAGTTTAATCCACCCACCTGCATAACTACAAACACACACTCACACACTTACACACTCACACACACTCACACACTCACACACACTCACACACACTCACACACTTACTTACACTCACACACACTTACTTACACTCACACACACTTACTTACACTCACACACACTTACTTACACTCACACACTTACTCACTCACACACTTACTCACTTACTCACACTCACATTTACACCCACCCACCCCTACACCACTTGACATGAGATTCTTCTGTCTCTTAGTTAGTAACATGTCTATGCCTCCATCATAGTTATCCCCAACCATTATTTTTACACCTTATAAAATAATAAGTACTTATTGTAATCAAAAATAATACAGTAGTAATAATTACCGAAATAACATTCTTATTGTATGAAATAAAACCAAAATATAATAATAATTAACCCTCAATCTTCTTTGTCTTAATCATCTTATTACTTTTATCCACCCAAATGCCTATTCCAGAGGACATACCTATGCCTGTCGAAGCAGAGAATGAGTGGGTTGACATTATCAACACGATGGGAGAATTGGATACAACCATTCGAACCATTCCAGATGAACTGGAGGAGCCTAAATGGGATAATGAAGCAGACATCCAAAGGGTACAACATGCCACTCAGTCTGTACAACAATCACTCTCTGTGCATATGATGATCCACCATACACCTCCTGTTTCTTCTACCCAACACACTGCTCCAGTGGCTGCTATCCAACCCACCATCATGAAACCCAATGAACCCGATAAGCATGACATGCCAGGAGAATTCCCTAAATATCCTAAGTCTGCAGGATTGGGAAGACTCGGTCAATTAACCCACTACAGTCACGCAGATAAAGGATATCAAGTCGACTCCCCACTCTTCTTATTGACTATTACATTCATCATTTTATTTGCACGCTTATAAAGGAATGCCCCATAGAATAGGAAATATAATAAAAAATAAATTTTAAATTACAATCTATCAATCACAGCCTGTAATTCATTCTCTGAGTAGATCTTGAAGTGATGTTCTGGTGTCACAGAGGCAATCTGGACATTTGCTTTGTTTAGTTTCTCTTCCATGACTGATTTCAATACAGTCAAAGCAAGTGTTTCTGCCTCTTTCAATGTCATTGACTAAATAGATAATAAGTCCCAAATTTAACCAATCATCTTTCTGCTTTTACCTTGTGATATTCCTTCTGTAATTCAGTCTGAGCACCTTCTGATCCTGAACCAATAGCTTTGGCTTGGTATCTCATAAATGTGCCTGAGGGATCAGCATGGAAACTAATAGAGAAAGAGAGATATGAATAAAAAGTGAAAAAAGAAGTGCGTGTGTATATGCTATTTACAGTTGAGGTCCGTTCTCATCAATACCAGCTATAAGTAATGCCACACCAAAGGGACGACTCTAGTAATAAACAATGAATACAAACAAAAATAATACTTTTTATCACGCTTATGTCTCTCACCATGATGGATTCCTCTCCTTCTGCTCCTTCACCAAATCTCAAGGCTAAATCACATACACTCTGGGTGACACTTTCCACTTTGATAGGTTCATCATAAGTAAATCTGTGATTCTATATACACATTTCATTAACATCTGTAAACGATCATATGAACTGTCTATGTTTTACCTGTGCAGCTACTCGGGCATGTTCGATCATAGTTCTGGCATCTGCTGTCATGCCACTGACTGCACATCCTAAGTGGGTATCTATTTCCATTATTTTCTCAATTGAACTAGGTTCTAATAAAGTAGAAGATACTCGCTTCTCAACAGCCAACACAACACCTTCTGATGTCTGCACACCAATAGCTGTTGTACCGAGCTATTGTAAAGGTCAATAACATATGACTCTTCTATTACTCTAATAAACTCACTTTGATAGCTTCAATGGCGTATTCTACTTGGAAAAGACGACCTTCAGGTGAAAATGTGTTGACTCCACGATCATATTCGGAACGCGTCAAGAACATGTTTAAGTGTGTGTGTGTGTGTGTGGAGAAAAAGGGGAAAAAGGGGAGCAAGACTTATTTGAATAAAAAGAACGCGCAACCCGAACAACTTGATATTCTCTAAGAGATGACGTAACATGTTCAGACAGTGTGTTTTTGTCTCAATTTATTTTAAAAAAAAATTCTCTTAATGATGTGTTCCCTTTATTGAATAGCCGAACCCTCTTTAGGGGCTTGACTTTGACGTCTCTGTCTTGCTCTTTCTGCCACTACAGTCACACCAGGAAAAGTGTCTGTGTCCTTCCTCCATGTATCAGAACTATTATCATCCTGGCCAAGTATCTTCTGTTGAAGGGCTACTCCTTCAGCAACAGCAGACACACCTACTAAATCCCCTTGTGTCATCTCTGTCAAAGGGGCTTCTTCTCCTCCTTCTTTGATGGGAGCATAACGACGAAGAGCATTGAGTTCTTCCATAAGTGTGTCGTATCTATACTTCACTCTAATATTAGGCACATTTGTCTTTGTCATGTCGTTTCCTTTGGCACCAGGCTTATAGTAATGACGACCGATCCAGTGCTTCTTGATTCTGTCTTCCCATCCACACTGGAGGACAGAATTACGTGCGAGTTCACACATATCTGTGGAGGAGAATTTCCATATTTGAGCTGCTACACTGTATTCTTCAATCAAGGGTTCACGAGTAAAATGGAACTGAAGTGGATCATCTGTGGACAAAGAGATATTGAGCCCTCGTTGGAAGAATTGGGGTAGAGGGTTTCTCTCATAGGTCAAGAACAGTGCATTGTTAGAGAGTGGAGACATGGCAATGCCCACTTGAGCAAGATAGTACAGGTATTGTAATGCAGGCACCTTTCTTAATAGAATACCGTGACTGATACCATAAGAAGTAAGGAAGGCAGCAGCCAGATGATCAGTATCACCTGCTTCACCACAGTGGGGTCTTAGTACAAATGTATTGAATCTACGTATCTGTCTCCAGTGATTGAGTGAGGCGATGTTGGAGTAGAGATAGTACAGATAGTAGTTGTAGGGTGGATTGGATGGGTTATCCCATTCTTTAGGAATAGGACATTCTCTATAGATTCTTCTTTCTACCTTGGATTCATCATCCACAGTATCGAATCCAATCACACGCTGTAAGAAAATGTAGAGTTCAGGGTGTGAGTGGGGATCCTTGGTGACTTCAAATAATGGCTGGAATAGATCTAATGATGAAGTATTAGTCAATGGATATATGCACACACAGAAAAAATGAAATGGGTTACTTTACTTGTAATGATGTCACCAAAGTTATCTACTTGGCCTGTTGATTTGTAAATATCATATAATCTAGGTACTTGCACTAACCAACGCAGATTGGGCGAGAACAGCTTATTGTTGACTACCCATTTAGCCAGCTTGTCCCACTCATTAATGGATCTATTATTCATGTCAGTACTTGTCCATCTCATAACACACTCTATCCCCATTTACCTTCCATAAATAGATACACGGTATTCTGCCATTTGATATTTAGATGACTCCAGATCAGATACAACCTCCTTTGTGATCTCTGCTAAATATCTGCCCTGAATATAATTATCTGTCTTCATGAAGATCTCTCTTAGTCTACTCTCACCAATGGGATTATACTTCAGGTTGAACTTATCAAATCGATGGAATGAATCCTTATGAGCCTAGACAAGGGACTCAGTAACGGATATAGAATAAAAACAAGAAGGAAACCTTACATGCATGTCCAATGTATCAATACTCAAATCATAAGCAGTTAATCCCAAACTATCAAACACTCCTTGTAATGTCAAGTACTCTTCATCACGATAGATAACCACATCCTACACAAATGGCTTGTTAACTTGCCTTCCTTTTCATCTCGTTTTATGTTCACTTACATCAGCTGATCTCTTCATTTTGGACTTGATGAATCGTAATAGATGTTTCTGGTTCATACAACTCGAGTGATGTACGTGAGTGTCTACCTTTCTGACGTTATAGAAGTCTCTGTGAGGAACTACTTTGGAAGAAGCCAATTCCTCAAACTCATGCAACAGTATATACATTTGCCATTTCGAATCAAGGTAACGTAATCTTCTAAAGGCAAAACTCTTGGCTGGCCCATCACTAGAGAATCCATCAATAAGATATTCTTTTCTCTCTTCTGCTGGACATATTTACCTTATTGCATTCTGAACATATTCCAGGTCTTCATAGAATTCTTTGGATGTCGGTATACTAAACTCGTTTTTCTCTTCTTCTTTATCTGTGAATAATTCATTAGGTTTAAGTAAAAACTCTACCAATCATTTGCCAGTCCCAGCTCACCTTCTTCTGTCTTGTACACTTGATAGAATCCATCAGGCCCAATACCATAGACGTACTGAATACAGTTAATATCGATAAGAGGGGTTTACCTTTGTTTACTTTACCTCATGTTCACCAGGTAATTCAAAGTGATTGATATCGAAATCAATGCCTACTGCGGCAATAGGATCAGCTTCCCTCTCTTTTTCCTTCTGCTTTCTTCTCTTGATCTCTTCAGGGGCAGGAAGTGGCCATGAAGGGGGAGGGGGAGGAGGATAGATTTCCCAGTCTGGGTAGTTACGAGGATCATCTTGGAGTCTCTGCTTAGAACGACGTATGTACTTCTCTCTTAGATTCAGACACGCTTGGAAAGTATTATATAATTCACGTAATTCAGCATTGATTGCTTCTTCTATCTAGGTGTGAGTGAAGAAGATACACAACCATCTATAGATATATACCTTTGAATACTTCCTGAGTGACATTCGTGGGCGTTTCTAATAATGAGGCTGTGGGGGGAACAATGGGCATTGGGGATTCACACTCTTCATCAGCTATTTCCATATGTGGTTTGGGTACAGTGGAAGTTCCTAAATAAGCACTGTCGCTCTAAGAAGGGAAGAGTTTCAAAGACCACGTACACATCTACGCATGTTTATCTTACCTTCTCAATTGCTTTTAAGTGGTGGTACTCGAAGAAAGGCGTATCGTCATCCATATTTATAAAGATAGAGGAAAAGAAATTAAGAAAAAGGAAGGAGAAAGGATAGTGTCTATGCATTTTCTTTTAATGGATAATCATTTCAACGTCGGAGATACACTTCAATTCGAATGTGTAACCCTCATTTATTTCTATTTTGAGTAAATGATCTTTCGCATCCAGAATGACGTATCCATAGAGATGGGTTGGCTTGGATACCCACAAGTGGACCAGTAATTACTATATTTGGGATCATTGTGGATACTGATTTGTTCATTTGGTTGTGAAACGAATACACGCGTATCCTGATTGTAGAAGTAACACTATGGGAAGTGCATTTATCAGTCAAGGTTATGAACTGACAACATTTTGTGTCATCAGGTACGGAAGTAGTATTGAATATCTATAAGGAGTGAATAAACATGAGGATATTACCTGAAATAGCATATTCAATTCATTATCTACTGTGATAAGAATAAAAATCTTATAGCAGTGTGAACACAGTGCTGCTTATTAGGAAATCAAAAGGAGGGTGGATGGGTGGATAGATTTATTTGGGCGATAAGCATGGGATCAAGGGTCAAAATCTCGGTAATTACAGAGTGTGTTCATGATCTGTCTACTTTTTCATTATGCAGTAAATTATTACTGGGGAAGCTAATTTCATGCACACATATCTTTCCATTATGTGCGTTTGTGTGACACTGACTCACCTTTGTATCGGCATATTCATCAAGAAAGAGTTTGGTTGGTTGTACTCCATTGTGAATAGGGCTTCTTAGTATTATAATATTTCATTTAAGGAGGCTATTGAGTGGATTTATATTGGTTATTTTGTACTCATTAGTGACAACTACCATCATCCATATGACCAGTGACACTTAATTTAATGTAGGCCAGTCATGCATATCATATCGTGTGCTCATATCAGCAGAGACGATATGATATATCTTTCCACCTTAAATAAGTAATTTGAGGGAACATTGTGTTGGAACAGGGTGGAGTATACAGCTACAAATACAAATATGGATTACAATTTCTACTGCCAAAGAGAATAGATGAGGCATGATATATTAACCCATATGCATAGTTATCATCTTAAAGCTTATTCACTATAATCTCAATGTTAGGGACATATTAAGTAATAAATAAATAAAAGTTACCCCTGAGGTGTTTACAATTAGAATAGAGTAGGGGGAATAAATTTCAATGCAAACAATCGATGATAAACAAAAGGTAAATAAAGAAAGACATAGAGAAGGAATACATTCGTATAGGAAAAAATACATCTTCTGTCAAGCGAATGTTATTTTTATTCTTCAAGATATCCATCTTTGGCCATTTCTCTCCATCTTCTTCCTCAGGATCACAAGCTTACCGTTTCCCTCTGGATTTCGGCAAACTTTGTTCTTCTCCTTCTCTCACGATGTTTTCAATGAACAGCAACACATCACGCTACAATGTATGATTGCAATTTTAGTGATATATCACTTATCTTCCAAAAATCAGGCGTCTGTCCTTCAGAAGAATCTCATCCGTATCTTTCAACACCTACTCGACAGTCTAGTCTCTACAGGAAACTATTATCAAATTAGTATCAAGTATTTAGGCAGGCTATTTTTATAAGTAAGAGAAGAACTGAGGCGAATAACTCCTCGTCTCCCGCGTTGTAAAGTTTGACGTCTCTGCAATCCTCTTTACTTGCTTACCCATAGCTACACGCATCATGGCTGTCTTCTTTGTACCTAAAATAGACAATAGTAAGATTGAGAATGATGTCAAGTATGTTCGATTTACATATTACCATGATGCACACTGGGTAGCTCCTTCAATAGCAGGAGGAATAGACATAGATACAGAAATACTCGGCACGTTCTTCCAAGTCAGAAGACATCTAGCTTGTCTTCACCTTGACTCACTCTTCTTTATCCAACCTCAGTACGACACAGAGCTCCGTTCTACCGGCTCCTACTTTTCCTCATTTCAAGTCAACCGCCTTCTTCACTTCTTCCTGATCTGCCTTCAGTCTTCTGGAAGACCTCCAGCGGTTCTTATCTGCTCAAAATAAAGTCAGTATTGATAGAAGCTGTTGGACATGAAACATACCCAAGTCAAGCTCGACCATCCAGTTCTCAGTGAACTCATCGGTCCTCTTCTTTTGCAGATACATTTCTGCATAAGTAGAAAGATCAAGATCAAGGCTGACCTCTTGATCTTTCTCCGGAGATTTCTTACCCTTGAGGATGAAGTTGTCATCAAAGGTAAGAACCACCTATTATCTTCTTGAGGAGAGATGATCTAGAGAAATAAACACATTAATTCAAGCAATGAATGATTCACAGTATATTTTTGGCATACATTTGGGCAGGCAGGGCAGAAGATGCTTTTTTTGGATGAGAGCAACTTCTACCATCTCCTTCTGTTTGCTGAAATGGATTAACCTGTAATAAAGTGTTCCTTTCTTAACTACTTCCGCTACCATAGTATCGGCGTTCAGTAGAAGGTCAAAGGATGACACCATGAAAGTCGACATCTTCGACAGGCTTGTCCATTTCAACAGAGGTCTCCATCTTCTCCAATCGTCTCTTGTCTTGAAAAGCAAAGAGATGGTTCCAATATCTCATGAGTAGATAGACCCCGAGGTCTTCCTCCTTTTTCTCTTCGAGTGAATGGGCAGATATTCTTGCAGGTCTATTCATTTCCTCGGCACTTAACTTCTCTTGGTAAAATACATCTTTGGAGTTGATAAAACTTATGTTTGTAACTGTAAAAAGTAAGAGCTTTCTATTTTGTGGGGAATGATAGTGAGTGAATAGAGTTGCCATTGAAGCATGTCAAAAAATGTAGTGTCCTTCGATCATATTCCAGTCAATTATTCGGAATTTAAAATGTCTGATGATCATGACATCGATAGATATGTGATTGGACAGTTGCCATAGATACTAATATGATATTTGGTGATCTACCCATTAGTAAAAATTTAAGATCGAATATTTTCCATGGAAACGTAAATCACTCGGTGCTAACATATTAACATACACTGTACTGCTGTGATTGAGGAAGCATTACAAGAGGGTAACTCCGAATCTATATTTTTCCTGCCCACTATGACTGCAACATTGATGATACACATGAAGGTCACCACTGATGCCATCCACATCAGACATCAGACTATCTCCACTTCATTTAACAGATGCAAGGAATAATCGTGCAGTAACGAGATAATGTATGACTGCCGTAAACAGGAAGCATGTCCTTTAAAGGCTCCTTTTGAATTCTCAAGAGTGTTTGCTGAATAACACCTATCCTCCTCATCACCCTATTGGAGAAAGAATGGCTACCAATGATATTTATCACAGCATACACTGGTTCTGTTAGTTGCTCCCCACCTGTCAGAAATATCATGCATGCTAAAATGGCCTCGTCCTGTCACATGTAAGCAAAATGAATGGTTTATTGGCAGTAATAAGACAGGAGATCTACTCATCTTTTCGTGAATATGTGTAATTTCAATCAAGAAGTGATGTATACTTACTTAGACCGAGTCCAGCAGTGTAAAGTGTATCAGCTATCGATCCTATGCATAGACTGAATATTACTCACTCAATAAACGTGACTTACTACTGTTCTCTAAATAAATAAATGAAAAATAAAACTCCATTCGCACCCTGCCCTTTTCCCCCCAATCTATTTTTTCTTCCTCTTCTTCTTCTAATACAAATGAAGATATTATCTACTCTTTTGATTGGTGTATCAGCTGTACTTGCCTTTGAGTCTACAGTTCCTTGTATTCTCTGGTCCCCAAAGAAGTAGACACTCTCTTTGAAAAAAGAAACTTCCTATCCTCATATCTTCTTTCTATTTTCATAGTTATATTCAGTCTGTGGGTACCAGTGACCAGTTGATAGTCAGTCAGAATGAAGCTACTTCCAAGATTATGTCTCATTTATCCTCTGATATCTGTTCAGCCAAGTTAATTGCAGTAGTCAATCAACCAGAGGTAAACAAATTAATAAATGAGTTATTGAAGTGAGTAATAATGAAGTGTGTTTACTGAAGATTCACGTCAATGACTGGCGTCATTCGACTGTTGATAATACTTTCAAAGAGTTAAAAGTAAGTAACACTAGACAGAAGGAGGGTCGCGTCATTTTAAGTGATATTTTATTCTGGTAGGATTATAGCAGCAAGGCTTCTACTCGTGCACAACTTGAGTATATTCATGAAGGTGTTGATATTCAAGAGATTGCAAAGAGAATAGCTTCTAAATGTGACAGTGCTATCTCTCTTCTTGATCCTTCAAGTAGGGATAATTATTTGATAAGAATGAAATAAGCTTATTGAGTTTATTTCCCCCGATAATAGATATTTCTGCTGAGGATTTACGTGAACAATCAACTCCTATTGTGGCCATTGTCTCTCTTCCTTCTCCTGACGAGGTCAACAGTGTTCAATCTAATGGTAAGCATATCTTGTTTTCGATTGGAATCATGGTTATTCATATATATTCATAATGAGTAGATGATCTGTTTGGCCATTGGATGAGTGTAGTTGAGGATAGAGTTCAAGATGATTATGCTATCATTTATACTTCCAGTGTATCAAAGGTAAAAGAGAAGAAATAAATACAAAACAAAAGCTAACCCTATACATTCTAGCCATCTTCTCCTGTCAAGAGAATGAACATCAAACGCCGTGCTCCTGAATCACCTGAGTCACCTGTCAAGTTACCCATCTTCGCCAAATATCAGCTATTTACTCCTGGTGTATTCATGGTATTGGCTGTCGTGTTCGTGTTCTTGTTCATTGGAGGAACGGGTATCGCTTGGCTAGTTGGTATTCAGACTCCTGTTCGTTTTGAGAGTAAACAAAAGAAGAACTAAATAACAAATACCTAACTATATCATTCTTATACCAAACATATATGGTAAAAAAACCCTTTAGTGAATAAACATGTTATTAAAGGATGAATGGGATGAATGGTTTATTATTAATTTTTATGAATACTGTTCTATCAAACGAGGTGTATTTAATCCACCAAATGAACTATGCTGTAGATTGACTTCTGTGAACTTAGCCACGCTTACAACAGATACATCGCAACTAGTCACTGCCAGTCCTGCATACACATCTCTTGCTAATATGAATGGAATACGAGAGAATGTTTCCCATGTATTGGTATTTCCATTTGAATCTATCTGCTGTATCTGTGCCTCAAACAACCCACTCTCCCTTAACCGAATAAGACGTAAGCGATAAGGAGGAGACGCCCTCATCTTCTTGATGAGTTTAGTAGGCCCGAAATTGTGATACCTCACTTGAATGAACACACCATCTGCAGGTGATATCCCAAGCATAATCAATGGAGATCCATGACCAAAATGTTCTCTGATCATGATACCTGCTTTGGCACACTTAGCAAATGCAGAATGTGATCTCACTGTACTTTCGATCACTCCTTGGTTACTGAATGGCTGATACACGAACCGGAATGCATCCTTCTCATTGTCAATATCAGCACCTGATCCCCAGAGTGTGAAAGTAGAGCCTGAATCTGCAGACACTGTACCTGGTAATCCTATTCGGTTGTCTTCACCAATGTCCATTGTTTGCCAGTCACCGGGGAGGTTCGGATTGGGAGCAGGGCCAGGCAAGGGTTGCCGAGGATAATTCAGTTTGAGTTGAAGAAGAGGGGCTAGCTTCTTAGCTAATAAACTATGCCCCATATCAGTTAAATGACCCTAATAAATAAAAACTATAAGTACACAACCATTGGATACGCACACAGAGTGTACTCCATTTACATAGTCTCTGTAATAAGTGGATCCATATCTAATCCAGGCTGTTGTATCAATAAAATAGAGAGAGGAGTCAATGGCTGATAAATCAATGACAGATTGCTGTGATGGGCGGAACATATCTCCGAGTGGTTCCGAGAGAACAAAGATGGGATCTTCAGGACGCAATGTCTTTCGTACATTAGACAAGAATGCCGTACATGATATTCTGTACTCTTCCTCTGTGTGTTGGAAATCATTCGAGCCCAATAAGACAACGATGCCCCATGCCTTCTGGTGAGTGGAGGGTGACCAATCAAAATAGCTTTTCTCTATGCCTGCAATCAACGTGGCTTCTTTATAGGCTATTATCTGTGGTTCTGTACCCAGTAACTGACTCGTTAACCAAGCATAACTGGTGAAGAGTGATTGACTGGTGTGAATGCCTATTGTGAGATCATGACCGATGAATTCGATGATTGGATCAGTCGACTCGGGCACAGTTGTACTTGATGCGTCTACCACGATAGACTGTAATCCGATATTGGGTGAATGAACATCAATGGAGATCACCAGTAATTGGTTGTTGTTCTCTTGTAGTTGTAATCCATATGAATTCAGATCGATGAGACTCGTGGTGATATTGGTGAGTGTGATATGGGATTGGTTGTTGAGTTGTATGAAGAGTGAGGTGGGTGTATTCAGCTGCAATTGAATATGACGGGTGTTCTTCAAGGTTACTTTGAAATAGGCACCAGGCCAATTACTTTGAATACTGTTTTGGGTAGTGTGCCAATGACCATAATAATGAATGTTTTTATCAAGAAATGATATATGTTTATCTGCTGATACAAGAGGAAGTAATAATAGTAATAATGAAGATAATAAAAGTATAAGCATGGGGAATGGATTTTAATTAGGTTATTTATAACATTTAATAATGTGTCTTTTTCTATATTTATTGAAAGTGTGTGTGCTTATTGTCTCTATTCTATGCTTTAAGTGTATTGAGAAAAAATAAACAAACAAAAGATGAAGAAAAAGGGGAAAGAAGATGGGGAAGTTTCCCCCAGTTATCATCGAAGTCGGCTATTGAAGAAGAATAAGAAGTGAAAGGCGGATATTCAATGTTTTCTCTAACACTAATCTGCCGTACACCTGTTTATAACAATCAAGGTCATGGGAGAGATATCATCATCTATCACCCTTATTGCCTGTCTGTCTTGATCCAATGTTTTTAATTGGTATTTAAAGTGTAACAGTTAAGTTCATTGGGTATACCTGATATGAACACCAATCAATTGGGGTTTTTATTGTTCATTGTACATACAATGATATTAGAAGATTGCCTTATATAGTCTACTTTATGGTTGTTAGATAAATGATCAATTAATTGATTGATTATATAGAGTAAATAAACTAATTAAATATTATTAACATTACAATACGTGAGGCCCGTGAGTAAAGAAAGGGGGCACACATACTTACTTTTGGACTGGGTCAATTAATAGAGATAGTTATTCACACTCCCTTGTACTTTGGCCCCCTAGAATCGTCCCACTTTTATTATTCACGACTGTAGATGAATGTTATTGTTTATTCGTATACATATGTGTGTGTGGAACAGAAAAAGATATAAATGATGCTCTTCTGTATACGCCCTATTGTCATTCCTACTGACCCTCAAATAAAATACTATGCCAGAAGTTATATTTATAATATAAGTAAACCAGATGATCTATCAGAAGATGTACTTTTAATACAGTGATTTCACTACCAGAATAAACCATACTTCACAAAAGGGGAATACATAATTTCTCTTTATATTCAAGGGAAAGCCCAATCTCAAATATGAACCCATCTCCTAGGTAACCATCTATTTGATCTGATTATTGTCATAACAACGATTGTGATACATTCTTTATACTCGCTTTCTGTCATCCTCCAAGTATCGGATCTTTTATCGGCTAATCATTCTCCTATTATACACCTCCTTATTCGGGAGTATTACAAACTGCTAATGATATCATTGGGAAGATATAACTTCCTTCAATGGTATCATATAATAAAAGGCTGAACATTTGTAAACAATTAAGGGAGTAAAAGTGGTCTACTTCAGCCTCAAATAATCCAGCCCTGGATGAGATGATCTTCAGCCATTTCAAATGTGGCAAATGTTATTTTATTTCACTTGATTGTTTAATTGACTCGTGTATAGAACTCCCTTTTTGAGTAGTGCAACAACAAAGAAGTATGGAAATATTTCCGAGATATGTCAAATGCGGAGCTTGAAGAGTGGTTGCTATAGATCGAATGGATACATGTACTCGTACATCTCACTCCATCCACTTTCTAATGCACCTATGATTCCACCTTCGTCTATATTTTCTGCCTCTACTGCTTTACTTGCATCCTCTGTTAATTCCATATCCATGTCTTCATTGGTCATATAATGAGGGCGCTTTGATGGTAGACACTGATAAAGACTTGAATTTCAGCCATGTATACTAATGAAGGACCATCTGAATTTACCTCTTCCTCACCATGATTCTTACGCTTATTGGCAGAGTCTAATAACATGTTATAATCAATAACAATACAATATGTTTATTCTATCATTCTTTATTTACTTAATGACATCAAGTAGAGAAAAGAATGGAGTTCTTTATGTTTTGCCTAACATTTCTCATTTGTATGTGACTGTCCACACCATCCATACTGTCCTGATGGAAATAGACTTTCATGCATACCAATTAATGCTGTCCGTGTAACACTTTAAATATGTTGGGGGGTTCAGTGTCTACTTTAAAATGAATTGTGTCGATCTTTATTCACACATCCCACTTTGAAATATAATAAGGATCAATAAGAAAAAAAGAGTCATTTCCAAATCGAAAAGCCAAAGCGTCATTTTAATGGTAAAATAAGGGGGCTTTATTTCTAATAATAAACAAGATGTAAGGGATTGTTTCACACTCTATTACTATCGATCAAATGAATTGTGATAAGGGTGGGGGGGACAATATTTTGTGCGCTATAAATGGCCCTGGAGAAATCATAATATAGTCCAATGTGTTCTATTATAGATTATCAAGGGGTGAAGAATATTGTGCTTGGTACCATAATTCAGATGATTGTTCAGGAGAGTGGAAGGCGTAAAAAAATATTTGGGTGTAATTGATCTGCGTCAGTCTATTCAATATAAATATCTTATTGCAATTCTCATTTCTCTCTTTCTTCTTTCACTCTTACTCTTACTACTACTACTATGACTGTCCAAATTAATATTGATGTGTTCTCACCCATTGCAGGTTGGTTAAACAAGATGGTATCATTGCCATTTGGTAGATCAAGATGGATATCCAAGTTCTTTGTGTTATTAGACTCTGAATTGAGATACTATAAAGATGAGGTAAATAAGAATGGCCTATGTATGATAGAAGGCATTGCATAATAATTAAGATTTTATGATTGTAGCATGGTGAAACACCTTCTCATATATTAGATTTAAAGAGAATATGTCAAGTCATTCCCACCCCTACACCTCAACGTCCTTTCTGTTTTAGACTGGAGCCACTGCAGAGTGAATCATCTTTCAGACCCTGGATTATTGAATGCCAGTCTGAGGTTGACATGACTATGTGGATATCCGCTATTCAAAGCAGAATCATTAAACATTCATCTGCATCCAAATCCACTAAGAAACCATCCAGGGTGAACTCAGTTTGTTCCTATCTCGAGATCATTCCCTCACCTGACATGTACAGATTACCCACTCAATCATTACGATGCACCAATCTCACTGAAAATGATTATCCCTCTTTATTATCACGAAGAAATAAGCAATTAGAACCCATTGTCACACATGATCATCAGCCCCAGATATCCCTTTCTACTTCTACTATCAATTCATCCAGTAGCAGCAACAACCCTTCCCCTACTGGGGCTGTTCTAGGATTCAGTGCCCTCACAAGTCAATATGGTTCTTATCATAATAATCATGGATCTAAATTGGATGATCACAAGTATCAGTCTGTTACTGCTCAACTCAAAGATGATCTTTCATTGGATAAGTTCTCTCCTACCTACCTCAGTTATAAGAAGAGATTCAGACTCTAAACTAAAATGTACACACACACTGTTGAACAGCTTCCCCCCCTTTCTTATATGTATTATTTATATTATACTCATTTTAATTCTTCAGCCTATACACTGATATTACCCACCCATAATATATATATATATATATATATATACACATACATATTTATATGCGTGTGTATACATATACATACATACATATAAATATATATCTATAACAAATAAACTCAATTGAAATAAAAATGACTCCTAATCATTTTTACTATTATACTTTTTTTAATGAATATACATTCAGTGACATAATTATACATATAACTGTAGATATCAAGGCAAAGCTAGATCATCAAATGTCAATCCTTCACCATGTGATTTTGACTTTATATCCTCCATATCAATCAGGCTGTCTCTCTCGGCATACAATGATTTATAGGCACTTTTGATCGTGGCCTCACTCACACCTGCCACATGGGCGATCTCCCTTGTTGACTTTGGTAATCGATAAAGATAAGACACCAAGTAGATACATGCAGCAGCAATAGAAATAGGTGACTTGCCTGCAAGTGTTCCAACTTCCTTTGCTCTCTTTACAAGATCCATACCTGCCTTTTGTACATAGTTGGGCAACTGAAGATTAGAACAGAACCGAGACATGAGGTCTTCCGAATTCATGACAGACGTATTTGTCTGAAGTTTCGCCTGCAATGACTTATAACATCGACCGATCTCTTTTTTGGGTACACGAGTCAATGCACAGATCTCTTTGAAGGTACGGCCTACTTTCTCCTGCCGACATGCAATGAAGATACATGCAGCAATGACAGCATCGCTTGATTTGCCTCTCAACAGTTTCTCGTCATCTACTCGTTTGTACAGTTGCTTGGCTGTGTCACTTACTATTTTCGAGAGTGAGATGGAGTCACACATGGCGCCTATTTCTTTGTATGCTTGGACCAAATTACGTTCTCCTTTAAATGCTGTGGCTCGACCATGGATCTTGTTAAGATCTTTAGATGTTCCTGTACCACCGTCCCGTCGAGAAATGATTGTGTCTAGTTGGTTACCGTCCAATAGTGGATTCTCAGCCGCACCTACACGAGAGGGATCCTGATATCATAAAGAGTAAGTTTTCAAATAAAAATAGGATAAAGACAGTCTCTTACATCTCCTTCATCATTAGCAAATGTTCTCCATTCTGATCGTGTATCAATGATTCGATCACCCAACACAAGGCCACAGTCTCCACATACTAGATCGCCTGATGCAAATTCCTCCACTATGTACGGGGGAGTTGTCTTACAGTCTGGACACAATAGGTTCAGATTTAGGTTAGGTTGGTATGATTTAGGCTTTTCATCTTTGAGTTGAGGTTCCCTTAATGGAAAAGGTAAAGTTGTAGTCATTTCTTTTTCTTTTTTTAACACAAACAGAGAGAGAACAGAAGTGGGTACTTTAATTGATATAACTTTATTACTATTTCTTTTTTATTATTTTGTTCAGAGTATTTGCATAAAGACTATAAATGAATAAAAACACTTGTTTTATTCATCAAATAGAAGGCATGGGTATTGTGCTTATTACTTACTTGACGGAGAGTAAGGAAAGAGAGGAAAGAGATGAAGAATGGAAAGTTTAATTTGTGACTTAAAAATAGGTTTGATTCACACACTCTCATGGGCATTTTTATTTTTCTATGTAGAAATTCATGCTTCAATCACCGCATATCGATTGAACTGATAAAATGAATGGAATGTAGAGTGATATCCTTTTTTTCATGGATTAGTACGGATAGTCGCATTGTTCATTTTGTGAATTCATGCAGCTCATGGAACTTCCTTTTGAAAAAGCCACATACCAGTGAAAAACAGTCCATTCTCTGTACTTCACGTGACATGGCCTCCATGATGGATCACATCGAATGGGATACAGTAGGATGAGATCTATACCACTTCACAAGAGAAAGTACACTGCACTGGTGGTTGAATCCTATTACTGCTCATTTTGAACTCTCGTTAACAACAACCAAAAATCAGTTAAGCCAATCATTTGTCTTCATTTTTTTTTATTACTGGCTTTTTTTTGCTTCTTTTTTTTTGGGTCTTCTTTTTTTGTTTACCCTTTTCACAGTATGCGTAATTTAGAACTACTTGGGCACAGAGTATCCAACTTAACCAGTCACCATATTAAGGGCCACTCACTTGTCACCACTGATCCCGAGTCATTTACTACTTATGTTGCATACGAAGACACTCATTCAAACATAAGAGTGGTTGCTGATCACTCGGTTCCTGGGGATGACAGTGTTTTTGTTGAAATAGCCAGGTGTCCTTCGATGAAGATATCTGACCATGTTAGTTCTATTCTCAGTTTAGACTATATTGCAGATTTACAAGTGGTGTGTTTGTGTACTGTTCATGGAGATATCATGCTCTTGAGTAAGGACCGATTTGAGAAAGGAGAAGAAACGGTAAGGGTGGACAGATGGTTTGTAGGTGCTGGTTTACTTATTATGATTTAGGTTGAAATCATAGGGTCTGTGGATTCTGGTATACTTGCTTTATCTTGGAGTCCTGATCAAGATTTGGTTGTCTTGGTGACAGGTAAAGAAAGAGGAGGGGGAGAGACATGAAGGGAAGTGTAGATGACTCATTGCTTCTTTATTAGGTGAAAAGAAGGTATTAGAGATGACACAGGATTTCGATACAATTACAGAATTCCATTTACATGTAGAAGATCAAGGAGAAGGTATGTTGTTTATCACTCTAGATTCACTCTTCTTTATTCACACATATACACAGGTGTTCAGCATAGTGTTGGATGGGGTAAGAAGGAAACACAGTTTCATGGTAGAGCAGGAAAGGCAGCAGCATTAGAGAAAGTAGATGTCAGTAAATTCGGTACCTCCGAAGACGATGACCAGAAGCCTCGTATTGCATGGAGAGGAGATGGCACCTTCTTCACTGTTTCTGATATTGACCCCAATAGATCTGCCCGTGTGATCCGTATTTACAACAGAGAGGGTACATTGCAGAACACAAGTGAGCCCGTTGATAAACTAGAAAGTGCATTGGATTGGAGACCTTCTGGTAATCTGATTGTGTCCAGTCAACGTCTGCCACATCGTCATGATATCGTCTTCTTTGAAAGAAACGGTCTGAGACATGGAGAATTCACATTAAGGGAGACAGCAGGATTGAAGCAGAAAGTATTGGAGGTGTCATGGAATGCAGATTCTACTATTCTTGCCATTTGGATTGAATCAGCTATTCTCAATACAACAAAAACACAGAAATCAGTTCAATTATGGACCACAAAGAACTACCATTGGTACATGAAGCAACATCTTGTGCTTTCCGAAAACAAGAGTATTATTGGATTCAGTTGGGATATTGAGGATGCATTGAAGGCACATATGATCAGTTGTACTGGTGAATACCACTGCTTGAATTACAATTTAGATGTATTCAGTAGTACATCCACCGATGACTCTAATTCAGGATATGCAGCTGTCATTGATGGTGCTAATATACTCCTGACTGCATTTGCTTATCAGAATGTTCCTCCACCCATGTGTAGTTTGACAATTACTGCTGAGAACAATGTTCAATTGGTTTCATTTGGTCCTGATCTTTCAGGCCGTAGAATAGTTGCTGCAACTAATGAAAAGATAGTTATTTATCAATTGCCTGAAAAGGGATTCGGTAAAGCAGAGACACAAGCATCATTCAATTTACCCAAGATTGATGCATCCAATCGATCATATGCTGCCAACATCATTCGTCAATTACGTTGGATTAAGGAAGACACACTTATCTACTGTCAATACGATACTGAATTAAACACGGATATGGTATGCATTGTTCAATTCTCATCTGGAAATGATCGTACTTCTGTTACTGCAGTACCCTTTGATGGATCTATTGGACGCATTTACTTCAATGTGAATTGTCAGGATCTCGTTATAGAGTCCATGGAAGGATCCGTCTATGAGGTGTCGATTCAAGGCAAGCCTGAATTCACCCAGCTTCTTGACTTCCCTAATTTCTGTCCATGGATTGCTACTACTCGTATCAACCAAAGTAATGAATCCGAGATTGTTCTTGTTGGATTAACTGATCGTAGTAAACTCTATGTCAACGATAACTTGATATCAGCTTCTGCCACTTCATTCTTCTTACGCCACAATTGGCTTGTCTTCTCCACTACAAACCACTCTGCACGATTCTTGTCATTGGAAAATGTATCTGTCAATGATCTTAAACTCCCTGATGAGGCGAACGATGCTTACGATGAAACTTCTCGTCGACTCGAGCGTGGATCCAAGATTGTGATTGCCACTCATCACAAACCTTCTTTGATTCTCCAGATGCCTCGTGGCAATCTCGAGACAGTCAGTCCCAGAGCCTTTGTGCTTGCCACTATTCGCGACTCCTTGAAACACCTTGACTTCCGTTCTGCATTTATTGCCTGTAGAAAGAACAGAATCGACTTGAACATTCTTTATGACGATTGTCCTGAACGCTTCACTGAACACATCCACACATTCATTCAGCAAGTTCCTGAAAGCGACTATCTCAACCTATTCTTATCCAATCTTCGTAACGAAGACACCACCGTCACGATGTACCGCCGTGGTGGAAAAAATGCTGATGAACTCACTGCTGCTCAAGGCGTCGAGAACAAAGTGAACACAATCTGTGAAGCTGTCCGCACCGTGCTTGTTCAACTAGGCACTGAGAGATACATCCAGTCGATCCTGTCTACCTACGTCCGTAGTTCTCCTCCTGATGTCGAATCTGCCATGTCTCTGTTATCCGAGTTACGTGAAAAGAACTTTGCAGCTGCTGAGGATGCACTGAAATACACCATCTTCTTGTGCAAGGCTGATCTTCTCTACAATGTTGCTCTGGGTATGTATAACTTCCCTCTCGTTCTGATGGTTGCTCAACAAGCTCAAATGGATCCCAAAGAGTACCTTCCGTTCTTACAAGAACTGAAGAACTTCGAGACGTATTACCAACGGTTCAAGATCGACGATCATCTGAAACGATACAAAAAAGCACTCAAGAACTTGAGTTTGGCAGGTGACAAGCATTTTGATGAGTTATTGCAGTACATGCAAACCCACGACCTGTATACAACCGCTATTGAGGAATATGCTACCAAGAAAGCTCAGAAGACGACGATTCTGAACTTGTACGGTGAGCACTTGTTGTTTAAGACTCAGTTCGAAGAAGCCGGTATCATCTTCACATTAGCAAGTAACTCTGAAAAAGCCTTGGAATCGTATCGTATGGCTGGGTGTTGGAGAGAAACTTTCTCGATTGCGAATCAGTTGAAATACACTGATGAGGAAATTCATAACCTTGCGTATGACATGATCGAGTATTTGAAGGAGAAACGTCGGTACTTGGAAGCTGCGACCGTGGCGAATGATTATGCTAAAGATATTGAAGAAGCTGTGGATTGTTTGGTAAAGGGAAGCCATTGGAAAGAAGCCCAGCGTGTGTCGTATGCACACCAGCGTGCTGATCTGATTGAGACACATGTGAAACCTGGGTTGATTGAAGGGTTTACACAAGTGGAAGATGATATTGATGAGATGATGGCACAGTTCCATAAACAGTCGACTCGTCTTGTGGAACTTCGTACACGTAAACCCGATTTGGCGGTGGACAATCTGGTGAATGATGAAGCACTGGATAATATCGATATGTTCTCAGATACCACGTCGATGTACAGTCAATTCACAAGATACACAAGTGCTTCTTCTCGTGTTTCTTCTGTGTCTTCTCAGTCTTCTGCTAGGTCAAGAAAGACATCGAAGCTCAGAAGAAAGGAAGAGCGTAAGAGGGCTCGTGGAAAGAAAGGTACTGTGTTTGAAGAGGAATATATTGTGAATTCATTGAGGAAATTGTATGAGAAGGCCAGTCTGATGCAGAGTAAGTAGAATAAGCAGACAGCTTGTTGAATACTCCTAATCATATTTGAAATAGATGATATGGCTCAACTTGTACGTGCTCTTATACCATTTGAATACATTGAAGAAGCACGGGCCATTCAGAATAAATTCGATAAATTCCTTCAAGAATTGGAAACTGCATTACCCACCATCTTTGTGCCACTGCAGTTAGTGGTGAGCAGGGTAAAGTGAATTGACTATGGAGATACGCTCTATGTTTACTAACACATTTTACTTAGTTTGCATCCATTGAAGAATATGAAGCAGCTGTGAAGGAACCACAACAAGTAGAGAAACCAGTGACAGCCAAAATCGATTGGAAGTTACAATTATTGTAATTCTGAAATAATAAATAAATAATAAAATTTGTATAGATTTAAAATAGAGATTGAATTTATTCCCCTTTTCTCTTTTCTACACTCAATAATCGAATATGCCAAGGGATCCTCAGTCAATAGAACTGGGAAGACTGGGTTCGTACCCTGATATCAATAATACCCGAAGATTTCGTCGAAGTGCTTCTAGTCATAGTGAAGAAGAGTTATTATTAGAAGGAGATGTAGAAGTAATGTTCACAATGAGATGAGTGACTAGTCTATTCATCATGTCTATAGGAATCACTGCATGACTATTATCCTAGAAAAGATACCAAGAAGAGATCACTATGGTCATTTCTCTATAAGAAACAAGAAGAAGAAAAGAGACAAATTGACTTGAATACAGATGGTATATCTTCTTCTATTTGACGTCTGTCTTGTTTAACACTTCATATTTCTATGTAGACAAAACTAAGAAGAAGTTTCCACCTAACATTGTGACGAATCAGAAATACAATATCTTCACTTTCTTACCTCGAGTGCTTCTTGAACAAGTAAGTAAAGAACAACCCAACATACATTAACTGACACATTGTCTTTCATATTAGTTCTCAGTCTTCTTCAACCTCTATTTCTTATTAGTTGCATTATCACAACTGATTCCACCACTGAAGATAGGCTACATCTTCACTTATTTCGGCCCACTCTGTTTCGTTCTGTTGATTACCATCAGTAAAGAAGCCATGGATGATATACAACGATACAAAAGAGATAAAGAGGCGAATTCACAGCTATATCAATTATTGACATCTGAAGGACCACAGAATGCAATGAGTTCACAAATCAGGGTGGGTGACATGGTGTTACTGCATAAAGATCAAAGGGTAAAAATAATCATAATTTCATGCAAAAGGGTGTATTTATTTATTTTTGAACCAGATTCCTGCTGATATGGTACTACTGCGTACGACCGAATCAAGTGGCTCATGCTTTATTAGAACAGATCAACTGGATGGTGAAACAGACTGGAAGTTGAGGATAGCCATTCCCTCCATGCAACGACTTCCTCATGATGAATCCATCATTCATGTGAGAGGGAAGATAGATGGTAAGAGGAGAGTGGGCATTCTATCACCTTTATTGATATTGTTATTTAGCTGATGCACCTCATAAGGATATTCATTCATTCCTGGGTACATTGACACATGTGAATGATGAAACAGGGTTAGAACAAGTTGAACCGTTGAGTATTGAGAATACGATGTGGATGAATACAGTGCTTGCATCTGAATCAGCCATTGGATTAGTCATTTATACAGGCAGAGATACGCGTGCAGTCAGAAACACCAACAATCCAAAGACAAAGTTTGGATTATTAGATAAAGAAGTCAATAGACTGGCCAAGGTAAAAAAAATGTGTGTTTATCCATAGGTGTGCTAAATGTATCCTATTAGATTCTGCTGGTATTTTCTCTGGTGTTATCGTTGATCATGGTGGGCGTTAATGGTTTCAATGGACTTTGGTATATTTATATATTTAGATTTGTCATCTTATTCTCTAGTATTATTCCCATCAGGTAAGAGTAAGTAAATCATTTGGTGATAAACATGCTTAAATATCTGTTCATGAATTAGTTTACGTGTTAATTTGGATATGGGCAAAACAGTCTATGCTAAACAGATAGAATCGGATGAAGACATAAGAGGAGCTATTGTGAGAACGAGCACATTGCCTGAAGAATTAGGAAGAGTAGAGTATTTATTGACAGATAAGACAGGCACATTAACACAGAATGGTAAATGGGCTTTATTAGACTGTAGAACAGCTATTGATTTTATTACTAGATATGGAACTGAAGAAGATTCATATGGGTACAATGTCCTATACATCTGAATCTATGGATGAAATCACGTCGCATTTAGAAACAGCATTTGGGTCACAGAGTAAGTTAAAAAGGTCAATTAAACAAGATGAATGAGAATAATGACAATTTATCAAAAAGACATGGGCGCCAAAAGCAGAAGAAATATATCTTCCCGTGTAAAGGACATCGTACAGGCACTCGCTCTCTGTCACAATGTCACACCTGTCATTGACAAAGACGGCTTGGTGACTTATCAGGCAGCCAGTCCTGATGAAGTAGCGATTGTCAAATGGACAGAACTCATGGGTATGACATTGATTGATAGAGATATTCATCAGATCCAATTACGCGTTGATTTTAATGGAGGTGTTCTTGTGTATGATGTACTCCATATATTCCCATTTACAAGTGAGACCAAAAGAATGGGTATTATCATAAGAGATAGACAAACACATGAGATCATCTTTTATGAAAAGGGTGCAGATGCTGTGATGACGAGAATCGTTCAATACAATGACTGGTAAAGGATAAAGGTCCAGACCAAAAGAAGGATAAAAAGATATGGAGGAACTGAAATGTCGTTATAGGTTAGATGAAGAATGTGATAATATGGCAAGAGAAGGTCTACGTACATTGGTAGTAGCTAAGAAGAGATTGTCAGATGAAAGCTATGAGGAGTTTAGGCAGAGGTAAAAAGGAATATACTGGTTAGCTGGACATATGATTTATATCTTCCCTTAGTTATTTAGAAGCAGAGATCTCTCTTACGAATAGAAATGAACGTAAACAGAAAGTAGTAGAGAGTCTATTAGAGAATGATCTGGAATTATTGGGCGTCACAGGTGTGGAAGATAAACTGCAGGATGGTGTAAAGAATACATTGGAACAGTTGAGAAATGCAGGATTAAAGATATGGATGTTAACAGGTATATCTAGAGAAAAATGCAAGGTTGACCATGACCTGATTTCTTTTATTTAGGTGATAAGATTGAAACTGCTACCTGTATTGCTGTATCATCAAAACTAGCCTCTCGAAACATGAACATCTATCAGATATCAAGTGGTAAAAATATACTTTCTTTTATCGAATGAATGGGTCGATTAACATAATATAGTAAGGAATACATACCAAGCATTGGGTGAACTCGAAAAGCTGAAATCGCTTAGTGATACTTGTCTTGTGATTGATGGAGAATCACTACAAGTAAGTGAACAGTCTATGAATAATATCCCTCTTTGGCTTATTTATATGAACAAAAATGGCAGATATTTCTGGAGCATCTAGAGAAACCTTTTATAGAAGTAGCCACTGCATTGCCAGTTGTTGTTTGCTGTAGATGTTCACCCACACAAAAGGTAAGAGATTCACGATCATTTTTTGAGAAAATCTAATTACTTTCTCTCCTAGGCTGACATTACCAAGATTATCAAGCGATATACGAAGAAGAAGGTGTTGTGTATCGGAGATGGTGGAAATGATGTGAGTATGATACAGGCAGCTGATATTGGTAAGATGAATTGGGTTTATGTGATGGGATCCATATACTGAATCAATGCAATAGGTGTGGGTATAGTAGGCAAAGAAGGAAGACAGGCATCCCTTGCTGCAGATTTCTCTATTACTCAATTCAGTCATTTAACAAAACTCATCCGTAGGTAAACAAGAATGATATCCTAAACCATCCTAATCAACCTAATCTTGTAGTATGGCATGGAAGAAACAGCTATAAGAGATCAGCCAAACTATCTCAGTTTGTAATTCATAGAGGTCTTATCATATCTATTATGCAAGCAGTGTTTTCTGCTCTATTCTATTTTGCACCTATTGCATTATATCAAGGAATGCTTATTATGGGGTAATTAAGATACACTTACAGAACAATACAATCCACTGATATATCGTTACTGATAGATATGCCACCATTTATACCATGGCGCCTGTATTTTCATTAGTATGGGATCAGGATATCAATGAGGATATTGCATTACTTTATCCTGAACTATACAAGGATCTTACCAAGGGAAGATCACTCTCTTACCGTACGTTCTTTACATGGCTACTCATCAGCGTCTATCAAGGCGGAAGTATCATGATGTTATCCATTGTGTTATTCGAGAATGAATTCATACATATTGTGGCTATATCATTTACAGCACTTATATTTAACGAGTTACTTATGGTTGCATTGGAAATCAACAGTTGGCACCGAATCATGGTGATATCTCAAATAATGACTATACTTATTTACATTGGATCCATGTGGTTGCTACCTGCCTATTTTGGTAATTATCTATGATCCTTCTACTTCTGCTGCATAGAACTCATCCCATTCTCTAGATATGTCTTTTATTCTGACTACACGGTTTTTATGGAAAGTAGCAGTGATCACTACTGTCAGTAGTCTCCCACTCTACATTGTTAAATTCGTTAAGCGTGTTTATGCACCACCAAGTTACACCAAGTTATCCCATTAAGGAAATGAATAATAAACAATAAAAACAGTCACATGTTTATCCCCGCAGTATCTTCCTCCCCCCCCTCCCCCTCCTTCCTTCCTGTTTTTTATTTACGCTTACTCTCTTTTTTCTCTTTCTCGAGGGTTCGAATTCACCATGTCTGACCATAACGAACAACCACAGACCAATACCTACGTGTGGTCACAAAGTACAGACCAAATTACCATATCGTTCCTTGTACCAGAAAGCACCAGTTCCAGAGACTTGGAAATCAACTTTGAGAAGCAGAACCTGAAAGCAGGCATCAGGGGACAAGAACCTGTATTTGAAGTAAAGACAATCAACCCTATTGAAGATATTGGAAACACTTCAATACTAAAAGTTTTTATCTTAGGCTAAATTATTTCAACCTATTGATCATTTTGCCTCACTATGGCAATTAGAGAAGACGATATACTCACCCTTTTCTTCAGTTACTGGATCCCCTACACTCTCTATTGCTTCTTCCTATGCTTTTATGTCACCCAACCACTCACCCAATGCTAGTATGATATTACCACCTGCCCACCCAGGTCTGACTGAAGTGTCTGAATTATTAGCAGAAACAGCAGCATTGGGTTCTTCAGTCTCACCACCTGTTTCAGAAGCAGATGATTTCTCGCACCCTAATTCGCCTACTTTACTCCATACTCCACCTTCTATTCCCACACCTACGCATCTTAAGAAGATTACTTATAGAACAATCACTATTCATTTGGAGAAGGAAGATGATACCATTGAATGGGCAGTGCCTGTTGCAGGTGCCCATACAAAGACAAATAAGATGGATATGACATCATGCTTTTTATTGGGACAATGGTTTGAGAAGAGAATGAGTAATTTGGTGGTAAGCCGATGTGTATAGATGACTAGAATACATGCTTAATCATATGTATAATTTACAGAAAGCACTGGAGCTATATACATCTGCAGCTGAGAGAGGACATACTGCATCGATGATCAAGGCAGCTGGGTTATATGAAGTAAGCAGTAACAAGAGAATGAAAGGGATAGATTGACTGATAAAATAAGAAATAGGTGACTGATGTAGGTAACAGTAGAGTTCCAGAGAAGGATAGTAAAAAGGCATTTGAGTGGTATAAGAGGGCGGCTGATTGTATGGAACAGAATTCGGGAACTAGTATCAGCAATGGACCAGATGCACTTGCTTGTTATGTGGTAGGCACTACTTATGGAAGTGGATCTGAAGAGGCAGATGTAGAGAAGAACTATCAGAGTGCATTGTACTATTATAATCGCTGTATGATGTTAACTGCACCACGTATCGATATCGATTTCTCCTTGCTAGACCAACCACACATCCCTAAATCCCAGTTACGTAATCATGCACCCCACACACACGAAGAGAAGTACTTCTGTAGTTCAGCCTTCCAAACAGGGCTAATCTATTTGTATGGATCACATCCAGCAGGTGAATCCACTCATTCAGTCACAGAAGTAGATGCTGACCCTGATCTTGCTATTCGATATTGGAAGGAGGCAGCTCTATTGGGACATGCACAGGCATGTTTCAATATAGCTATTCTCTATGCTAATGGAATGGGTGTCACGAAGGATGTATGGACAGCAGGTAAATGGTTTAACAGGGCCATCAAATTAGACACCACAGGTAACTTATCAGTACCTGAGGGTGTGGCCTTGATTGACTGGGATGCAGTGAAAGAAGTGAAGAAGGATATAAAGAAGAAGAAGAAGAAGAGAAGTAAGAAGTCTACAACAGCAGGCAAGACGGGAGATGATATTATAGGTGCAATTATCATATTAGGATCCATGGTGACAATGGCTACAGTTGGCTGGTATATCTATCAGAGAATGAAAAAAAATGAATAAACAAAATGTAATATGAATATTAGAATACTCTTTTGTTCTTCCTCCACCTTCAAACTGACCCATTCAAATGTGTACTGGCTTAGATGATGCCCCAATGAACAAATGATCGTATGTTCATGTACGTATTTATATGGATCCAGTGTGAGTCTTACAAAGCGTAGAAATGGTACACCCAGTACTCAGTAAGGGAATATGTAATGATGCACAAGTATGCATAAATATGGTCCTATGTTGTTATTGGTTCATTGTACAGCATAAATAGATATATTTGGGCAAATGGCTCAAATTCGCTTTTGTAAGTATCTCTCAAAAACTCGTTCATCTTATCTTTCCTTCATGAACGGGTGTCTAATAAGCATCAGTGGAAACAAGTGTTCATTAATATTATTCCACTATAAATGGTAATATTAAGTACTCCCTTGATGCAGCCATATTTTGCTACAAATAGATTGTATTAAACCTTGATGCTTCTAAACTACTGATGGCTTACTTCAGGCATACTGAGCTTCGCAGAACCAATAGCACTCGGAATGGATATTAGCCTGACTCATACAGAAAGAGATAAGGCTGAAGAGAATAATGTCTGAATACAAGGGTAATCATATCAGAGTGTATCACGATAAGGGATTTATAAGTATCAAACACAGTATGTCTGCCTGTCATATGGGTTTCTATTATGTAGTACACAATCTCTATTGCAACCTACTGTGTATCCTATATTGGATGAAGTATTCATGCCATTGATTCATATGGATCTATCAAGCCTCCAGAATCCAATCCCTTCTTCCATCTGGAAAAGAGCCAATATTGGCAGACTGAAGAAACTCCATAACATCCATGCCATTAACATGAATCACCCAAGATGAAGAAGTTCATATGGAAGTATCTTCCTGTAGCTTATTCAGTTTTGATAAGTCAAATATGCATAATAAAATAAGCCCCCTTAATTATCAAAATAAATTTCTTAACCTGGTTACTATCTAAGCATTGAACCATCATTCCCATTATGGATAAATAGAAATAAATTAGATTGGTTCCTATGGAAACGTCACTCCTATCATGTGGCGTAAACAATAAATAACCAGATATTCCCCCATTCCCTCTTCTTCTTCTTCTTTGTCACGTCCTAGACCTCTGACATTTATTTAAACAAGACCAATTGAATCGTGTCTCTCAACCGACAAAACCATAGTATCAATGCCCGAAGGTTGATATGAAAGCATAGTTGTGATGATGATTATTTGTGATGGTGTTGTAGGAGGTGCCCCTCAGAGACCATTCGGGCGGTAGGCCTAAATGTAGTCATCCCTTAAAGAGTGTCGAGGAACTCACCGGTGGTAAGAGGGGTGTTGGTATAATACTTGAATCTTAGTTGTTGTTGTGATTATGTTTGGTTTTAGTCATACTTTTGGGATCAGATGGGCCTCTCACCTTCTCGTTGGTTGATCCTGTTAATCGAGTACTTTCTGTACTTGAGAACTGAGAAGAAGCCCCCTTTTTATAATAAAATAAATGAAAAGAGTCTTCTAAATACGCGTCTTTAATGTCTTTCTTCCTCTATACACTCACTACCTGTGCTTAATCGCGGTACAGTCATTACTGCAGTTTTTCTAGTATGTAAGGTGGACAATTGTTGTATCAGACCCACTTTGAGTATACATATGGACCACACAAATACAATCTGCTATAATGAACTCTGAATGATACAATCTATCGATTGACGATAACATAGTACCATTGATTGTTATAGCAATTATGTTACTATAACTACCAATAGAACATCTGACAACATAGCAACTATTATCCAATATGAAGGCTCATTTATTGACCACATACTGTAATTAGATTGACGACCAAACTCATTCATCTTAACAGGTAATGAATTGGTTGAACTCTGAATGAAATCAGATAAAAGCATTATTCATATATAAAGAAGCCAAAACATTTGAATAATAAAGAAGAACAGTCCTCTTTCCAGTCTGATTAACTACTGTTTTTTTATATTACTTAATTGGATTCTTTTAGCTTGTATATCTTATATACAACACAAACTTAAGTTGGAAATGAACTTGGCTGCACAAGTCTCGTTGGCATCTTTAAATTATTTTAAAAATGCTTCCGATTTGCTAAAGAGGGCTTTGGAAAAACCTAGAACCTGTCTACCCAAGTACTTATGGAGTCGGTCAATACACACAGACATGGAAGAGGGACTAATAATCAAAATGGTTCAGTTCACTTTAACGGATTTTGCAGGAAAATGCAGTAGATCACAACTATTTGAACCGAAGCATGAGCGAACCTTCTTGATTGACAAGATTATACCCATTTTTCAATCAATTTAGGATCAAACTGGTCTTGTGGGATGCGAGTGGTGTGAAAAAATCCTGAGGCATTTTCTGAGACAACAACTGACCTAGAGACTTGGAGAGCATGGCCCTGTGAGATATGTAGATGGTTGGCGTGCAGAGACCCTTTACATAGTCATTTAATAAAGACTCACACAATAAGTTACTACTTATGAGAGATCTGTATTTCTTCCACACCAGCACTCTAATAAGAGAAAATGAGGGTTTATTCTTTCGTTATTAAGCTAATGCACCAAGTTTTTTACCTTCATACTTCGACATTTTGACTTTCTGCCAGTGGGCTACCACGGGACAATCATCCTCATCAAGTAGTCCTTGTCACGCTTTTCTAATTCCTTTTTCTGATAATATAACTTAAGATCCGCAACGACCTTTGGATGGTGGTAAAAGATATCAAGAGATGAGCAGTATTGTTTCAAGAGAAGCTCAGTTTTTGAGGTGCTGGTAGCATGCTGCTTGTTTATAATATGATGGATTGTCTTCCTGGTGTCTGTAACATCAAAACAAATTGTTGCATTTGTGCTTCCCACACTTCAGAGTGGTCCGGATATTCATCGACAACATCTTTTATATTACTCCAAGTCTTCGCACTGCCAGTCAGAATGTTGGGAGTTAAACCAAGCTTTTCACCTAAGCTATCATCCAGTTTGTAGCCGTCCTTCAGCTTGTTAAGATGGTGTAGTTCTGGTGGAAGATTAGGCTTCTTAAAATCATAGTAATGTCAGTCAAGGAACACCCTTCTAAATTCTCTGAGTGGGACCTTTTCCCTTCTTGGTACAAGAGTAAGTGGTATGGCCCGGTTCTCTACAATAGAGACACAGTCCCTGTCTTATCCTTCTATCTTTCTCTACATCCGACAAGTTATACGGCTTCCGAATTCTGGTACTGTCTAGATCTACGGATTGAACATCTGATTCACGTTGTTGGATCTGTTGGTAGTGACGTATAAAGCGTGGACAAGAAGCAAGGTATCTACTTCAACTAGGGCGATTACGGAATCTATTGTCCAGTTCTATTACCTTCATCACAAATGATGATAGGTCATCAGGTAAGTCTCGGGTGGCCAACTCGTCTTTTAGTTCTTCAGAGAGACCTTCTATGAACATACCCAATAGAGATGCCATTATATCCTGTTCTACAAGACAATCTTCTGAAGGTAGCGGCATACTATGACATTTGAAAGTAGCTTAGCTTTAGAAATAACAGCAATACTACACACTCCAACAACACACTCCAAACCCATTACTTCCAATGGCATCACATCGGTGTTTGAATTAAAAATGCTGTAGCTACGTATAATAAACACAGGTGAAGTTTTTCTATTGACCTGCTGGGTTTTTGTCACAGCTTGTGTCATTCTAGCCTACTGCCTGCTATTGCCCACCACAATGCCACTCGGATTTGGGTCAGCTTTCACTTTCTAGCATAGGTTTTTGGTCTACTCTAAGCATGTCTCTGATATGTTACAGAAAGGGCATTCTGAGTGATCAAAGTGCTTGGTATTTGACAGGGCGTATTCGACATAAATCTCTTTAGCTTGTTATATACAGTAGCGAATCCAAACAAATATACTACAACCCCTAAATTAATTCTGGACACCCTTTTAAAAACGAATAAGTATTTATTCTAATCAACTAATCAAGTCAAAACAAAGCTTACAAAAGAGGCTTATATCAAGAAAAGTTGAATAATATTGGGGATTCATTTACCTTGATAAGTTCGAACAAACTACACACCAGATTTCACAAGCAGTTGAGATGCCCTTTGGGAACTGCGCGAAATACGATCTGCAGAATCAAGCAGGCTGGTAACCTTTTACCCAAAAAGCATTTTATTTCCTTATGGGTGCACTGCCACTGAAGAATCTGGTAATACAGCTACAGAGACATTTCTTGAGGGATATCAGCGAACACACAACTTCTTCTCGAACATTGACAGTTCCCGGCTCCCCGCAATATCTATATATATCTCCATGGTCTCTGTGCTGAGCCTATGTTTATATATTGAATATTCCATGAGTTCCATTCATCAGTATTCCTGCACAATAAGCCGTAAATGCCAAGACTGTTATATGAGGAGGTGGCTAAATAAGGGTGTCTATATCAAATAAGGGTCTGCAATAGCCCTTCCAACGAAGTGTCCCCCATAATAAATAATAGGATATCTGAGTTGGAATAAATCAGATGCACTTATTGTGTATAAATCAGATGATGCCCTAATTAAGTGGATAATATCAGTTGATAAAGTGTACAATATTCAAACCTTAAATTCATATATAACAGTCTTCCTCTTTCTTTCTTCCTCTTCCTCTTTCTTTACTTATACACTCCCTTACCACTCTATGGACACCAAAACAGCTAATGTCATACTTGCTCTAGGACCAGATCAAGCATTCAACACCAAGAAGGTCTACCATTCACCCGATAACAGCAGCAATGAATCCCTAATTTCTGTCTCTGAAAAGACTCGTTGGGCATGCCACAAAGATATATTAAAGTCTACTTCCCATTACTTTGACTCTATATTCAATAGCCAATTCCAAGAGGCAGATGCATCCATTGTATTCTTACCTCGCGGCATATTCAATTCCATGATATTAGACAGTATTGTCACATTTATGTACACACAATCAGTAGCAGTGGATGATATGAAGCTACTCTCTAATGACAGAAGCATGGAATTACTGGATCAACTTCAGTCATTGTACCTGGCATCAGACTACCTTGGAATAGACAAACTATGTATTCTGGTAGATGAGAAGATCACTGAATTAACTCATGGACTGACATGTTACTGCGACAGATGCACATTTATTGTACCCCGTCTACTCTCATTTACTGGTTCATACCAACAAGATGATGCCCGGTTGGTGAAGATGACACACAAGATACTGAAACTACTGATACAGGATCCAGAGAAGACACTGCCTACTTACTGGAGTAGTCAGTCACTGGCCACTCTATTGACACAGAACATCGAGATGGAACACCTGCACAGCTATTTAGAAGAGAGACTACATGAACATGTCAACAAGAACAATGCAATCGAGACACTCCATGGTTGCTTTATAGCGGAACGGGTACTTTCCAAAAGAGCAGAAGAAGGAAGGGATTGGCCCGATACCTTTCTTCACACCATTAAAAGAATGCAGAATACAAGTTCCAGACTGCTCGTAGACAACTTTGACTTCTATTGTACTAAATACCCTGAGTTGCTGTCCTGTGTAGATGGCATCACCTACTCGGTTGACTACCTAGACTACCTATTCACGGTTATACTGGATAATCAAATGACTGAAATGAATGCACCTTCACTCTATAAAGGTGTTGTACGTAATCTCATGTGTAGAGACTCTGTACAGAATAACATTGTGATCAAATCTATATTGAAATCAGCCAGGGAGACCATTGTCCGTTTTATCGGATCCCATTTGCCAGCTATCAAAGAATTGGATATTATTGATAGACACATAATAGAGCCACTAGCGCAAGGTATTTATATACTATATATATACTATATATATATATATATATATTTAAATATACACTTATATATTAATATGCACATATTTGTATATTTCTATTCTAGACCTCAATGTGCCCGTTTCCTTACTGGCTTATGAAGACCCCAATAAGACCCCGAAATCAAGTCATAAAAAGAGTAAATCAACATCCGTCCATTCAAAAAAGAAGGCAGATACAAGCCCATCTTGGAACACAAAGATCAAGACACGCATACAATCCATGTTATTTGGACACAACCTTCAATACAAAGTAGGACAACGAGTACAATTGGTGAATCGACCAGTGATGACGATTGGCAAAATAGCCTATGTAGGGAAGGTGACAATGGAAGGGAAAGACACTATGATGCTGGGTATTGAACTGGATAGATCAGGTAAGATATCTGAATTCTGTGCATATTTTATATACTGATCGGTCTGCTTATAGTGGGTATGAATAATGGATCAATAGAAGGCAAACAATACTTCACTACTACTTCAAATAAAGGAGTATTCGTCCGACCCAATGAAGTGATAATACTAAACTAACCCATACATTCCCTTTATTAGCATATACCATTCTCTATATAATCTTAAAAAGCATTTACTCCAATTTGTATTTTATAAATCGTTCCTTTTCATTATAAAATAGATATATTATATAGTCATTCACACCCTTATTTATTAAACCCTTCTTCTTATGGAATAAACACACTGGCATACACACAGGCACTTACAAAGGATAATAATGCCTTAAAAGATTGATTTCCTGTCAGTATATAGACTCCTACAGGGATAGACACACCTATTTTTAGTGATAACTACACCTCAGGAACAGAACCTATGATAAAATAACATGGTCCCGAGACTTGGAAGCACAACCATCGATCCCACGTCATGTTCATTCAAAAGCTTTCTATTGGGAAGTCTTCCCAACCAGAGACAAAGGTACTCTTGTAGCACAGTGTCACATTAATCTGGTTGAAAGAAAAAATGGTTGTACTTCATCCCAAGGAAGAGGAGTTTCTTTCTTGGCAGAAAACACAATGTACTCCTGTTTCATCCTAAATTATGGGTTGCTCTAGTAGAACTAAAATTGATGATTGTTATCATGTATAAAATTAACCTTCATGGTTCTTCCTTTTGAGAAGATGTTATTTATATGCATTTTGTATATTATACTTAACAAGGAAATGCGTGCCAATCACTTACTGAAGGTGTTGACCCGATAAGGAATATCCGGGCACAGCTTTGGGGGGAGCTGAAGTTCAGCTGATGCCAGACATCCATGGGGCTTACAGTGGAGTGATATATCAGGTATATCTCTGAATCTATTAAATAACCATTATTCAGTAATAATGCATGTGTGTCATTGATTGATTCAAATTCTTATTGTCTATTTGAAAGATAGATATATAGATGTACATTTTCTATAATTAGTAATCCACGGCTGATAGAATATATGAGCCGTTTGAAATAGTTCTGTAGTGTCAAATTATGTTGGAGCTGACACTTATGTATTTTAAAGAATATGAGTTAAGATACATATTGTAAGTTGATAGATGATACATGTACATTTATTATGAACTTTTAGAGATAATGCTTTTTGATTATTAATGCTATATACGAATGATGTTCTTATTCAAGATCAGCAACCTTGACCACTTGTTTACCAAAGTTATTGCCACGTAACACATCAATGAGAGCATTGGGTGTCTTTTCAATTCCCTCAGCTACAGTTTCTTTGTATTGAAGTTTACCATCCTTGATCCATTGAGTGACCTCCTTTCTGAAGGGTTCGGTCATTTCAGGACTATCACCTACAATAAATCCACGAATTTCGAGTCTCTTGGCCACCACCTGCATCAGGTTATGAATAGGTTCACCATCAGGACGGTTATACTGAGAGATCATGCCACAACACACGATTCTTGCAAAGGTGTTGGCGTGAGTGATGACATCCTCCAACATCTTTCCGCCTACATTCTCAAAGTAGATGTCAATGCCATTAGGACAGAGTCTACCCAGAGCTTCATTGGAGTCTTCCTTCTTGTAATTGAATGCAGCATCATATCCAATCTGCTTGAGATACTCGACCTTCTCATCGGAACCTGCAGAACCAACGACATATAAACCGAGGATTTTACCAATTTGTCCGACCAATTGACCAACAGCACCAGAAGCAGCAGACACATATAAGGTCTCACCCTTCACAGGCTTACCGAACTTGATCAATCTATTATGAAGACTTAGTACAAGAAAGGGTCAAGTGGGATCCTGACTAAAACTTACCCAACATAAGCTGTCATACCAGGCATACCCAAAATACCAACATAGTTAGTAGTGGGAAGCTTATCTGTTTTAATTTCATTACGAACTTCCAATGAATTAGCATAAGCTTCGGGAATCACACAGTATTCAGAGAAAGGAGTTAACCCATAGACCATATCGCCTTCCTTGAACTTGCTGTTGTTTGACTTGACCACTTGAGTGACGGTATATCCGGTCATGGGTTGGTTCAATGGAAAGGCAGGTGCATAAGACTTGGTGTTAGCATCACGCATACGGCCACGCATATAAGGATCCACAGAGAGACAGAGGGTCTTCAATAAAACACTTCCTTCGGGAAGAGAAGCATCCAAATCAATCTCACCTTTCTGAATGGTCATGTGTTCACCAACTTCGGGATAAGTAGTGGGAATCTTGGAGAAGATAACGCTTGTGTTTTGAACCATATTTAATATTTTTTTGAATGTAATAGTAATAAAAGAAGAGTGAAGAGACGTGAAGGGAAACGTGTCCGCCCTTTTTATAGGTTAATACTTGATCCTTTTCAATTCAAACCCAGCGATTGCAAGATGACAAATTACCATCGATAGTCCGCTTAATCAACGTCAGTATTGAATCTACATCGAATTCTATCATCGATTGTGTGGATTTTTTTTCCCTTTGGATTTCGGTACTTGATCATGACGACTTACATGGGGTGGACAGTGAATAAAATTAGGGTATTTTAGAGTATATTGTCTTTGTCATAAGGAATAAGTACTCTAGTTACTTCTTTGGGTAAATACCCTTGTTGTATTGATATATGATATCCTTTTCTGGTGATATATGATATCCTGCCTTCTTATCAACGTTGGGAATTAAACATCCATTGAGTGATTTGTACTAGAGAATAACATACGCGAATAATAGTGATATCGAAAACTCACTGTTTAATGTATGTGACACTTTGTTGTACTTCATTCAGTGATACGAGGAGAATCACTAGTACTTGACACATCCTCTCTGTGGGATCTTACCTTATAGAGCACATATCTTGCTTGCCTCGTATAAATAGTCTCTTTTAAGTGATTTCACCGTAGCGAATATTCCACTCTCTCCACTGATGTCATTAGAGAGTGTGTATGTATTAAGCACGAGAATTATGAAATTACAATATTAATGTCACACTAAAATAGATTAAAGTAATGGGAATGTTGCATAATACTGTCATCTGTACTTGTACTCATATATTCACTTTATTGTTCCTCCTCTGTACAACGAGATAATAATATGGCCAACTTTTATTTATAATTTTACACAGCTTTTTTGTTTTGTTTATAGGGCTTTTATTAATAATACATGCATTTTATAGTCATAGAAATGTAACAATTAGGGAGGTCTTGACTGGGTACACAGCTTTAATCATTTCCCTTACTCCAGGTTAGCTACCTTGACCACTTGTTTACCAAAGTTATTGCCACGTAACACATCAATGAGAGCATCACCTGTCTTCTCAAATCCCTCAGCTATAGTTTCTTTGTATTGGATCTCGCCATTCTTCAACCATTGAGTGACATCTCTTCTGAAGGGTTCGGACATTTCAGGGCTGTTGAATACAATAAATCCATGAAGGATAAGACTCTTGGATACTACTTCCGCCAGGTTATGGATAGGTTCACCATCAGGCCTATTGTATTGGGAGATCATGCCACAACACACAATTCTTGCAAAGGTGTTAGCATGATTGATGGCAGCTTCCAGCATCTTGCCTCCTACATTCTCAAAGTAGATGTCAATACCATCAGGACAGAGTCTACCCAGAGCTTTATTAGGATCTTCTTTCTTGTAATTGAATGCAGCATCATATCCAATCTGCTTGAGATACTCGACCTTCTCATCGGAACCTGCAGAACCAACGACATATAAACCGAGGATTTTGCCAATTTGTCCGACCAATTGACCAACAGCACCAGAAGCAGCAGACACATATAAGGTCTCACCCTTCACAGGCTTACCGAACTTGATCAATCTATAGTCAATAAATAAGTACAGCTATTTGACCGATGATTTTTCGATTTCTTACCCAGTATAAGCTGTCTCACCAGGCATACCAAGTACTCCGACATAATGAGTGATGGGCAGGTTACTCGTTTTAATATCATTTCGCACTTCCAATTCATTGGCCAATGCTTCAGAAACCACGCAGTACTCAGAAAAAGGAGCCAAACCATATACAATATCACCTTCATTGAACTTGCTGTGGTTTGACTTGATTACTTGAGTGATAGTGTAACCTGTCAATGGCTGACCTAATTCAAAAGCAGGTATATATGACTTGATATTTGCATCCCGCATACGACCGCGCATATATGGATCCACAGAGAGACAGAGGGTCTTTAATATAACACTTCCCTCAGGAATAGGAGCATCTAAATCGAACTCATCTTTTTGAATAGTCATATGTTCACCAACTACGGGATACGTAGTGGGAATCTTGGTGAATATGATGCTTGTGTTCTGGACCATTTTGTTTGTTGCTTCGGGAATCTGTAATTTGAAACAGTGGCATCCAAGTCCTTTATTTATAACACTAATGTACTCTCAGATGATGACAAATACAATGCTGGTAATCTTTACCACAAGCAATTAAATCCCAGTAATCGATTACTAAGCAGGTTCGATTTACCTTGTCACAACTAAACTTCTAGCTATTTTCATGTCGATTTAGCTTTGTATCATAAAGAAATAAGTGACAGCCCAATTCATATGGAACTTGATAGAAATATTTTATTAGTCATCATTGAGTAGAGTTCTATCTATTTCTGCCATGCTACCTATTGTTGATGACGTCCCTTTGCGCATCCTTCTATCTCGAGAACTCAGTTGACGAGGGGTGTGAGCTTTTTTGAATAGACGCAATAGATTAGTAGCATATTGACCAACTTCTCTATCAAGCCTCGCATAGAGATGGTCTATTTGTACAACTTCTGATGAGTAAACCAACCATGGAGTTGATACAAGACTGCAGATCATTTTAATAAATACATGGATTTAGAGGTGGTCATACACCATGCACAATAAAGAAGATGGATCACTCAAGATAAGATATTGTCCTTGTAGGAATAATGTCTTTGGGATAACTATCAATCTGCCTGCTACTGTTACCATACTTATGCCTAGCATATCACTTAACAAGCCGACCAGATTGATTTGAGATCCTTATATTGAGTATTACCCCATTAATGTTCTATCTTGTGAAGTACCTTTCCATCTAGTCAAGAAATACGTAAGAAGTATTACGGAAGACATCAATTGTTTTATAGACTAGACAAGCCGAAGCCAGAACAAACTAAGGAGTTAAATCCTTGGGCATTGCATCTAATCTTTCCCACTGTCTATTCTCTATAAACATGAGCATCTTCATGGTGAATTACTCTTATTTTATCTAATATATACTCTCCTTCACAATAAAAGACAGCCACAAGAGTAAGATCTGTATTTTATATCAAGGCACAGAAGTTGCTAAATAGTAAAATCTTCCATCTATTATTATCCATTTAGTTTGACACCCTTTTAGTGTCAAGTGAATGGGGTGGGCAAGACCAACTTTGTGAGAGTAGAGAGTTATCTGCTCCCTTCCAACCGTTTTTTTTTGCAGAGAATGGCCAAGGACCTGGTTGATCTAGACGAATGCCCTTAAAGTGTATATGCTTTTAGGTGGTTGGAATCACAGAAGAGATTATTATACAATCAAAGGATCTGTGTCTTCCTCGTCAGTTTGCTCGCTTTCTGATGAATCTTCTCTCAGTCAAGAGCAGTATGTATCTGCAGTAGATGTTTATAAAGTCTTACGTCAAGCTGTATAAATACATATATTGGTTTGTGGTGATCACACTTGGGATGTATTGGTATCTAAGCCAAAGCTTATTTCTATAGTAAGTTTTGCCCACTTTCTTTTTTGAGCCTGAATAATCATGTATTCGGTTACTTGGAAGAAAAGCTTTGGATTGAATAGATGCACCTTTGAAGGAGAAATAGTCCTTAATTTGGTATATTCATCTTGTACCCAGAGTGTGTTTATGGGTATCTTCATAGGATCTAATAACCATCTTCACATTGAGTATGTACCACCCGTTTCATGTAACATCCCGTAGCATTTCAAGTTGCTTTTTATGGTAAAGTATCCCACCGTATTATAAACTGATATGGTGGTATACATCTCTTTTACTTGCAAAGAAGATACTGGGTAAATCTGTTCGACGAGTATACACACTATCCTACATTATCCAAACTATTAAAGTGATATTCTGCATGCATTGGCTATTAAGAGAATGTCTTCTACAGAATAAAAGTCATTGACTATTAACAGCCATTTCTCCTCTGAATACAGTAACTTATCAATGCAGCAGTATGCTCACTAAACCAACATACAAATTAGAGAAAAATAAAGTCCATATTTCTGGCTGGGATATTGAAATTACTCTTCGGATAATGTTAGTTATAAAGACGTCCGTTTATTGTTAATATTTGGGTATTAAGCCGTCAATAATAGATTTGGGATTTGTGATACAGATTCTAATTAAAAGATTGGACCATCTTTCCTTTTTTTTGAACTTTACTTCCTTGAACTTTAATTTTTTTTTTCCCTTTATCATCATCTTCTGGATCTCTTGGCTTTTTCTTGATCCTTTTTATCCCAGTTGGGTAAGGATTTCTTTGTCTTATTAGTTGCGAGTAAACATTATAGACTAAGGCTGTCTGCATATATAGAAGAGTTCAAGTTTTAGAAATATACAATAGAAATGACCCGCTGTTCAATAAAATACCTTCAAGTCAGAACAATAACAATCTCCGGTCTCATAATTAAGTTTCCTCTCTGTCCTTAAACAGAACTCTGTACATCTCCTTAAGGCGGTTTCTCTATCAATTGGCGGTTTAACAGTACCAGTACCAGTATTAGCACTAGTACTAGCAGCTAGTGCAGTCAATGCGAACGTCGGGATGGCTAGGAGAAAGATAAGCCTCATAATGATTTGAATGAGAGGATGATAAAGTGAATGAAGTATGGTTGAATGGTCTCTATTTATATGAAATAAGAGTGTCTCGAGGTATGTTCGATATGCAATCCATTAATTGATAGAAACTTTCTCAGTATATAACATGACTTCTATGGTAGGGTGATATGAGTAATCTCATAGCGAGATGTACTGTATATGTCAATAACATATATGTAACAAGATCAAAAAGTTCATACCATATAAGGCAATTGATTAATGAGTTTTAACTTAAATGAAATGAGTGGAGACCCTATACGTTGAGGGATGGACACCGAGATACGAAAAAGTAGAAGAACATATATGCATACTATAAGTAACTAGTATTGATTTAATTGAGGTAAGATTTATCCATTATGGAATGGACAAGAGAGATTTCTGACAGTGATTTAGAAGTCATTCTGTCTGTATTAAAGGGAATTTGCTGTAAAATAAGAGCCCAGTGGGCCTTCCAGATCTATGCATTCTTTACAAGACTCACTTGAGCAGTTATCCGTCCAATATCAAATGCCCTTAACCGCTGTTCAAATAGATTCCATTCACACCGACTGTATCATCCTAGTGGGGGCCCTATCTTTAACGTCCGGCTTGGTGCTGTATTAAGGAACAGTCCTTTAGAGATGAATAAGCGAAAAGAGTTACTGTATTAAATATTAAAACTCCTATAATCATATATCACAGTGCCATGTAGGTAGTAGGACAAGCAACTACGTGTAGTTGGGCCATCAATGATAGAAAGACTATGGAATTACCAATCTTGACACCTAAAAATATCTATACGGATAACAATGAACCTTCGCACCAAAAAGAGCATTGTTATAAATGGATTATTGGAGATACATACCAGTTGGAGCCAGATATTATATGAAGCAGATAAGAGAACCATGAGAGAGCAGTTCAGTCTAGAGAAGAACCATTAGAGAGAAAGGATGCAGTTTACGTACAATAGTAATAACTAGATGACAAAAGGTTCAAGATATGTAGCCATAGAAGATTATCTCTCTACTTATTCCATAGTCTCTATTATGCAGAGGAAGAGGAAAGAAGGTGTAGATATGAGGTGTAATGGAATGTAGTCCTATGACTTACTATATCTGGCACCTCTGTTTGGTGATCATCTTTGATCTTATCCTGTCTTATTGTACTTGATGCTATTTCACAGCATTACCTTATGCTTGACATTGTTTATTATATAGTTGTTAACAAAATACGTCAACCCAGTTGCAGTTGTATACTGTAATATTAACTTCTGATTATATCTATTCAGGTACATGACCAAGGCATATAGGTATATACAAATGTTTTTATATATCATATATACCTCCAGATAGATATACTTGCATATGGACCCCACATTGATTCTTATTATTCCAAGATAACTTTGTATATATTCAATACAAAAAGTAATTCGCTAACACCTTCATTCTGATCATTTATATGTATAGTGCTTGAATTCACCATATCCTATTTATGAGTTAAGAAATTGAGTTTATTTAACACGCTTAGTACTAACATCATTACTATCATGGCTGCCACTTCTCTATGAGGAAGTGTTAACCTAGCTGAATCATTTGGAATTAATACACCAAATGCCTCCTCGCACCTACTTGACTGTAAAGTAGTACAAATAGCCTAAAGTAATAATACAGCCAAATTGGCCTCCTGACCTGGCTATCATGACAACGCGACTGTGTTGTTTGTTTACATTTTGTTTTTCGTCTCTCCTGGTTATCTCTTTAATTGATTTATTTCTTTTTACTTTGTTATCGGATTGCACTAGGTGATGAGGTTACAGGTAATTATGCATATAATAAGAAGTGTGATTCACTTATGCTTATCCTTATGCACACCAGACACGCTTAGATTGTTTTATTACCGCCGTTGTATGGATAATGATTTAATCAAACACAAGATTCAGTTATCACAGGTATCACTTTAATAATATGTACTTATGTACAAAATATACTAACTAATCACCAGATCTCCTCATGTCAAGACAGGGTCAAGATTGCACAGCTGTATGAATAGAGGTGTTCACATAAGATTAACCTGTTATACAAATGGTAACACTCTGATAATATGTACTCATAGACAATTGGCTAACCAGAGTCTATTTTCTAGAGCTTCTCATGTCAGGGCCACACCAAGACTATACTGCTGATATCACATACAAGATAAACCTGTTGTATGGGTGGTAATGATACAAAATATCCTTTAATAGGCAGTATTTGCCAACCACTCTCTACTTTATAGAGCTGTTCATGTCAAGACAACCACCAAGATTGCACTGCCGTATGAATGATGATATAAACACACAAGATATACTTCTTAGATGAACGGTAACACTCAAAATGGTAGGCACCTATAGACAGTATTTCCTAACCAGACTCTATTATCTAGAGCTGCTCATGTCAAGGCAACACCAAGACTACACTGCTGATATCACACACAAGATAAACCTGTTGTACGAGTGGTAATGATACTAGAATGTCTATTTTCTTTATAACCAATATTTACTAACCAATGCTTATCTCTTTTAGAGCCCTCATGTCATTCCTGTCCATTGCCTGATTCCGTTCTTCCGTCTTTGTTCACAGTGTCCAAAGAGGAGGGGATTTATTGGGCGATAGTACCGGCTATCTCATGTATGCCCGTGAACCCAGTAGACCGGTATACAGTGTTCACAATCGTGTTAATCCCCTCCTCTGTATATTCTTGATTCTCTTGATACTGTTTGAAGCTAGGTAAATTGTGGAATAGCAGCCTTGGCAAGTCCTCATTGGGCCTCTTAGGAGGCGGTCTCTATTGCGCGGTTGGAGGAGTAGGAGGGACTTATTAGTGAAGCTGTATTCAAAGTAGTCTGGCTCAGGCCATGGTGGAAGTTCTACCGGGTACTTGACTGCGGAAGCCGGGTACTTTAACTGATGGCAATGTTGGTTATGGTGCTCATTTGACAGGTGTCCCTTTCTGATGGTCGTTTCGAGGATTGATCTTTGTCAACATAGTGGATGGCCAGATGATCACGTTAGGTAGTTGGATCTGATACCAGATGAAAGCAAGTGCCTTTTTGGTGCGATGACTTTGCTGGTCGTAGGGAATTCATGCTTGTTGGTATTTGCGTATTCTTGGTCCCTCTATGGCAGCTTAACTGGGAGCGGGAGTTACCTGCTTTGCTTCTTTGGTAGTCTTACACTGGTTTTCTGTTCTTCTGTGGGCCCTTTGACCGAAGTTTGCTGAAGCCGAGATTTTGCGTTCTGTCTGCTTAGATTTGCTGGGGAACTCACCAAATCTTCATGATGCGGTGAGATGCAAATCTAAACAGGTCAAACAGGGGTAGATCGGAGTGGACGTCGATTAGGAAGAAGGTTGAGGAATGGAGAACAAAGAAAGATTATTCTAACTAGAATTGTCAGGCCCGAAGCAGTCCTTCTATATGGATCAAGGATACGGGGCCACTTATATCAATAAGCCGCTGAAACCTTGCTTCTTCGCCGGTCTTCTTCTTTGCACTTCATTGTGACAATCAGGTAACGACCGGAATCACACTCTGGGTGGGCTCTGGGGTGGGTAGAGAGATCCTGTGGGCACTCACTTGACCTCTGTTCGGATGGACTGAAGTTATGGTTTCAAATGCATCAGGAGTTATGTAAGTCGGCGAGATCGCTTGTTGGGTGGGAGTCACACTGTAATCGGCGGCGTTCGGAGGGGATCGTGTCCGAGAGTGCCTCTCTCGGTTGCTCTTTGTGGATGTGGAACGGTATCAGAGAGTAGGACCCCATGTGTCTCCTTTCTGCAGAGTATGGGGACGTGAACGGAAAGCCCTATGAGCTCAACTTCAATGTAGATGTACTGAAAAATCCTGATGGGGTTGGGCGTTGCGACCTAGGGGATGGCATATCGCTTAATGGTTATTTTCTTCTTAGTTGGTTCTGATATACCTAGTGTATTGGGATCAACTCGAGCAAATAGGTAGAGTTCTAATAGTGCTACTCCTTTCTGAGTTGGTGGATCTATAATGGTATGACATGGTAAGAGAGGTCTATTATTACTGCTAAGCCAGCAAAGTAGGAATCTAGTCTATTAGTCCGATGAAAGCCATGCTCCTTTGGATATCAACTGGAACTACCTCCTCGTGGTGATATCTGGTTAACAATTCACTTGATTGAATTGGCTGAATGTTCCTAAATAAACAAGTGTTCACACTCAGTAGAGATTTTATTTTATTATAAGACAGGGGTTCTCTCTTTCTAACCATAATCCACTATGAAGATAATACATTAATCACCAGCCAGGAGCAGTAATGAGTGATGAAGAAGAGGATAATACATTGCTATGGACAGATAATATACTCTTCTATGGCCAGTGTCTGTGTAATAGTTGGTAGACATATACAATAACAAGAATGGCAGATGCTGTGATGATTACTGAATACCGGCCATAACTCTGCCCGTAACAACTGGAATATAGACAGAGTGGACAAGAAGTACCTACGAGAAGAAGTTCAAGATATGGATTGACTGTATTAACTACAGTTATGAAAGATCAGACAGAGTATATGATTCATAGATTATTGACTGTGGATAGTAATACACTGAATAAGCTGGTTAATGGGCACAGTAAAGATGAAATGAAGTTTGCGGATAAGTGGGGAATTAAATCTTCTGCGTGATGATGCTCCATATAACTACATGGAATAAAGGTAATGTTGGGATAGAGATGAATGGCATAGGTATACGTATCAAATCGAATAAAGTGATACTTTAAACTGGGAGTCTACTTGATTGTGTGTGTATTGGAGTAGTCATCTGTGATCCGCAGTTCAAGTGTTTCAATAGCTATGAACGTACTCTGAACACCCAGTAGAGTTTGCAAGTACATGAGTTTATAAAAACGATAAACATCGGGCATAAGTATCAAATGCTGGACAGACATTCATACACCAAGATAGAGTGTACTGGAGTTATTCCTTGTGTACAATATCCGTATTTATAGAAGATCACAATCACAATATAATATGTGTGGCAATCTATTGTGTTGAGAGAATATCAATATTTATGAACAGATGGATTGATGTGTGATTTCCAGCAAGGTAGTCTGGCTATTCACCAAGAGAAGGATCTATGCAGCAGATTAAGATCATGAACTTGGAGATCTTGAATGAAAATACAGGATGAGGACATGTTTAGACAACTGAATGGAAGTGAGTGCGGGCAAATCAATGATATTATCAGATGTAAGTGGGAGGTTTTATAGAATTTTATCAACTCAAGCAATTAGATAGATATGGTTATAAAAACACACATATTACGAGTAAGCAGACGATGGCTGGGATAATAGACTTATGATCCAATGAGTTGAATGAAGATATCAATATATGGATGTATACTGACACATTATATGATAAACCACATGTCATAGAACAAGGTGTCCTTCCTGTGTTATCCAAGGCATCTACACCCAGTGTATTACAGTGAACGATTATTAACGCATGCATGTTGGATATATGACTCACTTGCTAATTGCATATCTTTCTTTGTTAGAATATATACTGCCAGTAAAGCATAAATACTATAGGGTGAAAAATACCATTATGACAGATGAACGAGTACATATACATCAGGGATTGTTTACATGATTACACGAAACAGACTCCTGTCCTTATGTACAATGTTACTCTTACTTACCCAGGATTACTCTCATCTGTTATGTGGCTTGTTATCTACTCCGGTATCCTGGAAGAAGTGATAAGAATGCATGGGAACAGAGCATATACAATCACTCGCTGTCAATTTATCACATGTAGATTATGCTAATAATGCAAGAGTGGGAAAATCCTTGATCTTGTATTCACATGGCCACCTGAGTACCGTGTCCATACGATCTGAGATTATTCCCAGTCAACTTCATTCATACTTAATAGTATATAAGCTGTAGAATCAACCAGGGATGATACCGTGTAAGTTGATCATTACTAATGTGAGATATTTTGGCATTGGAGTAATACCAAATTTAAGTAATGAGCTCTTATTGGCTATCCGGAGTATACATCAAGGTACTTTTGACCCTGTCTTCTGCTTATAGGGTGCTAAGGGCTTCAAAAATGGAATACTTATGCATAAGGTACTTGTTGAGTGTGGGGTTCTACACTGGGTTGGATGAAGGACATAACCTTTTTTTGAATCTTTCCTGGAAAATGGGATATCGGCATCTCAATACATTGAGGATTGACCTGGATGCTGTAAATGGATGATATATTTTACCGGGGAAACATTTTTTATATATTCTTTTTTTTTCATCCTTCCCAGATTCTTCTCCTTCCTTTACTTCCCTCACTTATATCACCATGTTGGATGCCTACATTAAGAACCAACCAGGATTAGTATTGAGTGACAACAAATTAGTGAGCACTGAACATATCACGACAGGCTCCATTATTTTTGTCCAGCCTCCACTGGCCTCTGTTCCATTACCAGCTAAACGTCACCAGCGATGTAATTATTGCTTGAGAAGATCCCAACTCCAATGCTGTAGTCGGTGCAGGTCAGCCTATTTCTGTAGTAATGAGTGCTTCAGAAATGCCTGGTTGCATTTCCATAGAATATTATGTGAACCCCAGGAAACTGATATCTATAAAGACGTCGATGCAGATCGGTGGTTGTTGGAAAGAACTGCCCTCACCTTACACAGTCACGAGCGTCTGAATAAGCAACAATCCCATTCTCCGCCTCACATGCCCTTCGCCATCCACGCCCTGCAATCACAAACCCCGACCGTGGAATCATCCGCTGACCAATCCATTGTGGAAGCAGTGGCGCATCTCTTGGATACTTTCGGGTGTCCTATTTCACCAGATGAATTGTCCACACTCTGGAAACGTATTCAGATGTGTAGATTCCCTATCTATGATTCGGAGCAGAGACTAGAACAAGTGGCTGTAGGTGTCTATCCGATCACTCCACTGTATATATCACATTCATGTCGTCCCAACTGTGCTCTTGTCTACAAACAAGATGTTCAGTACTTGATGGCAATACAGGACATATCACCAGGAGAACCACTCTCTATTACCTATGTTGATCTGGTCAGTAGTAAAGAGCAGAGGACACTGGACCTACAAACACAATTTGGACCTGACTATATGTGTCATTGTATAAGATGTGAGGGTGAATTGAGTGTGTTGGATGAAATATTAGATAGACCAGACACCATGACAGAGAGTGAGGCCAGTCAGTTTATGGATTTAACCCTACAATCATGGTCAGTATTAGAGATGGCAAAGGTAAGCGAGGAGGAAGATAAGGCACGGTCACCCAGGCAAGTACTGGATCCACCTGAATTCGTTCGATATGTCAGTCGATTGGCAGTACCTGAAATATACTTTGCAGCCACAGACAGTCAAAAACACCTTCATAGACCACATCATCGAGATGACCGAGTGAAATTAGTTAGAGCACTCAATAGACTGAATAATGTACCCCATATACCTTCATTGTCATTATCCACTATTCATGCAGCAGAGAACATACTTCAAGAGCAGATTGCTCATAGTCAGTGGGTGGGTGCCTCTCGTTGTGCACTGTATTTATATGTAGTCTATCGTCTATTCTATCCACCAATGCACCCTAAATTAGCCTATCATTCACTCATATTGGCCAGATCAGGCTGGAATGCATTAATAGAAATGGAGTTAGTGGGCATTGGTAAGAAACTCGAGAGAATATATGCGAATGGAACCAGAACATGGATAGAGTTAGCAAGAGAGTCTATATACACTGTATTCGGGAAGGACACGAATCTATGGAGAGATGTGATTGAACTGGAGTGGGTATATAACAGAGAACAGAAAGTAAAGGGTGCCATTTAGATCAGTCACGTGATTACTCTTCACTCTAAAATTAAATAAAACTATTGTTTTTCCTCCCCCTTCCTTTTGATTCTTTATTTATTTCTTATAAATATATGTAAGTAGTAAATGACGTGTCTAGAGGTACGTACACTCATCTGTTTGTTTGGGATAGGACACAAACGTTGGTCCAGTCTGAAAGGGTGGATTCAGCTGCTCTGCTGATACCCTTATCCAGGCAGTGGCATCTTTATGTATGGCCCTTTGTCAGCATGTTCTACCCAGTATTCACCTATGTTTATATGTATCAATATGACGCCTATTTGGGATCAGAAGAATGGACATTTGTTATCTTGGGCAGTATCATCACTATCCATGCCCTTACTTTCTTAGTATGTCAGTGGAGCGTCGACTTCAAGGCACTGTTTACTTGTTTCAAGGTACATATTAGTGATGGACACACACTCTCTCTATCTATTAACTCATACCTTTGATGAAGGAACCTGATGTACACAAGGCCACTCTGATAAAGATAGTTCCATACAGATACCAAGGTAAAGGTGCACTCATACCACTTGAACATAGCAAGGTAAGTGTGAAAGCGGAAACAATGTGAAGGTGGGTTATTGACAAGTACTATAAAGAACATAGAAACTGGGGAAGATGAGATCTCATTTCTATTCCAACAAAAGAAGTTCATCTATAACACTGATAAGAAGCAGTTTCAGAAATTACTCTATCCTTCTGATACGAATGAGACTGTCAAGGCTTATCAGAGCACTGAAGGTTTAACCACCAAGAAACACATCGATACACTGACACATACCTATGGCCCCAATAAGTAAATAGACAATGCAACGACTGATGATTGGGTAAATTAATGCTTTTTTATTTACCCGTACAGATTTGATATCCCACTTCCCACCTTCAAGGAACTATTCAAGGAACACGCTGTAGCACCCTTCTTTATATTCCAGATATTCTGTGTTGGTCTATGGTGTTTGGATGAATATTGGTATTATTCACTCTTCACACTGTTTATGTTGGTAGTATTTGAGTGTACAGTTGTCTATCAACGACTCCGTACTATTAGTGAATTCCGTGGAATGAATCAGAAGCCTTATCCTGTATATGTTAAGAGAGAACACAAGTGGATTCAGGTGCAGAGTGACGAACTCTTGCCCGGTGATGTGGTATCTATTGTTCGTACTAAGGAAGATCAAGGTGTACCCTGTGATTTGGTTATTGCTGATGGTTCGTGTATTGTCAATGAAGCCATGTTATCAGGTGAATCTACTCCTCTCCTTAAAGTAAGTGTATAATAAGCGTGTAGACAAGGCTGTGTATTGATTGTTTGTTGTAGGAATCTGTTGCCCTGAGAGACCCTAATGATATATTTGATATGAATGTGGCCGATAAATTGAATGTACTCTATGGTGGTACCAAAGTACTCCAGGTTACTCCACCTGTCAATAATTCTCCTCCTGATCATGGCTGTGTCTGTGTAGTTGCTCGTACCGGTTTCGGTACTTCTCAAGGTGAATTAGTGCGTACCATGATATTCTCTACTGAACGCGTATCTGCCAACAACTTCGAGGCCTTGTTATTCATTCTCTTCTTGCTTATATTCGCAATTGCTGCCTCTGTCTATGTTTGGCAAAAGGGTATCGAGAATGATCGTAAGAAGTCTAAGCTCTTGTTGGACTGTATCCTTATTATCACCTCTGTTGTACCCCCTGAATTACCTATGGAATTAAGTTTAGCTGTTAACAGTAGTTTGGTTGCTCTCTCTAAATATGCCATCTTCTGTACTGAACCCTTCCGTATTCCTTTTGCTGGTAGAGTAGATGTATGTTGTTTTGATAAGACTGGTACTTTGACTGGTGAAGATCTTGTATTTGAAGGTGTTGCTTATTCTGAGTAAGTCATGTTTTGTCGATTTATATATGTGTTTATTGTATACTCAATACCTTCTTTTCCAGCAACTCCAAATCTACCACTGAACTCTCACCTGCCACTGATGTCCCTGATGCCACCAAATGGGTATTAGCCAGTGCTCATGCCCTTGTTCAATTAGAAGATGGTATTGTAGGTGACCCCATGGAAAAGGAAACCTTAAAGGCCCTTCAATGGGAATTAGGACCTCATGATCATGTATTCCCCAAGGGAGAAAAGAGAACTCAGCATTTACAAATCCGCCGCCGTTATCAATTCTCCTCTGCATTGAAACGTCAATCTTCTGTTGCCACCCTTGTCCATCCTTCTTTCAGTGGTTCCAAGACACTTATTGCTGTCAAGGGTGCTCCTGAAACCCTAAAGACCATGTACACCAATGTTCCCGATAACTATGTCGAGACATTCAGAAACTTCACCAGAAAGGGTAGTAGAGTATTAGCTTTGGGCTATAAATTCCTCGATCGCCCTCTGACCAGTAACCAAATCAATGATCTTCCCCGTGAGTCTGTTGAATCAGACCTTATTTTTGCTGGATTCATTGTGTTCACCTGTCCTCTTAAAGAAGATGCCGTGTCTGCATTAAAGGAATTGAATGAATCGTCTCATCGTTGTATTATGATTACTGGTGACAATCCTCTGACTGCATGTGCTGTTGCTCGTGATGTGGCTATTGTTGAACGTAAAGTGTTGATTGTGGACCGTGATGAGACTAGAAAAGACAACTTGGTTGCTTTCCAGACCATTGATGAATCATTCCGTATTGAAGTGGATCCTTCTAAACCATTGGATAAGAAGTTGTTGGACGAACATGACCTGTGTTTAACTGGATCTGCAATGACACCCTTCATGCTTCAAAAGGAAAACATGAACATGATTCTTGAACACACCTGGGTTTATGCTCGTGTATCGCCTTCTCAGAAGGAATTCATTTTGACTGGATTGAAGGATCTCGGATATACTACTCTCATGGCTGGTGATGGTACTAATGATGTAGGTGCATTGAAACAGGCTCATATCGGTGTTGCATTATTGGATGGTACTCCTGAAGATCTCCAGAAGATTGCTGAACGTCAAAAGATTGAGCGCCTCAAGGCTATGTATGAACAACAAAAGACTATTTCTGCTCGTTTCAATCAACCTGCCCCACCTCCACCCCCTGCTATTGCTCATTTATATCCTGAATTCTCAGCTCAATTGGCTCAACAGGCACAAAACCCTAATATGACACCTGCCCAGAAACGTCAACTCGAACAAAAGAAGAAGATCGAGGAAGCTACTCAGAGAATGATGGAAGGAATGGATATGGAGGAACCTCCTACTATCAAGTTTGGTGATGCTTCTGTTGCTGCACCATTTACTTCCAAGCTTCGCAATGTGACTTCCAGTAAGTGAAGGATGCTATGTTATGATTTGTTTTACTTAATCTGTTTATTTCTTTAGTCAACAATATTATTCGTCAAGGTAGATGTACTCTTGTCGCTACCATTCAAATGTACAAGATCTTGGCCTTGAATTGTTTGATTTCTGCCTACAGTTTATCAGTATTATATCTTGACGGTATCAAGTTCGGTGATCTTCAAGTGACCATTTCTGGTATGTTGATGGCTGTCTGTTTCTTGTGTATCTCTAGAGGAAAACCCCTTGATAAGTTATCAAAGGAACGTCCTCAACCCAATATCTTCAACCCTTATATCATCTTGTCTGTGTTGGGTCAATTCTCTATCCATATTATCTCATTGATCTATATTAATGCTCTTGCTAAATCACTGGAACCGTAAATAGGATCCCTAATTACTTTTTATCATAATTTATTAACCCATGTTTATGATATAGACCAAAGGAAGTTGATTTGGAGGGTGAATTTGAACCTAGTCTTCTCAACAGTGGTGTCTATTTGATCCAATTATCTATGCAAGTATCCACTTTTGCCATTAATTACCAGGTAATACCAACTTGTTATCCTATGTATTCAATGATATTAACCATCATCAACAGGGATATCCTTTCCGTGAACGTATTCAGGATAACAAAGCACTCTACTATGGATTGATGTCTGTTGGAGGTGTTGCTTTAGCCGGTGCTACTGAAATGTGGCCTGAAGTCAATGATATGCTGAAGCTTGTTCGTTTCCCCGGTTCTGTAAGTTGTGAATAAGACGCATATCCACTTCATCTAATCTTGTATTCTTGTTTTGACAGTTCCGTTATAAACTCACTCTGTGTATGATCCTTGATTTTGGTATTGCTTATGGTATTGAGAAGATAACCAAACTGCTCTTTGCTGATAACCGTGCCAAGGCCATAGCAAGGAGATCTACTGACTAGAACCAATTCATTAGATAGTTGTAGTATGGATATTGGAATACATCTAATAATAGAAGATTCATTTTACTATTTCTTATGATCCAACTATTTGAGAGTATATAAACAATCATCATCCTATATAGAGCATTTCCCCTTCATACATACTATAAATAGATATTACCCGAATATAATACAGGCATAATTATGACTAGCCAATCAGATGAAGTACACATCAAGCAAGTCGGTTACTTGCCACTTATATTCTTTGTTTGTCAGACGTTTCATTTTGATGTGAAACAGGTGGTCAAGATACAGCCCATAGGTCTATATGCACATTATCACATTTAGAAAAATAAGCGGGAATAGACATAACTGGCTACTGGATAACTTTGTCACACAATAGACTAACTGTTGTGAATCACCCACTTTTGTTACCTCAGAACATGGATGATTATTAGTTGGCATATATATCTATTGATTATGACGTTTTGAAGATTGAATGATATCACTGCATGCCGGGGGGATGATCTTTTGGAGGGAGTTCTGATGATAGACAGTATATTGCCATGATAACGAGAATCTAGACTGTCATGGATACTAACTATTCATGTATTTTGTATCCATGTCTGAGACCCTCTTACAAACAGAAAGAATGCTTCTGTAAACAACCGATATCTTCATTAGGGAAAGAAGGTATATATATATTATTCATGTGAAGTGATGTCAATCCATTCAGTTGAAATCCTCTTATATTTCACCCCAGATGAAACATACATTCTCAATTCATACCTAGCAACCAATCACTGTTGCTAGGTATAATTGACAGATATAGAGGGATCATCGTCCACTTCCTACTCTATAGCATGAAGAGGGTCATTTCGTAGTCTGTGTCTATCGATTTCTGTAAAATGACGTATAATAATTCCAGAACAAATAAGTCTATTGACTCAACTACCATCTGTAGTGATTCATTCATAAACTGTCTAATTAAAAACCTTAATTTATACTCTTCCCATCAGCACATTGTTGGCTGGATGAATAGATTGAGCCGGTTATTTTTTATTATAGATATTCAAGCCCTTCTTTGGCTGTGATATGGCTAAAATAAACAATCTGTGCGCCAATTGCCTGTATCTCTGAAGTTCAAATATACTTCTTCCATATTTAGTCATCAAAATAAACTTATTGAATCCATTACCCGAAGATTGAGTGCCGAGACGTATCAGCATTACGTCGTTTCAAGAGGCAGTTGAGATTAAGGTTAGATAAGGATTGAAAAAGCTTATTTCCCTGTTAATAGCAGATGTCAACATCAGATAGGCGTATTCTATGGAGTCATGAGGGAATTCAAGCGTTGATTCCTACCTGTTTATTCGAATAAACCTGTTTCTATTCCTTGTAGAAAAGGACCATCTCATACTATCATTCACAGAAGTAACACAATGACTGGTTTAAGAGTCCATTTTTATCCTTAATAAATCTATCTTTATATAATTCCAGTTGGGGGGGATGAAGGCTGTGTGAGTTCACTTGTTACCATGGACAATACTAAATAAGGAATATTATCTATATTAAAAGATCAAGAATATTCTAGTTGTCATGGTATTGTCATGGAATATGAAAAGATGGTATTTTTTGCTGCAAAGAAGATCTCTCGAGTGAGAAATATAAACATTTGTATTCCAATTGTCGCATAGTAGTGCCGGAAGTACAGTACTTATAATCTCAATACACTACTGTCTATATTAGGGAATTCGTTGTATAACAAAAATATAAATAAAAAATTGGCACTATATTTAGTAACCATGCGTGGATACTATTATATACACAAATCTCATCCTTCTCATCCCTCTCTCTTTCTTCTCTTATTACTCATTACTTACACTTTCTATTACTATCGCTCACTACAGTCAATAACCACAAGCATATTGCATAAACACAGTATTGTGTTCCCTTCTTTCTAGTTCATTCAGTATTCTTTATTCCCATACTCATTTGCTCTTTTCTCTCTTTGGTTTCCTACTCAGCACGTGTTTAGATGATGGCTCGTCAAAGCTTCAATGGAGTCAAGGGAGACGAAATAATGGTTGATAACAGCCATAACCTAGAGAATGCACAGTCCCATATTCATGCTTATAGGAAGGAAGAGGACAGCATTCACTCTATTCAAGGAATAATGCCTATGAATACAATGGCACATAATCATTCTCTGATGTACAATCACACACTGATGAATGGCGGGGAAGATCAATTAAACACTATTGGACAGGTGCAACCCCATATTTATGACAATAGTAATCAGCAGATAATGATGAATAATAATGTTACTCAGAGCTATGCCTTGTCGACTCACAGGCATCTCAATAACATGAATGAAGACATGTTCAATGTATGTTACATTCATATTTGTTTTGTCTTTATTGTAACAATAACTGCATAAATGTTATTTCAGTAACTAATTCCCCTTTTTAATGAAGGCTGATGTACTTGGTAATTCATCCCATTTGATACAGAGAAACTGTATGATGGAAGAGTACGAACTGCAGCAACACCAGCAATCTGTTTATGAGTTGCAGCAGTTGACTCCATTGATCGAACACCCACTGTTACTCCCACACCAACAGATGAATATTCCTAATGTCACACATGCAAATCAACATCATATGTTTGTACAAAATCAGACTCAACTCATGGATGACCAACAGCTATTCAAGCCACAGAATATGGAGCAGGTCCATCTTGACTTGGGGGGCTTACAGTCTTCTGGTTTCAATGGCCCTGGTAACGAGGATATTCTGATCAATGTAGACACAATTGACACAGATAGCCTCATGCCTCCAAATGATCATGGTCTCGATCACACTATGGGCGATACAGGCAGTGAAGGACTGAATGAACCAGATAATGACTTCCAAATGGTGAGTGGTACCAGCATTCAAATCGAAAGTTCTATGGAATTCCACCATACCACTACATCTTCCCCTATGGAAGGTGTGGACTCCAGGCAATTTGATGACATGTCAAGAGAACAATTGATTGCTAGGTTGATTCTTCTCGAGAAAGAGAAACAGTCTGTTACTATCACAACGCCCAGTAAGGACATTCCTCAATTGACTGATTCCTCATCTGCTGAAGAAGAAGGTGGGTCATCGATGTTACCATCCCCACGTTCAGACAATCTGGAGTATAATCTTAATGAGGATTCTGAGATTTCGGGTATTGAAGAGTCCCACGTTTGTCAATGGGCCAATTGCAGTCTAAACTTTAACAGTCTGCCGACATTGATTCATCACATTTCCACTGTGCATGTCGGTGGTGGAAAGGTAGTATCTATTTGGCCAATGAAGAGGTCAAGTAAGTTGAACTCACCTTCCTTTTATAAATAGGCTTCCTATCTTTGTCGATGGCGGAATTGCCCTCGAAATGATAAACCATTCACCAAGCGCCATAAAATGAATAACCACTTGAGAACACACACAGGTGAAAGACCATATGAATGTCCCCAAGCAGGTAAATAGGCCATACATGGTTCTAAACCCACATTACTCATCTCTTTTCCCTTTATAGAGTGCAGTAAGAGGTTCTCCCGCCCTGATTCCTTGACCACGCATGTGAAGACTCACTCCAATGTGAGACCCTATATCTGCCGTCTACCTGGTTGTGGAAAGGCTTACTATCACTCAAGATCACTCAAGAAACATGAAAAAATACATGAAAAAAAGAATACAACCATCACATCTCAACCAATGACAGCATACCAAACTCATAACTCTTCTACTGGACAGGATTCCACTCAATCACCATCACAACACCAAGGTAACCAAGTTACACAACCACAATTCATTCATCAACATCTTGCAACCTATTTCCCATCAAACCGTTCCCAACCTAATCAGGACTTTATTCCATACCCAAATGATAATAACATGTCTCCGGTTGAATCTACTGATCACCATCACTTTATCACTCATCAGAATAAGGAGTACACTTATTCTCATACATCTTGATTCATTGTATACGATATACGCTCTTTTTGATAAAGACGTGTAGACTATCAACCTAGATTTACCACTGTGAATATAGGATGTCCCCTCGAATAAAAACCATGCTATTTTCACTCATCTCAGGGTTTATTGGCCTGTTCTTTTTGTTTTGACTAATAAGTACAATGGAAATATGGGAAAATCTCATTGGGATAAATGGAAAAAAAAGGGGCCTGTTTTTTTCGTAGGGTATCACACCCATTAACTACCGTGTTACCTGGTTGCTAAGCAGTGTATTTTTGCTTAGCAGTGTGTGTTGCTAAACGATGATTAAATATAAAAGTATACAGGACTCTCTCTTTGTTACCTGCGGTCTGTCTTCTTTAAATGATAAACTATATCTGTATTTTAATCTTAGTGCATGCAGCAATTGCATACTCTGAAGTAACTAGTGCATACAACATACCATGTAAGAGATATAGGATTACTTTAGCCAGTACTGTTTTGCTGATATATCCTTTTTTTCAATCAGATTGTGTCTCTCTTATTGATAATGTCTACTGTTATAGTGGAAATACGAATGGAACCCGAGAGATATATTCACTTAAGTTTGGTGATGATCCATTGACCAATAAATCAGATTCAGAGGCAATGTGGACTATATTATCTACTGACACTAGGTTCAGTCATTTGAACGATAGAGTCAACTTCCAGAGTACATTCAATACTGGTGATGGGAAATGGCTCATTCAAGGAGGGCAAAGTAATGACAGCTCATTCACTGAACATCCATTTATTCTCTATGATGCAATCAATGATACATGGTCTTCTTTGACTGACTATAGACAGCATGAATCAGATTATGCACCAATGTAAGCATTGACAAATAGAAGAAGCACAATGTATCCTTACAGTTTAATTATAGCTCTGGTGCCACATCTTTCTATGTGTCTTCATTGAAGAAGTATATGTTCTATGGAGGAAGATCAGGGTAAGTGTGAGATAAAAGAACCTTTAGCCATCTCATTATTTATGCATTAGATTTGATTCATCCAGCACTGAGATTAAACAGAGCAGATATGGATTTCTGGATCTAACTACTTATGATATAGACACAAAGGTAATGACAGTCATAGAGTTGCATGCCTATTTTACTCATTCTTATTTATCGTAGACATGGGATACACTGGAGACTATACAGCATGATCACTACCAATTCAATATGAGATCTGTTTATTCTCCAGCATACGATAAAGTGTATTTAATGGGAGGACAGAGAGCGGGATTAGATAGTGGAACAAGTGAAAGAGTGCTGTTTGATCAAATTGTATCTGTTCACTTTCCTGAATATGCATGGGAAACACATCATTGTACTGGTGATATCCCTGAATACGCAGAGTACTTTACTGCAACCCTTTGTAAGTGCATATAGAGTATATTTACCTAGTGGCTGACCTATAACATGTGTAGTGCCTGATAATACTTCTATGATATTATGTGGAGATTATGCTTATTTGCATGGTATGTTCTCACTAAATGAAATGATGCAGTATACTCATAGATTATAGACTTCTGTTATGTACTGGATCTGAATACACTCATATGGAGGCAACTAAGTATAGGGAAACAATCAAACCAGCATTCAGGTACCTATTTTCTGTCATAACATGCATAGACTCTAATGATTACCCTATAGCTGTTCTTGCAGGAGATATTCTCTATATTATATCTGGCATCACACATCAAATGCTTATCTTGGATGTATCTGATTCCCATAATATCCGATTATATCAATCACCAGAACCCGAGTCCGTTTTTCTAGATAACAATAATACTCTTACTACTTCTTCTTCAACAAGGCCACACATGCGTCCCATAGTAATTGCTGTTGTAAGTGCCATACAAAGAGAGTCTATTATACAGTATATTCTGATAACCAAATTTATGCAATATAGATCATTGTAGGTTGTATCATTATATTCTTCTCCATCATAAAATTGATCAAAGGAAAGGGTGTCTCTGTGAATCGCCGCCTCCCTGATTCAGTAGAGCCTCGAATGGTCATGAACCCTGCTGCTATAAATGTACAACGGCAACCATCATCTCCTCCTCAATACGATATTCCTCTCCAATATATTCCTCACCCTGCACAAACACGTACCGATACGTCAATGACAGCTCCTCCTCCATATGCACCATAAGCTGGATGGGTGATGGCCTATTATGTATATTTATATTTACTATTTCTATACCTTTATTGTATATAAACCTTCTTTTAATCCTTAATAAATTTAGCCTATCAATTGGTATATCAGTTATGACTGTGTGGCCATATCATATAATAACTCGAGATATGTCAGTAAAATAAAAAGTGGTGATATGTGTGATACAATCCAAATGATTAATTGTAACCCTATGTTTTAATTCTACCCAAATTCTATTCAATAGCGTGTGCTTTGGCGGGCAATGGTGTACTAGGTACAATGTAGGAATGAAGTGCTCTCAAAGCAAGACGAGGTTTATTGACACTCTTCCGATATCTTCAGCAGATCTCATGGTATAAAGAATACCTGTCGTATTGACAAACATACCATCCTGATGGTTGTTATCATTCAGTTGAAAGTCACTGCCGGTGCATACATTGTATTCCTGTATAGCTTTGGTAAATAGATCGGTTGATATCTCTATCTTGGTAGAGACACTATTACACAAGCAGAAAGTTGGATTGTAGAAGGGCATTTAGTATCGACTTATAATAACCATGAAGAGTTCAGACTTACCTGTCAGCACGGTAGGGATCAATAATGTGTTTCCCTGTCAAATTGTCGTGTTCTTCATTTTCTTGAAAGTGTACAATTAGGATAGAAGATCCCATAAGTTGTTAGTATTCTGGAGTGCATTTTATGAACAATAGGGTATAAAGTTAATTGCAATATAAGAGTAAATGAGTGCTACAAGAATGAAAACTTGTGCCTATAATGAAATGATTACTTATTATGTAGCATTTTTTAGAGTTTGATAGAAATAATTGAAGGCTTATAGTATAATCAATATTCATTGTCTTCTAAGACTGATGTCATCATAAGGATAACGTGGATTACACAAACCTCCCAATACACCCTTCATAAAACAGACATGATTATCGGTAAGGATTTATGAGCCTTGAATCAACTGAATCGAATAATATAATAAGCTTGGCATCTTAATGATAACCAGGTTTGTTTATTTATGTGTGCTCAAGAGAGATAACCTCAGTGGTACACGCACATGATATTCAACGAAGTAATCGTTCCAGAAATGTTTGCATCTTATTTCTCCTACTCATACGTTGGCAAAGTAGAAGTAATGGCACACGATCACACAGAAGATTATGAGTTTTTGTGATGACCAATGGCCGGAAGGGTCTATTAATAAGTAGGTCGTATTATCATATGCTACAGAAATTGTGTGTTCTTTTCATGTATTTCAATAATAGTTTTTGTATATGAAGGTAGACCTAGTATATTCGCACTTACCCAATTCAACAGAACTCATGAATACAGCAATACTGCTATTACCATATTTAATGGGTGTTGGTGTAACTACAATACAATTAACATTGATGTGTGCATGTTATTCTCCACTGCATGAACAATATGTTTCAAATACAACAAAGTTTCTGTTTTATCAAACAATCAGTCATTGTAATAAATCGGATTCATGTGTTGGGTGATGGATTATCATTCAAAAATGGGATAAGATGCCTGATATCATTTAGAACTTTACATTATGAACAATATATTATATCTTTGCTCTGCTGCAGATTATGACAGAATGCTATCTATCATGAGAGAAGCACAAATCAACTAGATAAGATATAATGCAATACTCAGGTATAATTATTCCATATATATTTACTACTTACCTTATAGAGCCAACCTCGTTACATCCGTGCGGTACATATGATGCTCAATAATATTTTAAGATTACCATAGAAGGATGCCATAATCACAGTATCTGTCTTTGTACCAACATACCGTGTATATCATGTTATAATTTAGTAAACTTGTTCAACTGAATATAATATGATACTGATCATGCTATAAGTCTTATTATTTTATATAAAATAGAGCCCATTTATTACTTTGAAGGTCTCTCATCTAATAGTCATGAAGCTTATCTTCTGCTTGACTGCCTCAATTTTTCCATTGACCGTATTAGCTTCTCAACGTGGCAGATGGGCTTTTCGGTATGAATTTTTCCGCGAGATGTGTAAATCTTTTTGTCAGAGTGAAGACTACCTTCTGGTCTTGACTACTGGAATGTGTTGCTGTGATGACCAAAAGGTAATGTATTTCCAGCCATTCTTATTACGTATCTCTAAAATCCAATTTTCGTTTATATTTGCCAGGTTGAAACAAACTTCAATGTTTACTCTGAAGAGCTAGTTTCAAAGAGATATAATATTCACAAAGAGTCACTCTGTGAACCTCCAGATAAGCCTCCCATAAAAGAAAAAGGAAAAAGGTCAAGGGATTCAGATGATGAAGAGGAAAATGAAGTCAAAAAAAAATGGCTTTGTCGTATATCCTTAATAGAAATGGAGTCCGAGAAGTAATGGATTTATCCAGTCTTGTCAATGGAAATGGAAAGCAAGAAGGAACGGTTCATGCAATCCGGGTAACGGAGGCCAGAAAGTAATGAATTCATCTAATCTTGTTATTGAAAATGGAGGCCAACAAAATGAATTTATTCAATCATGTTGTTTAATACCTGTACCACACATCTCCAAATCCCAATAAAAATACCAACTTTCCAAATATTAATAGAGCAAGTGTTTATCTAACTAAAATTATCGAATGACTAGTCTCAATAGTCTAACTAGAAATATAGACCCTATATTTCTCTAATCTTTAAACTGGTCTAATAAGAATATGGATGTATTAATAACTTACTGTTTCCGGATAATAAATGACTGTTGATATTCAATAGCTATTAGCCTCTAGAAAACATTTTTTTATTAGTCAGTGCATGTAGAATATCACTATAATAGTTTAGAAAAGGTAGTATAATGTGTGGACTTCAAGTAAATTTAACCAGAATTTTCTTTGCAAGTAATAAGATGTGTGCCAGAGTATCAGTTTATAATAATTTTTTGGTTTGTAGGGCAGAAAGTCTCAGGTTTTCTTTAAATACGTCTCTTAAATCAGCTTATAATAAGATGAGCTACTTTATCATAAAAAGTAAATCGATCTGTTACTTGATGTTACATACAACGGATGATACATACCCAGTGTGAAGTTAGTTATTTGATCTGATGGAGGTATCCATAAAGACACTCTGTGCACAAGATGAATATACCAAATTAAAAAATTTACACAACAAAAGTACTCTTTATCAAACAATCTAGTATGCTGGGCTTATGAGAAGTGATGTCCTGCCATTTAACAATGGAAAAATACGCCTGATATAATTTGAATCCCACTTTTCATGGGTATATTATAAATTACATGTCTGTCTATTCCCTACTGCCAGATCATTTCAGGATGCACTTAGGTTATTGAAGAATACACAGAATAATTTAGTAATGCCACATATCAAAGGGTGCATATATTTATAAATTGCCTTATATATATGGTATCTTGTTACATATATTTTATTATGACATTTACGTTTCATAACAACTCCACTCATATTATGATACTGTATATGTCATGTTATGTGCTCACAAAGTGTCGATCTATTAATGAATCGAATAAGAATTATACCACAAGACACTCTTATTTTATATAAAGTGAGATGGTTCATTATTTTACCATTTTACAATTTATTAATCATGAGAATTATCTTTATTTCATTTGCCTTGGTACTCTCATTGACTGTAATATTTGGTACTAGACTTGGAAAAACGTCTCACAAAAGCATTAAACTTATGAGCAGGTGTAGAGCTTTCTGTTTGGGCGAAACATTCGATTTTGTTAGAATCTGAATGGTGTTGCTCTTAAGGTAGTGTGGTAATTATATTATTTCCAAAATCTGATATTCTTTATATATTCTAGATTAAAACAGACTATAAAGTAATTACTCGTGAATATCTCGGTAAACAGTATAATAAATAAAAAGGCAATTTATAACAATCACGATCATGTACCAGATAAGAAGGGGGAAGGTCAAAAAAGTTCAGATAAAGATGATGATGATGGAAGCCAGATAAAATAGAAGTAATCTATCCTGTTAATGAAAGTAGGTTCGAGATAAAATGGGATTACCTAATCTTCTTAATTAGAACCTATATCACACATCACAAATCTATTATTGACGGCTCAATGCCAAATATTCATAAGCAAGAGCCTTCATAAACAAGTAAAATTCATCGAATAAGTAGTGTCAATATAGTCAAGCCCAGTTATTCCAATACCAGATTAAATAATAAATTTAAATAGGAGTAAAATGCTATATATTAGCAATACAGTAAAAGGGGACGTATATAAGTCAATGACTATCAGCTAGGATTTTTTGTTTAATGAAAAAGTGTAAATTAAAGTGAAGGAATCCTTGTGTTTTTTATAGCTTTCCAATTCGGGTGTTATCTATCATGATATTGCTGTAGCATTCTCTTCAAGCAATTTTAAATAAGGTATTGGTCCCAATCAAATCTATAAGTGCCTCCACAATTGTAATGACTAATCTATTTGCTGTCCCCAATTATGTCCCTCATTTAATTAATGCTCTTAGAACATGTACTATATTATTTTCTCACTATTGTTCAACCCGTATAATTATAAATCGCAGTGTAAATATCTATGCTTAGATTAGATGTGTGTGTGTGTGTTGTAGAATAGGAATTACTAAGGCACTAGTAGCATTTATTACAGGTGTACAAGAATAAGGATTATAAGAGTGTAACAAAGAGCTGGATACACACGTCAGATGATTCATAATCTTGAAACATCATCTTTATGAACCTTAATTCTTTACTGCATTTGGAACTACATATACAATTTCATTCTTATAATCAATCTAGTTAATAACCTCCTTAAAAGATGTTCTATGAATTGCCTGATATACTGTCAACATCTCCCTTTTATGTACATCACAACAATCCTCATCCACTAGGATCATCAGATCTGTTCTATATTCACTTATCAACTAAACATTCAATCCATAATTAGATCTTCTGTCAAGTACATGCCGCCTATTCAAACAAGGCATTCAAACATATAAATACCACAATCAATTGAAGTGATTAAAAAGGGGTTCTTGTCGGGAGGGACACTTCTGACTCTATCATTTTATAAAATAAACATAGTCTCAAAAAGTACTCTACCTTGTCTTTCTCTATTTTGTTAGTTAACCACCTCCTTCTATTTCAGTGTGTGTGTGTGTGTGTGTGTGTGTGTGTGTGTAAGGGATATATAGCTAGTATATATCGAAGTAAGTGGACTGGTAAGTTGAATCTGTTGTGGTTACTTAAGATAATGGCTCATTTAATGATGATGATATAGCACATTGGAAGAGCACAGCTTAAGATCAACCCATTATTCCCATAAGTTCAATTGAATTACTTTATTGAATATTGAATAGTATAGTCTATTGTACATACTATATATCTATTGAGCAATGTAGACATACTTACCTGACATCACAAACAAAAATCATTCTCATTGGTCGAAGCATCCACTGCTTTTCCTACTAGATGAGATTTACTGATGGCTGAGATGGAGATAGATCTCCGAAGAAGACCTACTGTCATTGGATGATTACTTCCCCCACATTGGCATATTACTAATATAGAAATAGATCTGAGATAAGCTCACAGGAAGATAGAGATGAAGCTGTCAGATACATCACAAGTAGATATTATTGGATAACTTGCCATGTACTCATATCATGAGTCGATTGTTGATCACTTACTTTTACCCGTCCATATTTTAGTATAAATACACTTACCCATTAGACATTAGAATCGTCATCTTATTTTCTGATAATAAAGGATATACAAAGTTCTAACAGTATTCCTTTAGTAGTACGTTCTTATTCGTTGTTAAAACAGAATCAAAATTGACTATAATGTTTATTGACTTATAGAAAGACCCAGAGCATCTATTCACTCTTTCGTCAGTATTAATATCTCCAGGTGACACTGTCATATAAAAACACTGCACTGAGATTGAATAATGATTCCTATCCTTAATGACCACTGTAATTAAGTGATATTAAATCCATGAAGTACTTCATGCAGCCACATAGAATCATTCCCATTGGTATAAATATGTCAAACAAGATCATTCAATATATCCTTAGCTTGTTATCGTATTTATTTCTTACTCAATAAATCTATTTATCTTATCTGATCCTTTAAAAGCACTTAATGCCTACCTTGTCTGCCTGTTCTCTGGATTTTACAGAAATAGAGTGAATAGATGCTCATGGTCTTTTTATAAGCAAACAAACGGCATGGTCAATTTTAATTCAGTTAATCAGTTAGCATTACTTCGATATATACTCTGTTTTATATCTATCATACACAAACGCATACCAACATAAATACCAGGTATTTACACTATGTATATTAATCAATTGCCTTATATGGTATAAACTTTTTGATCTTGTTACATATATGTTATTGACATATACAGTACATCTCGCTATGAGATTACTCATATCACCCTACCATAGAAGTCATGTTATATACTGAGAAAGTCTCTATCAATTAATGGATTGCGTATCGAACATACCTCGAGACACTCTTATTCTATTTAAATAGAGACCATTCAACCATACTTCATTCACTTTATTATCCTCTCATTCAATCATTATGAAGCTTATCTTTCTCCTAGCCATCCCGACGTTCGCATTGACTGCACTAGCTGCTAGTACTAGTGCTAATACTGAAATACCGTTCGGCCGGGTTGATAAAGAAACTGCCGAAATTAGATGCAGAGAGTTTTGTTTATGGGGTTCATTCATAATAAAATATGGTTCCGGTGATTGTTATTGTTATAAGGTTAAGGTATATTAGAAAACATCTGGTCATTTCCATTATATCTTTCTAAAATTTGATCTCTGTATTATATGCAGTTAGATGTTGTCTATAATGTTCACATGCAAGAAGTAAGAAAAAGACGTCCTTACCCATCTGGGGAAATACGACCGGATAAGAAAAGGCCAAGAGATCCAGAAGATGATGATAAAGGAAATAAAGTTAATAAAAATAGAAAGATGGTCCAATCTTTTAATTAGAATCTGTATCACACATCCCAAATCTATTATTGACGGCTTAATACCCAAATATCAACAATAAACGGGTGTCTTTATAACTAACATTATCCGAAGAGTAATTTCAATATCCCAACCAGAAATATGGACTTTATTCTTCTCTAATTTGTATGTTGGTTTAGTGAGCATACTGCTGCATTGATAAGTTACTGTATTCAGAGGAGAAATGGCTGCTAATAGTCAATGACTTTTATTCTGTAGAAGACATTCTCTTAATAGCCAATGCATGCAGAATATCACTTTAATAGTTTGGATAATGTAGGATAGTGTGTATACTCGTCGAACAGATTTACCCAGTATCTTCTTTGCAAGTAAATTAGATGTGTGCCACCTTATCAGTTTATATTAAGGTGGGTTACTTCATCATATAAAGAAGTTTGCTATTAGATCTGATGGAGATATGGTGCAATCAAACTAAACCCAGCAATATAGGGACCGAACTTTGAAATGGTTTTTCTCAATCAATATTATAGATATCAATAATATAAATTAGTTGATTTGTTTATTATATGGTTTTTAACAAACAGACTAGGACGGAATTCTTATATACCCAATATCCATCAAGAAAAACAACTTCAAAGATTGTCGGATTTTCAAAATTAAGCAGGTGAAGTGGGTGAATGAAAAATTTGGACAGACCCCAGAGTTATAAGTGTCCCCCATATGTCTATATATAGTAGTTAACAACCCAGACAACCAATAATAAAAGAGATGATCTATTACAATTAATATGTCCTGTATCAACCACAGATTATTTGTTATTTGTCATATAGACACTTTCTTGCTTCTCCTCTTGATTTCCTTGCATAAACAAGTTCCCGCCAAAAAGCAGTAGAAGATGGTCACCTCTTCTTTGACCTTTACCCAAAATTCCACTGTGAGTGTAACGGGATAGAGAGGTATTGGGGAGGTGCAAAGAGGTTGGTCCGCCTTCACTGTGACTCCAGCTATAAGTCTTTAAAAAGAAGATCAATGGTGAGATAAGTCACATCCAGCGCTAATATAGGAAGTGCATGGAATACATTGAAGTGCACCATTGTGGTATAAGGAGAATAAAAGCTATGAAAGAGGTAAACAGAATATCTTCAACACGATATGTATCACATAGACGTGCTCTTTAATAAAAAAACATAAAAGTATTTGTTATAAATAATTATATGGTGTTTCTATACATCTTTTGGAAATGCAAGACTGATATGTCTAATGTATGATCCATGATGAGGTGGATTCCAATTTGTTTTTGATGGTAATATAGGACTGGGTTTCAAAGAACGGGGTTTGAAATGGTGTAAGATTTGGACAGTTTTTTTATTTTTGTCTATTATAGTTTGATTGCACCATACCCCAATAACATTCTGGGTACAAGATCAATATACCAAGTTGAAACACTCCCACAACAATTGACATCCCACTGTATCAGTGACGTATCTAATTATGCTATACTAATCCTTGCTCTGCTGCAGATTATGCCAGAATGTTTATATGTCATTGAAGCAGACATAAGTTAACTTGGTAGATATAATGCCACATGACAAATAGGTGGATTTAATCTATGTACGCTTATTAGTTGCCTTATATGGTATAAACTTTTGATCTTGTTACATATATTATTAACATATACAGTACTGTCGTATTTGCTCCTCATTATATAAGATTCGTATGTAATAACGCTCTTTAAAAGACTAATTTAATATTAATGTTGTACGAAATAATTACACAACCGATCATTCGAGCCCATATAAAAAGGGTCTTCTTTTAATAATGAGCGCTCTCTCGCATTTTGCACCTGATTAAAGAGTATACAGAGTCTCATTACTTCCTCGTCTTATTACATTTATAAATTTTTTATTATTTAAGTCCTCAAGTACACTCTATATGAAATTACTCATATCACCTTACCATAGAAGTCATGTTATATACTGAGAAAGTCTCTATCAATTAATGGATTGCGTATCGATCATACCTCGAGACACTCTTATTTCATATAAATAGAGACCATTCAACCATACTTCATTCACTTTATCATCCTCTCATTCAAATCATTATGAAGCTTATCTTTCTCCTAGCCATCCCGACGTTCGCATTGACTGCACTAGCTGCTAGTACTAGTTCTAATAATAGTGCTAGTAATAGTTCTAATAATAGTGCTAGTAATAATTCTAATAATAGTGCTAGTAATAATTCTAATGCTAGTGCTGGTACTGATACTAATAGACCGCCAATTGATTTGAATATCGGCAGAAGAAGATGTAAAGAGTTTTGTTTAGGATTAGCTTATCAGATAGCTTATAAATCCGGAAATTGTTATTGTTCTAGCTTCAAGGTATTTTATTGAACAGCCGGTCATTTCTATTGTATATTTCTAAAACTTGAACTCTTCTATATATGCAGTCAGACTTTGTCTATAATATTTACACGCAAGAAATAAGATTCAAAAGGGCTCACCCACTTGCAGAAAAAATAGAATATAAAAAAAGGCCAAGAGACCCGGATTATCGTGAAGGAAAAAGAAAACATAGAAAGATTGCCTAAGCTCCTTAATTAGAATCTGTTGTACCACAAATCTCAAATCTATTATTGATGGCTTAATACCCAAATATTAACAATAAACGAGAGTCTTTATAACTAACATTATCCGAAGAGTAGTGTCAATAGCCCAGCCAGAAATATGGACTTTATTTTTCTCTAATTTGTATGTTGGTTTAGTGAGCATACTGCTGCATTGATAAGTTACTGTATTCAGAGGAGAAATGGCTGTTAATGGTCAATGACTTTTATTCTTCAGAAGACATTTTTTCATTAACCAATGCATGCAGAATATCACTGTAATAGCTTTGTCAATTCAGTATAGTGTGTAGACTCTCTGAAAATGTTTAGCCAGAATATTCTTTACAAGTAAAAAGATGTGTGCCACCATATCAGTTAATAAGAAGGCAGGATATTTCATCATAAAAAGTAAATCAGACTGCATTCTGGATATTACCCATTCTGTTACCTGCTCGCACTATATCATATTGTGCCCTTCATCATAGAATATCTGTTCGATCTCTACTTCATCGGATGAACTCCTCATGGTATCCATCTCCACTGTCTTCGTCGTCTAGCTCAAGGTGATACTCAAGTTGAAACCTTCTCCCATTTCATGTTCACTTGTCCTTCCCTCAGTACAATCTGGAAGAATATATTGGCTGAATAATTCTCTCCCAACATAAACGATGATCAATTAGCATCATCCTCATTCAGCTATTCCATCTCAAAGGATACAATCCTCGTCTTTAGCCTCTCTTTGCTTGTGGTGTTCAGGCCATAGGGTCTGCTCATTGGCGACTTGTATTTGATGATAAGCCGTTTCTTCCAGTTGTTGTCTATCACTCTGCTCTTAAACTGCTTGCTCAGCTGTATGCTGAAAACTCTTTAACTTAACTAGGTACTAGTTATTCATTTCTCATTTCTTCTTTTATTTTATTATTATTTTATACCCAGTCCGTTCCACCTCTTTACATGTGTTACAGACTTTAAATAAACGGAACATCGTCTCCCCTACAAACCAAAAAATAAATCAATCTGCCACTTGATGTTACATGAAACGGGTGGTACATACTCAATGTGAAGTTGGCTTTTAGATCCGATGAAGAAACCCGTAAAGACACTCTGGGTACAAGATCAATATACCAAGTTGAAACACTCCCACAACAATTGACACCCCACTGTATTAGTGACGTATCTAATTATGCTATACTAATCCTTGCTCTACTGCAGATTATGCCAGAATGTTTATATGTCATTAAAAAAGGCATAGGTTAGCTCGGTAAGATATAATGCCACATACCTGTATACACTATGTATATTAATCAATTGCCTTATATGGTATAAACTTTTTGATCTTGTTACATATATGTTATTGACATATACAGTACATCTCGCTATGAAATTACTCATATCACCTTACCATAGAAGTCATGTTATATACTGAGAAAGTCTCTATCAATTAATGGATTGCGTATCGAACATACCTCGAGACACTCTTATTTCATATAAATAGAGACCATTCAACCATACTTCATTTACTTTATCATCCTCTCATTCAAATCATTATGAAGCTTATCTTTCTCCTAGCCATCCCGACGTTCGCATTGACTGCACTAGCTGCTAGTACTAATAATGGAAAACGGGCTAGAAGGGAAAAGGAAATGAAGGGCTACGATAGGTGTAGAAAGCATTGTGGAATAAGCAGATTCATTATAAACTATAAAACCGGACAGTGTCGCTGTGTACAGCCTGAGGTATATTATAGCTGATCATTTCTATCATATATTCCTAAAATTTGATCTCTTCTATATATGCAGACAACCTTTGACCTCAATATTTACACAGAAGAATTAACCGGAAAATGAGACAGAACAACCACATAATAAAAGGCCAAGAGATCCCGATAATGAAGATATAGGAAATAAAGTTAATAAATATATTTTTTTTTTTTTGTAAGGGAACATTGTTCCATTTTTTATTTTAGTTCCTTATAATATTTGAAGGGAAGATAAAGACTGGGTATTTGGGATAAAGGGATAAGAAATAAGAAGAAGATAAAGTTATATAGTATAAATGGTTAAAGGGATAAGGTGTAATTGTTAATGGGAATAGACTGATGCAGTCACAGGTGCATTTTGGGCATCGAAATCATCTGTTGGGAGGTCATCCACAAGAGTGATTAAGAGCTTGGTGATTTTGGAAACGATGTTTGAAGGTATAATGGGTTGAGCGTCAAAAATAAATCGCCAATGGGCATGCCATATAGCTAGTAGGGTACAAGCAAATATCTGAGGGATATCCAATGCTTGTAGAGGACAGTGTTACAACCGAGAAGGACAAAATTGTAGGTTGAGCGAAGATCGAATTCGGTCTACGAAGTCTGTGACTGTCAGAAATGATGAATCATAGATGTACATGTTGAAAATAGATCTCCAAATAGACATCTTCGTTGGGCATTCAAACAAGAAGTGATCAATAGTTTCTACTGTCGTCGAATCAGCATGACATATAGAGCAATTAGGAGATGGGTAGTTTATTGGCATGATGGAGTGGAGCAGCTGTCGAGTTGGAATCTTCTTGTGGATAATACGAAACCAGACAGTTCGAGCATGTGGTGGGATATCGGAAGACCAGAATACATACCAGTCAAAAGATGATTGTGATGATTCAGTTGATTTGATGAGAGGGAGTAGTGACTTGTAGTATTTTATAGAAGTGAATGAAGGAGGGCGAAAGGCAGAAGACCGAGATACCGCTGTAACAGTCACTAGTAGAGTACAAAGAGAAGACAAGTCTTGATCTTGAAAAGATATTTCATTGAGAGGGCGGAGACGAGGAGCTTGATCCATTTAATCAGATAAAAGAGGTAGAAGACGAACTTTACCTTCCTTAATGAGACGAATGGCTGTCCGAGATAGGTGTGGACGAGAAGAGTAGAGATTTGAGCTGTCTCTGAGAACCATGATCTGAAGGTCAAAATCGTATATAAACACATCTATGACTATGATTTTTTGCAGCCCAGGGTGTTGGTCGAGAAGAATATTAATGGGAATCATTGATGAGGAAAGAGAGAAAGGAGGTGTTGAGGTATAAACCACGTCTAGAAGAGGGAGAGAGAGTACACTGAATGGATTGAGATGGCAGTTGGAGAAAATTCGAGGAATATTGTCAACTGCTCGAAGAAGATTTGCAGTGGCATCCATGAACTGTTTTTGAGACGAGAAACGTGAGGGAAACCAACATGCCCTACGAGTATTCGGAAAAAGAAGGTAGTAGTGGACAGAGGGGAAATGAGGGGAGGTATAAAAATGATTCATTAAAAAATGAATTACAGAAAGAACAGAGGTAGGAGAAGAAAGAATATAATTGGGATTGAGCATGGGGCCCAGCCATCGCCATTGAAGAGCTAGCTGTTGGAACGATGGATTCAAAAGACCAAAGACCACCACGGGAACGACTTTGGTAAAGTGTTGTAGGACTAAATTTAGGAAAAATCTTGTTGTTAATAAAGGATAAACCAATACTTTGAATAGTTGACATTTGTGCTTTGGTTAGGGTAAATAGGCGGAGAACATGCCATAGCTTGGAATAGATTAGTGTGTTAAGTACGGTTGTTCGACCTCAAATCGACAATTGTCTTTGTGAATGAAGAAAGCATGAACGTTGGATAGAGTCTCGTAGTCGAGAAAAGGCTACATTTCTTTGCGTTAAGCTTGAGCAAAGGGGATATCCGAGATAACGGAGGGGAGAAGCTGAAGAACGATCATGCCATGAATCTATACCAAATTCTGGTAGGAATTGTTTCCAATGCGAAAGAGGTGCGCCAGAGAGAGAGAAGGCCTCAGTGTTAATAAATATAGAAAGATTGCCCCAGCTCCTTAATTAGAATCTGTATCACAAATCTCAAATCTATTATTGACGGCTTAATACCCAAATATTAACAATAAACGGACGTCTTTATAACTAACATTATCCGAAGAGTAATTTCAATATCCCAGCCAGAAATATGGACTTTATTTTTCTCTAATTTGTATGTTGGTTTAGTGAGCATACTGCTGCATTGATAAGTTACTGTATTCAGAGGAGAAATGGCTGCTAATAGTCAATAAACAAATCAGTTATTACCCCTCAATTGTGTTACTCCTGTATAATAAGTCATACAAATTAGACTTATATTTATATTGTAGAATGGATCAAGTGCAAATTCAATAACAAAATGAAGGTTATTTATATGTGAACCTTGATCCTCGTATGCTACTCAACCTATTGTATTGAATGAGTCATATAAGGAGACTGCAATCTATCTGTCAAGGTTTCGATATACAGGCCATACTGGAAAAACAGTTATTCCTGTAAATTACGTGTATCTCAGTATTCACCAAGATCAATCGTACTACATATAATGTATGGCTGGGACGCAGTCAAGATAAGCAGATCATACTGCGGCCTTAATAACGAGTCACATTTATACAGACTATAATTTACCTGTCTGTCAACGTCCTTAGTTTTACATATCACAATATGAGTAACAAGTCAGGAAAAATACCGTCCAATATAGAGGAATTGAAGCGTATCAAAATGGCCAAGAAGGAAGCCAATAAAAAACTAAATATACTGAACCAACAAAAAGTATCAGAACCAGCACCCTCCCCTTTAATACGACCATTCCATGCAGTTCCTGATCAACCCAAAGTGCCTGGAGCCAAGACTATTCGAGTTATGAGCTTCAATGTAATATGACAGTGCCCATATTGCTATCTGCTTTTTACTCACTGTGTTTGTAGATATTAGCACAATGTTTAATCAAGCGTAAACTCTTCCCCGATTCAGGCGAGATGTTGAAATGGGTTAGTCATCAATCTTCTTGAATCAGTCATTAGAAACATTCTCATACTCTATTCTGTTAGAAAACAAGAAGAAGAATGATATTGGAGGAAATACAGCTTTATGCAGCAAATATAATTGCCTTCCAAGGTAAAAAAAGACAGAATATGACTTATCTCTTGTCGAATCTAACCTACTTTTCCCACTAGAGATGGATAATTACAATACATTCTACAATGAGTCACTCAATAAACTAGGATATAAAGTGGTATATCACGGCCATCCTGCCAAACTGCATGGTAAGATGAAAGAAGGAAAAAGAGGATAAGAACCTGATATATTGTATACTTGAAGGGTGTGCCGTTGCTGTCAAATCAGATACATTTGACATAATTGCCTGTGAAACAGTAGATTATAATACAGATCCTCTCTGTTCACCTTCTATCATGACAGGTAATGTGGCTCAGTTGGTAGCATTAAAATACAAGAACAGTAAACAGGGATTTATCATCGGAAATACTCATCTCTATTGGAAACCATCGTCCAACTATGAGAGGTTTAGACAGACACTTATTTATACTAGAAGATTATTGGAATTCAAGCAGAAGATGGTTACCATCGAGAAGGACATCCAATGGGATGCATTATTATTGGGTGGTAAGAATAGTACAACTTATTATCTACCAATGCACAGCTAATTCTTTTATTAGATTACAATACAACTCCTGATGATCCAGTGTATGGAATATTAGTGGATGGATCTTTGAGTAAATCACAGATACAAGATCTGAACGAGTCACGTAGTTTTACTGTTGCACACCAAGAGGAGGAGGAGGAGGAAGAGGAGGACGATAAGGACAATAAAGAAGCAGATGCGAAACCATTAATATCTCTGAATAAACTGGATACAGTAGATGTTATGATGAGCAAATTCAAGGACCATGTTGTATGGGATAGCATCTATCGTAATATAGGCAAAATGACTAAGGATGAAGATAAGGTGGGCATGTTTGGAGAGCCCAAGTTCAGTAACTATACCAAAGCTTTCAAAGGTCTATTGGATTATATGTTTATAATGAAAGGTAGTAAATTGAGGATAAAGACGCTGCTGATGCCACCCGATGAAGAAGATATGAAGCCAACACTTCCCAATAGAAACTTTGGAAGTGATCACATATGCTTAGTAACTGATATAGAAGTCCCACCATCATAATAAACACAATGAATATAATTTCTTTGACTAATATACATGTAAATTAAGGAAATAGTAACACAGTGATTAACCTGCATATATCTTGACAGCAGGCTGTCTAATTATGTATGAAGTATTAATGTTCCCTGACAACTAAGAATATTTACCGATGTAGCCTCTTATTATTATACTATTAGTTGTAAATAAGCTCTTACTATACATGTAGATATTGTTATAGATTAGAGTTCGTACCATTGAGAAGGATGAATGATGGATAACTTCCTCAGTACTTGCCACAAGCACAAGTCTTTCCCCGCATCAAACATAACTCCGCCAAAACAGTCCCCTGATTTACCTTTTTAACTTCTGGATTCCCCTTTCGAGTCCAATCCAAACATTCTTTATTCCCATCAATGAACACTTTTCTACCGACAAGACAACTATGCAGTGTGCCTAGTATATTTAGGTCTGTTTCCAGTATCATTCTTTGCCGAGAACCCTTATTGGAACATACAGAAAGCAACGATATCGACGTAAGAGACATTGTTCGTAAACCATCTGATAAAGTATACTTGCTAGTCAAGAAGCCTCGAAGGAACAATGCTTGGCAGTTTCCCCAAGGAGGTCAAGAGAAAGGAGAAACTAAGGCTGAAGCTGCATTACGTGAATTAAAAGAGGAATGTGGGCGTGACCTTAAAGTCACAATGAGTAATCACACTTCTGTTGGCTCATACCAATATCGTTTCCCCCGATGCTTTATTGCCTACAATAAGCGTAAATACAATGATGCAGCCATTGGTGCCAAAGTATGAATGACACATATAAATATATATAACATATTACTTTATTATTAATTACTGTACAGATTTCATTCTTCAAAGCGACCTGGATATCAGGGCAGTGTCATCCTGATCAGATAGAGATCGTTGATTTTGCATGGTTAACGAGAGATGAAATATGGGACTATGTAAATCCTGAATACAAGACTGCTATTCAGACACTTATTTAGTTCATACCAGCTTATGTTGACCTTTTTCAGCTCTATTCTGGCCAGTCATCTTGGCTGTCTTCGCGCCGAACTGGATAGCTCTCTTCCAATTATGGCTTGCTTTATGTAATCCCAATTGACGTGCTGCATGTCTTAATAAAAGTTTCTCTCCTATTCCTCTTTCATACCTCAAATCCATCTTTAGTTCTATTGGCTGTTGACACAGCCAGGCCACTACTTTGGTCCCTAAAAATGGGAATCGTACTTCTTTACCATGATCAGACATTATTCTGTCATCTCTTCCTAAATTCCTGGTTGATATTCTATCCACATCCAATTGAGTCTAGTCAATGCATTGATATTATCACTCTGTTTTCATTCATCGATCATGTCCCTTACTTCATTTATCAGTTGTTCCCAGCCACCTTTTCTAAATGCTTCTTTATGCCTTGAATATCCACCCAATTGCTCATCTGCACCCAATCCAGATATCAATACTCGTGCATGGCTATCATACGTCTGATTATATCTTGTTTAAATCGTTGATATATAGATTTTCTAGTCATATAATTACCTGCATTTGTTCATTGACCATAATATGCCCTGTATATGTTCATTAGAATGATTCACATTGTCACAATATCAACTATTTATTTTTACCTTTTCCTCTTGATGCAAACCAGAAGGCCATAGCTATACTCTAAAAGAATATATCAGCAAATAAGAACGATAAATCCTGACAAATGTCATATTTACCAAATCCATGACAGTATCCAGTGGATACATTCTATCAATGATCTGCTGTCTATACTCTACTGCTTCTGTATAAGGTACATCAATCTCCACAAAATTCCATGTTCTGTCAGGGGCTATCTGTCTGCGAAAAACAGAGTCAGATGAGGGCCTTATCATGCACTTATCTCTTACCTAAGTTCTTCAACCCCTGCTCTACCTGTCAAACGATCGGGAGTATCATACATGGAAACAGGAATACTCTTAATCACCGGTTTCTCCTCCACTGCAGTCTCCTCGCTCGATTTCTTCTTCTTCTTATTTGTCTTCTTGAGTTTACTCTGTGTTTTAGCCTCAACAACTCGAGGATTCTCGAATGCAACATTCAGTAGATCGATGGGTTCTGATATAGGTAAATGCTTATGAGCCAATGCTGCTAATGTGATACAGTCTAATCCACCTGAAAACAAGATGGCCACTCTTGCTTCATTCTTGGAACTATTCATTAACCCAATAAGCCATAACATCAACAACTAACTATTCTTTTACCTTAAATAAGGAATATCAGCCAACCTGTTCTTTACAGATTCATCCAGAACAGAAATAAACTGTTGTAGAGTGGTGTGCATACAATCATCTATTTCAGGAACAACATTAACATCAATGACTGGTTGGAGATCAGTAGGTAGAGTGGAATTGAGTCTGGGGAATGGAAGAATCTAAAGAACTGTCAGAATCATAATATGCACACACAGTCAATGGACATTACCAGTGAATGAGAAGTCTTTTCCTCTTGTTGTACCCATGGAATGAACTGAACACTGCAGTCTGCTATGACAGGCAATATGGAATCTGCGGATGAATGTGATATATCAATACAGTAGATTCCATTTGCTGGTACTTCTGCCCACTCCATCCCCTCTGATGATTTACTGACTGAACTCAGCATAAATGGTTTATCTGCCCCATAATTCCATAACAAGGATCTTCTGCCTAAACAGTCTCTACCAAAATATATCTTCTTCAACTGTGCTTTCCAATACACAAATGCATAAGGACCTTCAATCATACTGAATACAGCCAATGTGTCCTCTTCAGTTGTGGCCTTATTCAGTCTATCCATCAACACAAGAGTATCATTTTCATGAGGTTTGATCTATCTCGGGGTGAGTATATCACTCTCTGTGCAGTATTCTCTCAATTTACCTCTAACCCACTGAATATCTCTCCATTCCAGCATAGAATATCCCCAGTTGTATTTCTGAGTGGTTGAGATACAGTCTCCAGTCCTCTCAAGTGAAGTACAGTAGAATAGAACTGTAGATCGTGTTTATTCTGTATCTGTATAGCCACCAACTGTTGTGCATCAGGACCTGGTGAAGTGTCAGAACAGAGTGCATCTACTATGAATCCCTAATTTACCTCTTCTGTTATTCAGTTCTTTCAAAGTATCCCATTCTGCCTTATCAATAGGTTTATCCACTGTGGATAACGAGAACAGAATACCACACATGAAGACAAAAGGAATGAGTGGCTTCCTTCACAAGCCGAAAACAATAATCACTGACAGTAGTCACATGATACCAGCGCGTCCTTTTTTGAATGGGATCCAGAATAAGATTTTTTTTTTCTCAACACGAAAATTGACCCCTTATTTTTTTTCTCCTCTTCATCCATGTCAGAATCAAGGGACAGTCGAAAGGATAAGCTGAACAGCCTGAGACTGGCTAGACGAAAGAAGAATAAAAACACACAATATGATGTATGTCAATGAGTGTTGATGACTAGAATAGAGAACTCATATTTGTTGAATTAGGAGGACATATACCAAGAAGTGACAGACGACGACTACAACCTCATTAATGACGATAAGGCATTTGTGGAAGATGACGACAATGCAGGATATATAGACGATGGATATGAGGAACAACAGTATTCAGATGAATATGATATGCCTGTTATTGAGAAAGGTAAATAGACAAGCAGGTATAACTCTTGTTTGTTATTGACTTACTTCAAGCAGAGAAGAAGAGAAAGAGAAAGGTGGTGAAAGAACCAGTAGCAGTGAAACCAGCTCAGCAGATAAACACCTTCTTCAATAATGCTGCTATAGTGAATGCCAATACGAGTACTGCAGTATGTGTGTGTGTGTGTGTGATTGTCTCTATTTACTGATAGTTCTTGAATAGGCTAAGAAGGAGAATGCTGACGATTTCTTCTCTGATTTACTCTCTGGATTTGGAACCAGTACTACCACAGTAAATAGGCGGATGAAGGCTCCATTAAAGAACATAGCTGTGAGTGATACTCGTAAAGTGACTAGACGACTCGATGGCTTAGAGGACATGTCGAAGGAAGATACAGTGACTGGTTTTAATGCAGATTCCATGGTGGCACAACCCATGAATGACTTTGATTATGGCAATGACATTGATTTCGACATGGACATGGATGACTTCAATATGGATGACTTTGATAAGGATGAACCAGTAGTGAAGAAAGAAGTGGAAGAGCTGACTATGGAGGACTTGGAAAAGTTATCCGTGAAGAAGGAACCCACAGTGAAAATAGAACAAAGGGTATCTAATTTCCCTGCTATTGATAAGTCCATGACTAAACCAGGATTAAATAACTGGGAATCCACTGATATGGGATTAGCAGATACATTTGCACAGTCAATCACCAAGCAAGAGAACTCGAATATCGACATACTCCAGTCAGATGGAACTCTTGATATGTGGTGGTATGATGCTTATGAGAGACTGGACAAGGGATATGTCTATTTATTTGGAAAAGTGTTGAATAAGGTCACCAATGAGTATATCAGTTGTTGTGTTATTGTAAAGAACATCGAACGAAATCTGTTCGTCCTTCCTCGTCCTTATTATTTAGATGGTAAAACAAGATGATGAACAACTGCATGTGAACATATTTTCTAATTGCTTGTCCTATTAGATTCTGGGGAACCAACAGAGATAGAAGTGGCAATGGAAGATGTTTACTCTGAATTTTCTGATTTATGCTCAAAGAAACGAATCACCAAATGGCTGTCAAAAGAAGTCAAAAGAAACTATGCATTTGAACTTAAAGATGTACCATTTGAAGCCAACTATCTGAAAGTACTCTATGGATATGACCGTAGGTTGCATTATTTGTTGATTATTCAATTGTGTCTAATTTTGTTTATTCTCATGAAGAACCTGTACTGGAGGCTGATATTAGTGGGAAGACATTCAGTCATATATTCGGTACTCGCACAGGTCCCCTTGAACACTTTTTACTGAAGAGAGATATTATGGGACCATGTTGGTTGAAGGTGGCCAATGCTGCAATAAGTAATACTAGTGTATGTACCACTTGTTTCTCTATGATCCTATTTATACACATCTCACCTCTACGCTTATCATTAGGAAACATGGTCTAAGACTGAACTGATTGTGGAGGATCCTAAAAGTGTCCATGTATTAGTGAACAAGAACGGAATCAAACCAACCCATGTTCCTCCACTTGTTGTGATGTCTCTCTCGTTACGTACAATACTGAACACAAAGAGGAATGCCAATGAAATCATTGCTGTTAGTGCATTCATTTGTGATAAAGTACAATTCAATGATACAAAACCCATTGAACAACAGTCGAAGAAGAGGTTTACAGTCATCAGACAACTAGAGAAAACACCTTATCCCACTGGATTCAATGATCTCATATCTCAAGAGAAGAAGTCGGCAGGATTTGTTGTTCAGTTAGAGAGAACAGAGGCATCTATATTGAACTTCTTGATTGGTAAGTTCCCTTATGTAATAATAGACACTGTTCTCATTTGTTTTTTTAGCCAAGATTCATTTGATTGACCCTGATGTGATTGTGGGCCATAATTTTGAGGGATTTGATCTTGACGTACTTCTTCAACGCATGAAAGCGCTAAACACACAGCATTGGCACAGACTAGGAAGATTGAAGCGTAGACAATGGCCTAATCTCCATAGTGGGAAACAAAGTGACAAGAGAATGATTATGGCGGGTAGACTTGTCTGTGATACTTATGTGGTATCTAAGGATCTGATCCGTAGTAAATCCTATCGTCTTGGTGATTTAGCACAATCACAACTCAAGATTGTCAGAGAAGATATCGAAATGGAAGACACTCCAAACTATTTCAAGTCTGCAGATATGTTATTGCATTATTTGAAGCATTGTTCATTTGATGCCTACTTGGCTACTTCGCTCATGTTCAAATTGCAAGCATTGCCATTGACCTACCAATTGACTACATTGGCTGGTAACTTATGGTCTAGAACCATGACTGGTGCAAGAGCCGAAAGAAATGAGTTCCTTCTTCTTCATGAATTCCACAGAAGAAAGTATATTTCACCTGATAAGTTTCTGGCTTTTAAGGCACCTGTTGTTGTTGATCCCACAAATAATGACAGTGATGATGAAGCTGCTGCACCTAAAAAGAAGGGTGGTAAAAGAAAACCTGCTTATGCTGGTGGTCTGGTGTTGGAACCCAAAAAGGGATTCTATGATAAATACGTGATGTTACTTGATTTCAACAGTTTGTATCCTTCTATCATTCAAGAATACAATATATGTTTCACCACAGTAGAGAGAAGACAGATTGAAGAAGTATCCGAGGTAATGAAAAAAGAGATTATACTGAATAACAATTAACTAACATTCTGAATAAACTAGGATGGTGAAGACAAAATGCCGGAACTTCCTAATGAGAATGCATTACCAGGAATCTTACCACAGTTACTCAAGAACCTTGTTGATAATCGTCGAAAAGTGAAAGCCTTAATGAAGAATCCTTCAGATACAGAGAGTCGTAAGAGGCAACTGGATATTCAGCAACAAGCTTTGAAATTAACTGCTAACAGTATGTACGGTTGTTTGGGGTTCCCTCAATCACGGTTCTATGCCAAACCTCTTGCCATGTTGATTACTTATAAAGGCAGAGAAATCTTACAGAGTACGGTCAATCTGGCCACTAATCTCGGCATGAATGTGATTTATGGTGATACTGATTCCATCATGATCTACACTGATCAAAGCGATCTCAATGAAGTGAAGAATATGGCTAATTTACTGAAAAGAAATGTGAACAATCTCTATAAGTTACTTGAAATCGATATTGACGGGTACTTCAAACACATGTTATTACTGAAGAAGAAGAAATATGCTGCATTACTAGTTAAGGAGAAGCCCAATGGAGAGTTGGAGGAAAAAATAGAAACCAAGGGTCTTGATCTTGTTCGTCGTGATTGGTGTGACATATCCCATGATGTTTCCTCATTTGTATTGGATGTGATATTATCTGACAAAGACAGGGAACAAGTGGTAGATGAAATTCACACTTATCTGAGAGAGACAGGTGAGAAGATCAGAAGTGGAGAAATACCATTAGAGAAGTACGTGATCAATAAACAACTGAGCAAGAGACCTGAAGAATATACAGATGCAAAGAGTCAACCGCATGTACAAGTAGCCAAGCGAATGATTGAAGCTGGACACAGTGTCAAGGCAGGTGATACCGTACCTTTTGTGATCTGTAAAGCCAATGAGGAAGAGAAGGCAGGAGCGAACTTGAGTTATGCTGCCAGGGCCTACCACCCAGATGTCATTGTTCGTGATAACATGAGTGTTGATATCGAGTGGTATCTTACACAACAGATCTACCCTCCCATCACTCGTCTGTGTTCACCCATTGATGGAACCGATATGAATCTACTGGCTGAATGTCTTGGACTTGATTCCAGGCGACAGAACTTCAACACCCGCCAACCCGAGAATGTTGAGTTCCTCACATTAAATTCACAAATAAGTAATGCAGAGAGATTCAAGGCAGCCGATAGATTGAATATTATTTGCAATCACTGTGAAGAAGAAAATGCGTATGATGGTATTGTTGTGACGGATGAGGATGGCAATGTGAGGAATGGTCTGCAATGTACTCACTGTGACCATATGATGGACGCCACCAGTATCCAGGTTCAATTAACGATGGCCATTCGTAAATACATTGATATATACTATAATGGGTGGTTTATATGTGATGATCCCACATGCAGCAACAGAACAAGGGATATATCCGTAGCTGGTCGAAGATGTCTCTCTAATGTCTGTAGAGGAATTATGTCTAGAGAAGTAAGTTGTTAGAAAGGGGGAAGGAAGACATGTTACTTATATCATTCTTCTTAGTATTCTAATAAGGAATTACATACCCAACTTCTCTACTTCAATTCCATATTTGACTTCAACAATGCTAAAGAGAAGGCACTGAATTCTGGTAAGTGAGTTGATATAGAATGAAATGTCTCGTTATTGACTGTTTCCTATTCAGTCCCTGCAACAAGTATAGTCAATAAACACTATGATCTTTTGCAGTCAGCCAAGGAAATAGTGGATCAGTATCTGGCTCGATCTGGTTTCTGTTATGTGTCTCTGGGATCATTATTTCCCGTATTTGAATAAAGTGTATTTATTGATTGAATATATACATATATAAGGATGATGCATTTGTAAATCTCTAATCTATCTATCTACAGTATAAGCGGATGACTGTATACACACACAATAGGCTGTATGTATCCATAAAAACAGTGGAAAAGACCTACTTCACCTCAATAATCAATGTCATATTTATATGTATATTCATGTAGGGTCAATTTTTATAAGTTAATCAATAAGAGAGAAGGTTAATTGGTTGTATGTTATATGTGTGTGTGTGTATGTGTGTGTTTTATATGCAGAAATGATAACTCATATTTTATACTCGGTGAGAGGATCTGCTCTTATTTCAGTTATGTCGAGTGCTGCTTCTTTCTCACTATCAAGTTCACCTATAGTAGCACTATGAAAGGAATGAATGATGTGTCTATGGATATACAAAGAACAACTTACAGATTATCACCCCGAATGAGATAAAGTCCCAATGGAACCACTTCAGTTCCATCAGAAGAAAACACGCGTTCCTCACATGTCTCCAATATCACATTACATGTCTGATCTGCACCTCTTAATTTACCCTGTAAATGAACTTAATTAAGAAAAACAATTAAAAGAACATGAAAAGTGTTTACCACCAGTACTCGGCCATCAAGGGTGACAACAAGTACATGCTCTATTATCAATGTATTTTAGTTAGTGATATAAGCAACAACTGTTATTCCAATAAACATACGATCCATAAAAGGTTGAAGTAAACTCATCTTTAGGTTAGATAGGAAATAAATATAGGTGGAATAAACAGGAAGGCGGCTATTGAAGGGTAGGGGGAAAATTCTTTTATTTTTGACAGTGTTAATTAATGGTGCAGATCATGAAAGTATATGCACTGTGCATTGCAGAGTGTAGACTATCTTGAATCATTGGGCAGTTATGAATTCATAGGGAGAAATGCGTCTTCAAAGAAATAGGATTTTATTATATCCAAAGATGAAAAAAAAAGAAAAATGTAAAAAAAACCACTCAGTTATTGGGGTGAGAGTAACTAGGGCTAGTGGGGGAGTAGCTAGGGCTAGTTGGACTGTATGAGGGGCTCGTAGGGGAGTAACTAGGGCTAGTAGGACTGTAACTAGGGCTAGTGGGGGAGTAACTAGGGCTAGTAGGACTGTAACTAGGACTGGTTGGACTGTATGATGGACTAGTTGGACTATATGATGGACTAGTGGGAGAGTAACTGGGACTGGTCGGGCTGTATGATGGACTGGTAGGTGAGTAACTAGGACTGGTCGGGCTGTATGATGGGCTGGTAGGACTGTATGATGGGCTAGTTGGACTGTAACTAGGACTAGTTGGTGAATAACTAGGGCTAGTAGGACTATAACTAGGACTGGTAGGTGAGTAACTGGGACTTGTTGGGCTGTAACTAGGACTAGTTGGACTATAGCTGGGGCTAGTAGGCGAGTAACTAGGGCTGGTAGGGCTGTAACTAGGACTAGTAGGGGAGTAACTAGGACTAGAAGGCGAGTAGCTAGGACTAGTTGGTGAGTATGATGGACTAGTAGGACTATAAGAAGGACTAGTAGGTGAGTAACTAGGTGATGAGGGAGAATAGCCAGGTGAGGCAGCATAAGTGGGACTGGATGGTGAATAGCCAGGAGATGTAGGTGAGTAACCAGGACTTTGTGCATAGGGACTGAGATCACCACGCCATGGACTAGTCACTGCACCAGCAGCACCTGAATTACCCATAGGAGAGAACATAGGTTCAGATGGTGAAGCAGGTTGTGAAAAGTCAACCCATTCAGGTGAACGTGTATCATAAGGTGTAGCCATACTGGGTGTCATATAACCAGGACCGGGAGTGGCAAATCCAGAGACATCTCCTATTGATCCCATAGGCATATTGGGTCTATTGTCAACAGTAATAGTCTGTAACATATCCTCATCTAACATAACATCAAATTCACCAGTACCCAATGGAGCCATTTGACCAAGCATAATATTCTCTGCCACACCACGACAGTCATCTAATTCACCTACAGCTGCTGCTTCCATAAGAATCTCTACTGTCTCTTCAAAGGAACATCTCATAAGTGCACCAGTTTCAGCTCTGTTGATACCATGACGAGTAATAGCCATCAAATGTCCACGGTTAGTCATCACATCACAAAGTAAGGCCAAATGACGGTAATTGACATAAGAACCATCAAATTCAATGACATTACGCAGTTCCTGAAGTAATGCTTTACGAGTAGCTTCGATACCCAACACTTCCATGATTTCGACTGTATTATTAGAATAGGTACGAGTTTCATCAACACCATACTGACACATCACTTCTTGCAAATTGATACCATCTGTATCGAGACCCCATTCATTATTGGTTTCGAATGTACCCTTGGAATTCAGAACAGTCACCTTACGCTCTACAATGTACACCTTTCTGATACCAGGAATACCACGAAGATTGATAGATCCTAACATACTGGCTTCTAATTTACGTAAGAAAGTGTCTTCTTCAGCTCGTGCATCGTCTTCATCCATTTCTTTATCTTCATTCTCATCCATCATCACTCTACAACGAATAATCAGTTTCTCGGCATTTTCATCACTGCCGATCACATGAAGATCATTGCGGAACTCTTCGGTAATCTTCTGAACAACCTCAGTAATATTAAGACGCTTATCGATCATCATACCACGATTGAGTTCAATACGCAGTAACCAGGGAGATACTCTTGTCACAAATGGAGAATTATCGTCTTCCAGTTGATAATATGTATCTACAAAGTCGGCATCTTCTGCAATCACAGTTTGACGTGGATCAGGGTCATAATAGATTTCAGTGGCGGAGGTCACCTTCTGAAGTGTGGTATGTTCAAGATTGACCTGTACTTCTTTGGCCAATTCGATGTTTCGTGATCTTTCTGAATCAAGCCAGACTTCTAGACGAGGTGTCTTTATGTTCTTGGCTACGTTGATAATTTCCTTCAAACGGGGTACACCCAATGTGACATTCTTACTGGACACACCAGCATAATGGAAGGTATTCAGGGTCATTTGTGTGGCAGGCTCACCAATAGATTGTGCAGCAATCGTACCAACCATTTCACCGGGGGCGACAATAGAAGTGAGGAAACGGGATTCGATTTCTCCGAGGATCCATTCGAATGCTTGACTCGTTAAGTGGAATTCTTCCACAACACGTTTCACAGCAAATGTGGAACGCAGTAATATATTGAACAGGAGTGTAGCATTCTTTTGTGTTTCCGCTGATATCTTATCTTTGCCTCGTACAACCAGTAGACGATCTGCCAGTGAACTGATGGAATCAATCACCTGTAATGGGTGAATATCAGATGGTTTACGTGGATCGAGATGGAAGATCTGTTGTGAATTGGTAATTAATCTGGCAAGATTGACTGGTAATGGCCATTTATCTTCACCACTCTTGAATATAGTGCCTCTGAGTAAGTTACGGTCTTCTCTCAATTGAGCAAATTCACTATCCAAGTGGTTCTGTGCATCTTCACTACCCTCGATATTCTTGAGTACATTATAATTTAGGGAGTTCTTCTTGAATCCAGTGTGCATGATATCAATCTTGTAACGTTTAACAAACTCCTCATCATTACACTTCAGTGAATAGAACTTCTGACTCTCAACAGACATGGCATCCATACCGTCTTCACCATAACAGAACTCGATGATATCACCAAGAGAGTTACGGACAGTACCGTCATACTTGACCATGACATCTTCCAATGCTTTGACAAGACGACGTTGGATATAACCAGTTTCTGCAGTTTTCACAGCAGTATCGATAAGACCTTCACGACCACCCATAGCGTGGAAGAAGAATTCAGTAGGGGTTAAACCTCGTAAGTATGAATTCTCAACGAAACCACGACTTTCGGGGCTGTGATCATCCTTGGAGAAATGGGGAAGAGTACGGAATTTGAAGCCATAAGGAATACGTTTACCTTCAACATTTTGTTGACCCACACAAGCAGACATTTGAGAAATATTAATGAATGAACCCTTTGAACCAGAAATAACCATCTGTTTCACATTGTTGTCTTCCTTCAAACTGTTCTGTGCCATCTTACCGGCATCATCACGAGCCTTATTCAGGGTCTGATTGACTTTGGCTTCAAATGATTCACGCAGTGTCATACCAGGTTGGACTTCTAATTTGTCCTGCTGTGCTGTGATAATGATCTCTTGGACACGTTGTTTAGCTTGTGAGATGATATTTGTAATGGTGGCCATGGTCTGTTTATCGGCAATAGTATCACCAATACCAATACTGAAACCATTCTGGAGAAGCCAGTAATTGACTACCTGCTGAGTACCACCCAAGAAGTTCTTGGCTGCTTCAGAGCCCAGTTCGTTCATAATGGTATGGATGAGACCACCACCAGCAGTACCTACGGTTTTCTTACAGACAATACCGCATATCAGTTCACCATTTTCAATGATGACACGTGTATCGTTTGGTGATATCATGGTTGTTTCTCCATCAGGGTGTTGGGAATGGAATGTTTGACAATTGATTCCCTTGGGAATAACCATTGACAGAATCTGTTTACCAGTCCACATGGGTTTGGGTTTGATGATAGCAGGAGGGGGTATGTAGCCATCCCAGGAAGGAACCCACATCACGATATTCATGACTAGGTCTTTGTTTAGGAAGCAATCTCTTAAGGTGAACTTACGAATACCACAAAGAGTATCCTGGACAATACCCATAACAGGTTTATTGGACTGTGGAGATACAATTTGCTTAGGCACCATACAGATCTCAGTGACTTCTGCTCTAGTTTCCAGTGATTGAGGAACATGGAGATTCATTTCATCACCATCAAAATCAGCATTATAAGGGGATGTAACTGACAGATTGAGACGGAAAGTGGAATAAGGCATGACACGCACTCTGTGACCCATCATGGACATCTTATGAAGAGAAGGTTGACGATTGAAAATGACGACATCATCATCGTCGATATGTCTTTCTACTCTATAACCATACTGCAATGGGATCTCACCGGCTCTCTTGCGATAACGCAAATCGATACGCTCGCCATTGTCTCTGATGACATATTTGGCACCTGGATGTTCCAATGGACCATTACGCACCAGTTGTTGGAGTCGATCAATATTATAGGGAGTGACGATTTCAGGGTATGTCAGATTACGGGCAATACTACGAGGTACACCTACTTGATCCAATGCTAAATTGGGATCACCAGTAATGACAGTACGGGCAGAGAAATCAACACGTTTACCCATGAGATTACCACGGAGACGACCTTCTTTACCCTTGAGACGAGCACGAATGGCTTTCACCTAATAAACGATAAGGTATTAACTATGTAAACCTAATCCTATGTGAGTATATGATACATACAGGTCTTCCTGATTTCTGTAGTGCTTGTGGTTGACCAGCAATGTCATTATCCATATAAGTAGCAATATGGTACTATACACTATATTAATATATATGAATAGCATCTAAACGGATAGTGCACAAACCTGCAGCAGTTGTTCGAATTCCTGTACCACATGTACAGGAGCACCTTCTGATTCACATCGTTTTACATTTGCATTGGCCTTTAAAATATCAGACAACTTATAGGTTAAATCATCTTCTCCTCTGCTGGAACCGTCCACTTGAATGGAAGGACGGACTTGTGGTGGTGGCACAGGTAAGCAGGTAATGATCATCCATTCTGGCCTGGCAAATTCCTCGGATAAGCCCATGTCTTTGATGTCATCATCAGTTATATTCTTGAGAATTTGGAGTACCTTTGAAGCTGTCAATTGCTGTCTACCTTCACCAGCAGATTCCTAATAACACAAAAAGATGAGTATGAATAATAATTGAGTGATATATATATAAATGATAATAAAGATAAAATAACTTACATCCGCAGCACTTGCACGGAATTGGGCATAGAGTTTCAACCCATCCTTACGAATAAGAGGCTGTTTGTATCCACATCCACCATGACTACTCTTACGTTTACTGCTATCAAAGCTCTGTTTCTCCTCTAAACCATCCTCTGCATCATCTCCACCATCACACGTCATCTTCACCTTAGCCAGGTCCCATACAGCACGCAACTTGGTCTTGGGGTCACTGATTCTTTTGGCTCTGATAAATCGAGGATTGGTCTAATATTTGAATAAGCAAAAAAGAACACATACTCCTCAACTAGTTACTTACCTCGTCGACTTTCAACTTGGAGCAGTGGAAACAGACACATTCGAGTATCTTTTTTATTTTGGTCAAGAAACCTATTGTCAACAATGAGTATAGAACTAACTATATACAAACAGTCAGTTATTACCAATATGGAAGACAGGTTTAGCCAGATCAATATGACCAAAGTGACCAGGACATTCAGCCATGCCTTCACCACATGTCTGACATTTGTAGTTGCGGTCAATAGTTCCCATTCGAGGATCTAAAAGGCCATTGGTTCGTGGTTTCTTAGTTCCTTCATCATATATTTCAGGATATTCCACTTTGACTACGGACATTGCTTTCTAATGAAGTATTGGTTATTAGAAATAGATTTAATAATAAAATGAGGTGAAAACACGTTACTATTTCTTCAGGAGACAGAATACCGAATTGTACAGCATCCACCCTTCGAAGTGGAGCAGAAGAGTATGCAAATGGGTGTCCACTCATTGTGTGTTAATTATAGACACTAAAAGATAAATAATAGGGCTGTTTCTTGACTCAACAAATGAGGTTGTTATTATTGAAATAATAATAGACGATATTGGTGTGAATAACCACTGTGTTCTTTGGGTTGTCTAGTTGCTTAGTTATTCTGTTTTCTATGGTGATTATTTTCTGTTTCTATGGTGATATAATTCGTAATAATAGACTCCCACTAATTAGACTATAGAAAAGAGATGATAACAAAATATGATCCCTAATTAAGCTAATAATTAACGGGGATAAGTTGAATTGAGTTGATTAAGTCCAAATAGAAGTGAATTGTAGTCGACAATGAGAATGAAGGCTAGAATCTCTATTTGATAATGACTCAATAAAAAACAAGAAGAAAAAAGAAAAAGAAAGAAAAAGGAGAGAATTGAAATGACGCACAGAAAAAAAAATAAAAGGCTTATTTACCCTTTAGAAAAAAATATATCCTCTTCTGAGCTCACCAATGAATTCACACTACCGGAATATTGTTTCATTCTCCGATGGCCACTTCCCTCCATCTGTATACAGGATGTTCACACACAAAGAAGGTGATGTCATAGATCAGATAGGGGTTCTATGGTTATTATACTGTATCTGATAGTATATAGCTAACATCATCATTGTCAATTAATACTCCAATAGATTCAAATGCATTATTAATGAAAGAAAGTAACACTGTGATCAACTATTTATCTATTTTAGGAAATAAGAGGGGATCCATATAACCAACAATGAATGAATGGCCACTGCTAATGATATTTGAGATATCGATCTCAGTCAGGTGCTCTTGGATAGAAACTGGGAATTGCCCCTATGAGTGTGGGGTAATTACAGTCAGATATCACTTGAGAATCAATCAACCAATACTCCATTGGTATACAGTGGTATTGGTTGATGCTGATTCAGTCTTATATATTAAAAAGTTTTTATATTGAATAATACAATATCCATTTACTATAGTATGGCATCATATATGTATTCTATGTAATTACACAGGATATGCATGATTCAATGTCAATGTGGTGTCAACTTATCTATATCTAGTGCTCTTATGTAAATGATCAAGCTATCATATACATTCACAGATAATGCTGCCAATAAATTCTAGTGATACCAGCGTACAATATAGGAAGTTTTATAATTTTAGACCGGATGAGGCCTACAGGTTATAAACAGCACCAAGACCAATACACTTCAGCCTTCATAAAAGAATAATCGAATTAAAAGATAGTCGAAAGAATAGACTGCGAACAGATAAGGAAGTCTTTACTTGGAACAAATAGTTTAATCTATTGAAATGCAGGATGTGGTTCTGATACGCCTTTAATTGTCCTGTGCAACCATATGTCATCTATAATCATCATGTCAGCTTCCACTGGATGCTTACTGTAAGCAGGTGACTTATAGTTTCCAATGTAATAGAGGCGTATAAATGAATCATCTGATGAGTAACAAAGTTGGAAAAGACTAGATATTATATGAAACAGTTATATATCAGCTGTTATACACTACATAGTAAATAGAACAAGGGGAAATTAGCATTATTTTTATCAGCTGGTCTAATGAATATGTTTCTTATTCCATGCCATGCACCTCTCAGTGGGCGTAATCAAACCTTATTGAATATTCAGCATTAATATCAAATTATATGCTTTCCCTGCTTGAATAGTAGAAGAAGTCTATGTCTATGAGTTCAATCGTATTCTTGATTGTCCTAGCCACCTTCAGATAGAGTGTGGATAGTCGACATTAAGATCACTTCCTTGTATGTCATGACCGATGAGGGGTTGAAGTATTAGTATTTTCAGTCAATGTATGCCATGTTTCTCCAACTCTATCTATTTGGGTTGTCTTCTAGACTTGAGTCAAGTGAGTGTAAGTAGTTATTTATAGATCAAATATATTATATGCATGAAAATAGAGACAGTAATTTATATTACAAACAAATATTTATTAATTATAGTTAATGCCCACCATCCTCCTTTTAATACAGATTAAGGTGAATATGATAAGTACAAGTGAGTAGATACAAGTGGATACAAGTGGATAAGAGATGGATACAAGTGGATGAGAGATGGATACAAGTAGAATGTGGATACAATAGGGGAAATAAGCCTTGAGTCTTGAGCCTTGAACCCATCACCTATGGGTAAACATGTTCCTACAAATAAAATGATCAAGCGAGGTTAATCTGCTCTTATTAAACACCAACCACCCCCACCCCCCCCCGATGCATCCTACTTGTAACAGACCCGATGAGCAACCCCGGCCCTCGAAGGTCATACATGGATGAAATGGAAACTAATTCCAGCCCTAAACCTGACATATACCATGAACTGAGTGAATGTATAAATCGTTCCTAGAATAGATGGGGAGTCCACGACTCTTTTACCACAGAGATAAGCCCAATGATACTTGACGACAGAGAGTAAACCTTGATATGGTAGGCCGGTTCCTGACATTATACCCCACCTGCGCAAAGGGGAGCTTGCTGACCGAAAATGATTGGCGTAACGTTGACTCGATTTTATGATTTTATATTTTTTTTTTGTTTTTTTTCTATGTTTTTATATTGTTTTTGGTTTTTATGTTTTTTGTTTTTTTTGTTTTTTTATATGTTTTTATATTTTTTTTTTGTTTTTTTTATATATTTTTTGTTTTTTTTTTTGTTTTTTTAACAATTATGTATATATGTATATCTTATTTTTTTTTTATTTTTTTTGTGTGTCTAAAATAAGAAATAAAATAATATGAGTATTTGATCATCACAATGCAGCTGCATAACATGGAATACTTACATATTTGTCATGATTCTCTCTCAGTTATTGGATCTCTAGCTTTGATTTCTCTTGATGCTGCTTCACTGATTCCGTTTTTGCAGAGTTGATGTGTTGCCTTTTGTTGTCTGTAAACTTCCTGGGAATATGCTTGGTTTTTGTTCATTCGTACCACCTCATCCAGGATCACTTCTAGCATATTACTGATTCTTGCTTCCATCTTTGTTCCTTTAGACTGTCCTCGTCTTCTTCAGAACCTCGTCCTTCCATCCACCTTGTAGTACCCAGAATTACACCTTACTATAGAGAGACTTGCTTTTCTTCGGATCTATTAGATTGAAATGCATCTGAGTTATTTGCTATAGACTAAAGATATTCATGCATGGATACTTACATTTCATCTTTTTGAACATTCCTATTAGAGCCAGGTAGAGGATAATCATAAGTAAACCACCAGATACCCAGAGGAGATTGAATGGATTGTGATACAGCCATTTGAGAATCAATTTGCCATCAGATAACCACCAGGAGAGTATATAGAAGCCACCAGAAGAGCAGAAAAAAGCCATCAGATAGCCACCAGAAGAGTAGAGAAAAGCCATCAGAAAAGCAGAAAAAAGCCATCAGATAACCACCAGAAGAGTAGAGAGAGGCCATCAGATAAAATATAAAGAGATAGAGATGGTTAGTAATTCAATAGTTATTGATGTTCTACAGTAATCATTCATACCTTTTGTAACAAAAAAAGCAAGCTCCATATAGTAAGGGGGTATAAGTAAGACTGGGTAGGGAAAAGGGGAGAGGGAAGGGGAAGAGGCTCCGTTGAAGAGTTGGAGTCCTCTATTGGAACAAAGAGAGGGAAGGGAATACAGTAATAGAGGCTAGAAGTGAGAGCCCGTTTGAGAATGGCAGAGGAATGAACACAAGACATATTCCTTCAGAAGTTACAGACAGACAACAGGGATCAACTCCACGCAGACATCATCACCAGTGAAGTTGAAGCACCAAGAGAGACTAGAGACCGTTTTTTGAGAGAGAGTTTTGGTTTGACAAATATACACTTTTTTTGATTTTATGGTTGATATACATATATACATAATTTTTTTTTTTTTTTTGGGTTTTCTATTAATAAAAGAAGAATTAGTAAAGGGGTTCCAAGCATTAAGTCTGAAGTGAGTATACTTACATTTTTTTTTGGTTTTTTTTTTGATTTTTTGTTTTTTTTTTTTTGGTTTTTCTATCCATGGAGAAGTAGAGTGAGTATGGTGTATGGAAAGTGATTCTTGTTTAGGCATACTTACTTTTTTTTTAATTTTTTTTTGTTTTTTTGTTTTTTTATTTTTTTTTTCTATCAATAGAATAAAGTTAGTACAACAATCTAAAGTGCTTCATCAAGTTGCACTTACTTTTTTTTATTTTTTTTTATTTTTTTTGTGAGTCATTGTTACACCGCCTATCTTCAGCCAGGGCGCCTTTACCAGATGGGAACATCAGAAACCGGAAGGCCATACCAAGCCTTACCCTCCATAGTCAAATAAAATTGGACTTAAACCTGTGGTCCCACCTACCAAGGGACAATTCATACATTCCCCCAATTCATGCCACATATCATACTCAGGACTGGGCTCCCATCCCACTCACATACAACCCCAAGGAAGAACGGACTTGAACACCGTGTCTGCTAATGTAAGTAAGACACACCCACCACTATACGTACCTAGAACCCCATTGGCTGATATATAATTCTACGCAGGTAAGAGAGAAGAAAAGAAAGAGAAAGGGGATAAAAAAAATAGGAAGTAGTAGAGAAGAGAATAGGAGATAAGGGTAGATAGGAAGAGTAGGGTAGAGAATAGGGTAGAGAGTAGGAGTAGAGAGTAGGAGTACATACTAAAGAGTAGAGAGTAGGAGTAGTAGGGGTACAGAGTAGAGAGTAGAGAGTACGGAGTAGAGAGTACAGAGCAGAGATTACAAAGTAGAGAGTACAAGTAGAGAATGGATTACAGAGAGGAGAGAAAATAGTGTAAGGATACAGAGTAGAAAAAAGAGGAAGGATAATAAAGAAGATACAGTGGAGAGTATGTGAAAGATGTAGGAAAGAGTAGAAAAGAACAAAAGGATTAGGATGAAGGCCTATTTATTACTCTTAGAATTAGGGAAATTGATTACATTTCTCCTACATTTTTATTATGACAATACATATCAAGTAGAATATGACAATAGATCCTGTCTCCATATAAATATTCCTCCCATCCATCCATCTATAGCATACCAATGATATAAATAATTGCATATAGGTTAAATTCTTTTATCATGTAAGGGCATCTACATAGTTTGCATGCCCTCATCATTTTGACTAGCAATGATGCTGTAAGAATCAATGCATATATGCTAACTGTATCTACCAATTACCTGTTGGTAGCACAGTGAATTCATAATACATTAAGTAATACCAATCATGTATTCAGTAGTGTGACGCCAGATGGCAAAAGAGGGATATATTATTTATAAGGAGAAGTTACATCTATATTATAGCCTTTGTATTGTAAGATAGTTTTCCCTCTCAAAATGCTAATGATTCTTGTTTAACCAATAACATACTTGGTAATTAAAATAATTAAAGCACTAATATACTATTGCGTATACTCTTATTGAGATACAGACTGTCAACAACCTTTATATCTCAATATCCTTCAAAAAGCAAAATTCACCTGGATGCCTTCTAAATCTATAATGGTATGTGCTCTCAACAAGCAGTGAAGCTATGATAAGTCCTATCCAAGTTAAAGGGGGAAATATTCTTCGGATAAAATTGGTTTTGTTTGTGGGGGATAATAGCCTCTGTTCAATTTGAGTCTCCATGATATATAAAGGGGAATAAAATTAAAAGAAGAAGAAAAAGGGATATGATATGTGTGATAAGTAAGAAAGAATTATACTTATAGAAGTATAAGACTATACCACTACATTGTCGGTGATAGTACATAAGACTAAGGAGTGGAAGACTCAATAATTTCATATATCGAAGTATCATACTCCAAAGAAGCAGATGGTAGATTCTTTGGTGAGTGAGAACGAGTGAGAATAGTGTTGAGTTGGTTAGATGTAATCAAATCTTGCTTGAGATATGACCAAGCTATTGAGTGTTTTGTTATAGTGTTAATGAATCGATTGAATACTGCAATCATTCTGAATTCAAATAATTGAATAAGTTTTAAACTATATCCCACTCATAAGGGAAGTGTACTTGGAGTCACGGAGGAGTATAGGGTGCAAGGAGCTCAAAGTGCATATTAGCCTCAATTTCATATGACTCAAGAATATCATAGACTGTTGGCGTATGACAATTGCTAACGAGATACTGGAAGTTTTGTGAAAAGGAAAATAACTATCTAAATTAGGCTGGTTTGGAGAGTAAGTGTTCTGATCCTAGAGTGCATATTTGAGATATGTTCTCCACCTCTGCATGTTGGGTAAATATAACCGTAGTCATGGTTGGGCGAAAAGAAGTGAAAGAGTGTCCAAGCGCCTTTTTAGAGACAAAACTGTGACGAGGAACAGGTGTTGAAGATAAATTAGTATTGCTAGAAGATGAAGCAGAAGTGGGAACATCAGATAATGTAACGGGCTTGCGGGGTTGAAGATTATGGTTGAGTAATTTTATGGATGGAGGATAAAGCTGGTAATAGATCTGATAGAAATTACAAAGTACCAACAAGCATTAAAAACTAGATTGATAATAGGTACATTATCATATATTGTACATGGTTGATAGGTTATATTAAAGATAAACTCATTTATATGAAGTACTATCAATCATATTCTATACAGCATTGTTGTTCTGTTATCTCTTTGTTCTTCAGATTGAGTTGAGTGATAGAAGTTGGTTATAATCAACAACTTCCCTTTTTTCAGGCATGGTTTACAATCTTTGTGGTCACATAATAAGTGCTCAAATGTGATAGATAAAGTATAATTATTCAAATTGCTCTCCTGGAGTCTGATGTCTTTATTTCAATTATAAAAAGAGGATTTCATTGTGTGACATATATTGAATATATATGCAACATTAATATACCTTTCAATGCCAATTTAGCATTGGGTTCCCTAATGAATCTTCCACGTATTCAATAAAAAAGTCTAGTCTGTGATACTCTGCTTTGGATATATAAAAAGATGAGGTAAAGAATCAGATAGATGTTTAAAGATCCCGAGAGATCATATCGGAGAGTATCTTCTTAAATAGAATCTTGTATAGTGTATCGAATATTGTACTGATGAATGAACTAACCTTGTAGTCGAATGATATAACAAGTCATTATAGAATGTGTTTGTAGGATAAAAATGATTGGTGATGTAGACCGATGCTCTTTAGAAGGTATATTGCCTTCTCTTCGTTATCCATGCTTGACTGTGTCTACTTATGCTGTACCTCTAATGAATGATCTGATATAGTGTACTGCATGATATGGTTACTGGTTCCAGATAGTATCAAGTAATACATACTATATCATAATTAGGACAAACCCTTCAGAGAATAAGTGTGTGGAGTGTGGTCTACACCTTTATATCTCCATTGTCTTCTATTCGGCCAATTCCAAATAATGTTTCAAACGGATCCACCACTAGTCGTTTGATAACATCCAGTTCCAACTTTGTTCTTCCCACTTTGGATACTCTATAATATATCTGCCCAAGGTCTATATATGTACAGATGGTCTATTAAAATCTTGAACATCCCGATTAAAAGCAGGTAGATCAAACTGACATGAGAACTCGTCATCTTGAACGAAGATACTATGGATTGATGATATACAAAGAGCAAAGGAGCTTCTGTGGCAGGCATCTTTCCGGATGCTTTAGTATCACAAAGTACACATCCTTGACCAAGATGATGTTTTTTATTTTATCTTATTGAAATACTTAGGTTATGACATTACAGATGACACTTTACTGTTATTGAGAAATCAATCATATCCAGATATTATCCCTGATTTGATACCAACATGGAGTTGATTGTTTAAATGGCTTGCTCCCTAATGGATCGGTGGGCTCAGGTTACAAATTACATCCTGTGAGTGTAATTGTAGATGCTTTCTTGGGAAAAGATCACCCATTCGCACCAGATATCCCTATTCTATTATTTCAATTTAAAACGACCAATAAACATACAATGAAATAGATAAAAGACCAATAATAATAGCATATGCATCAAGCTAATAAAATATTAAGTAAATATACTATGACTTCAACTCAACAGATAGTCAAGAAGAATAGTTATTTTTCATTTTCATTTAGTATTAAAAAAAAACCCACTACTAGCTGAGAGGGTGGAGAAACTGACCTTTTACGGCCGTTTATCTCTTTACTCAGCCGACATGCAATTCATATTTACGTGCTGAACTAGTCATCAGTCATTTACCATAAGCACGGGGAAATAGGACGGACCTCTTTTTTGATAAGGCTGAAAGAGGTAAACAGCCACTTTGTTATAGAACTTTTTCATTTTCATTTAGTATTACCATTACTAGCTGAGAGGGTGGAAAAACTGACTTTTTACGGCCGTTTATCTCTTTACCCAGCCGACATGCAATTCATATTTACGTGCTGAACTAGTCATCAGTCATTTACCATAAGCACGGGGTAATAGGACGGACCTCTTTTTTAATTATCTAGCTGAGAGAGGTAAACAGCCGACTTGCAATATCATATTAAAGTGCTGAACTACACCAAGTTGATTACCATAAGCACTGAAGAAAAAAAAAGGAAAAGAAAGTGGAAAAGAAAGTAAAAAAGGGGGGTTATATAGTTTTTGAAATCATTTTCTTGGTATGAGGGAAGGGCAGTCAAAAGAGGATAGATAAGGACTGGTTATTACTTGTATCGATGGGATCGGCATCTTGTATCAAGTAAACAAGGTTATTGTTCAATGAAGTAAGTGTATCGTATAGGATGTCCTCTATAACCATCTCTTTCCCACACAATCAGTAATATCAGTTAATAAAGGGGTGCTTATTACCCTATTCTCAATCCTCTGTATATTGAATATCTCTTACGCTTTAATCAATTTGACATATCGGGTACGTCTCATACCCATTTGTTTATTTACTCTTCAGCCTGCAAACCAAAAAATTAAAGTTGATTTACCCTTATATGGCATACCCTATCTGTAATAGAACAGTATGTTATCCCACTGTAATCAAACTTTATAGAGCATTTCTCCTATAGTTCCTCCATCTTTACAGATTTTACAATCTAATATCTTCATTTACTCTTTCAGCTAGCCAGCCCAAAAATGGATTTGATCTCCCACCTTATGTGGTACATAACATTCGACAGAGTTCCTTATTCCTTTCTTATGCCAAATATGGTATATTTCTTACATTTAAATTAATTTTACTTACTGGGTTCTCGTACCCATATGTGTTTTAATCTACAGTCTCGTTAACCATTTATGAAATTTGGGATCTACTCAATACGGCATACTCTGCCTGCATCTAATTAGAACATATAACTGCATCTTTCTCAAACCAAATTCAGGATGCCTTTTATGGTTCAATTGACTTTACGAATTGATACTTTCTTCACTTATGTGTCTATTTAGATGACCAGAGATAGGATCTGCTACTCACCTAATATTGCATGCTCTACCTGCATCAGGATAAGATATCCCATCTCAGGCGTAAACACCGAGGCCTTAAAACTTGATTATTACACTCAGAATAGGCTTATCACTGATTACTATGATTGAGTATGAGAGGAGGGGAAGTATATACATGCAGATCTTCCAACATTATAAGTTATCAAATAAAATAGAAAGTGTAACACATGGTGGAAAGGCTCTCGTATATGATAGGTTCACCTACACAATGATCTGGCAATAATCAGAAGTAAAAAAATACAGAGATGATGATATATATATATTTGAGAGCTGACAGGTGAATATGGTTAATATGCAATCAGATCAGACGTACACACAAAGGGAAAGCCTCTTCAATAAGAGACAGCCAGCATAATAAGAGCAATCTACTTTTGAATAGTCAATTGATTTGGGTAAAGTGATATTATGTAGCTGGTATTATGAGTATAGATGGATGAAAGATTTAGACCCCTATGAATTAAATATACCACTCAACTTAATAATTGTATAGTTTTCTGCTTTATGAATTTTCATAAAATAGTCATGCGTATGGTGTACAACCGTTTTCATCAAATACAATCTCTTAACCAATAAGAATCTCATACTCATCAGATCCATAATCATTTATCAATCTTGTATTGTGTAATTTACTGTGACCAACCTTGTATTTTTCCCTAATCGAGGCAATTTGTTCTTATGAAACAGGAATTAAATCCCAAGCCACTCAAAACGCAAAGGCCATATCTAAGCATGTTCTGATAGAACCATCACCTAGAAAAGGGGATTTTGTAATACGTATATTTTGGGTTAACTGGAACGAATACTTTTTGCAGAGAACACTATTCTCCCTATTGATCTTTCTCTTCCTTTTCCTTTTCCTTCTCTTATTGGATCCCATGAGAGCATCCATTCTTCTTTTACTCAGTAGTATTGCACTTGCTCAATCCTGCAGTTATGATAACACAACATGCTGGCCTACCACCACTAAATGGAATGCGTTGGATCAAACAGTCAAAGGCAACTTGATATCTGTTTTACCCGCTGGTGCAGTCTGTTACTTTGGAGAGCATTATGACAAGGCAAAATGTGATACCTACCATAAAGGATTCAGTCTGGATCTATTCAGAGAATCACAAATAGGTGCAATGCAATACATTAACTGGGAATCATGTGGTCATGAACAATGTACTTTAGTCCCATACACTTCTTACTTTCCATTCACATTTGGCAAGTGTTCTCAAGGTGGATTACCCCGATATGCACTCAATGCTACATCTGAACATGATATTGCTGCAGCTATTCAGTTCAGCACTGAGCACCGTATTCCGTTGAATATCAAGAATTCCGGTCATGATTTTCTCGGAAGGAGTACCTCCCCAGATTCATTGACAATTTGGACGCATCACATGAAAAATATAGAATATCATGAGACATTCCAACCTGATGAATGTGATCTTGTTCCGCCCATGAAGGCTATGACATTGGGTGCCGGAATAAAATGGATAGAAGCGTACGCTGCAGCTGATAAATACAATGTAACGATTATAGGTGGTGCACAAGCAGGTGTGGGTGCAGTGGGTGGATGGTTACAAGGAGGTGGTCATGGTATATTGACTCCAGCTTTTGGAATGGGTGTAGATCAAGTAGTTCAATTTAAGGTAGTGTTGGCCGATGGCACGTTTATTACTGTCAATAAATGTCAGCACCCTGATCTATTCTGGGCATTGAGAGGAGGAGGAGGAGGTACATTTGGTGTGGTAACAGAAGCCACAGTCAAGGTGTATCCTCCTATCGATATCCAGGCATTTCATATCAATGTATTTGTATTGAGTCCTGGAGCATTAAAGAATTTGTTAGCGGAATATACACGACATTCAGAAAGATGGATTATGGAAGGATGGGGAGGATACTTTTACTATTATGGATATCGTGTTCAGTTGCTCATGGGAAATCCATTACTGACAAAGGAAGAAGCAAAAGAATCATTGAAGCCATTCGTAGAGTACTTGAATACCAAGAAATGGAGTTATTATAAGAAGCTGATGGTGTTTGAGACGTTCCACGGATTCCATGATCTTTTTATAAAGGTCATGAATAATGCGCCTGAATTAGTAGGTATATCTGGTCGCATTGCTTCCAGATTAGTTCCTCGGTCGAACTTTGCAACTGATAAATCCAGAAGTAAATTGGTGAATGCCATTATTAGAGGAATCAGCCATACCAGGCCTCTCTCGTTCTTTGTTCCCACCCAGATGTTGATGGTAACATCTCCCCGGGTAACTGATACTGAAGGAGAAACATCCGTTCACCCTACCTTCAGGGATTCAGTATGGCATGTTGTCTATACCACTGGATGGATAAAGGGATATCCCGAGAGTGTAAAGAGTTATTTATCGAAGGAAGTAACAAAGGCTATTCAGTATGTCAGAGATATTACCCCTGGAAGTGGAGCTTACTTTAATGAAGCAGATGTACTTGAACCCAACTGGCAATCATCCTTCTGGGGAAAATCCAATTATGAGCGCCTATCGAAGATCAAGAAGGATTATGATCCCACTAATGTATTCAATTGCTGGAAGTGTGTAGGCTGGAAAGAGGATATGATAGTTACTGATGATAAGTACAGGTGTTATCAATACTAGTCTACTGGTGGATGGTGGTGATACTTTTAATATTGGATAATCTCTTTTGTGTGACCCTTATTCTATTACTGTTAATTACCTTACCATAATGTAACTTAATGCTATCCTAATTGAATTGAATACACACACACTACAATAAACCCTCTTTATCCCTTTAATTGCTACTTGTTTCTATTGATTTATTTTAATAGTGTCTGTCAGTCCCCATTCATCCCTTTTCTACTTTGTTGCCCTTATCTTTCTTCCCCTTGTTTATTAAAGGCAATAATATTTGATATTTTATTAGTAGTTTCTCTTCTTTAATTCGATTCTTCTTTCTCTTCTTAATTATAATACAATCAAAAGAACACAACATCACCTTTTTTGCCCCTTTACACTCATTATCAACAACAAACAACTATAATCAACACAATGGGATTGGGACTCGATAAATGCTGCTGCTTTATTCCACTTCGATTAGGAACATGTTTAATAGCCATTTATTTCTTTGTAAGTAAGCAAAAAAAGTAAACAATGGGAATAACAAGTTGTAATTGACTGGTACAGTAGGCAGTATATCTATTTTATAGTACAACTGGATTCATAGGAGTCAATGGTAATCCATTATTTGAATGAATATAATGAAAAGAGAAAGTGCAGAAGTAGATTGAGATTGAATTAAGTCTAATTATCGTATCACTCCTATTTTTATCCTCCTCCCCCTTTATTAGCTGCTGTATTCTATTCAGGACAATCAGCCAAAGCATGGTATTATATCAATCAGCTGTTTACAGTATTCATATGTGTGGGTGGATTAGTTGGCATATTTGGATCATGCTTCGTATGTATACTATTGATCTTAAATTCGTTGTATGAGTAACCGATTATTCTATCCAGTCATCTAGGAGATTTGCACAGGCATTCAGTATTATCACTTGGGTGGGATGTGTCATGTCAATAGTGGTTTATATCATCACTCTTGTACTGGTGATTGTATACCACGGATCTATTGTTGATTCATGCCGTGCTATTGGATTTGTAGGAATAAAGAACATACATCGTGATATCACACCTGTTCATCTGAACAACCAACAATACTATACTCCTGTGAAGTATCCTGGAATATATACAGAAAATGCGGGATCTGAAAGTGATTGCAGAAGTGTACTCAAATCATTTGTTATACTCTATGGATTAGTGACACTATTCCTTCAATTCATACAGGTAAATTCAGTCAAAAAATGACAGCTAGAATATATTAACTAAACTGTTATTAGATCTACTTTGCCTATGTTGTGAGTGCTTATGCCAAGAGACTCAAGAATGGTGCTCGTCATCATAGATTACATGCACAACAAATCAAGGACTTTGAGGAAGCTAGATACCATATGTCCACTGTGTATTAATCCCCACTACCACTCACACCTATATACACACACTCACACTGATTGTAATATTAATTCATACAAATAAACACCATCTCCCATTATTTTTATAAGTAATATATAGATCGATTCTAGCATCTCCATTAATGGACCAATTTACAATCAGCACAACGGAGTCATCTAGATATCACATGATATGTAGTGTAATCTTCAATCTTATCATGACTGTACCACTATAAACGACAATGTATTGGTGTATTCCCACTAGCTATTTAAGATTTGTAAAGCATATCGAGCTTTTGATTCAAATGGACTCTAGTATTCAAGCCATTTAATTTAATAATCAAAGATCATCTCAGGTGGGTTAAACCTTATTTACTGAATCTCCTATTTAACAGTTATAAAACATTCAATTCCTTTTAAGTATTAGCCGAGAAAAAATGATGTTTCCATGGAAACTGTAGTCAGGGAAATGTAAATTTATGATGTGCTGTCATTTCATCTACAAAGAAAATCAGATAAATTAGATATATCTAGATTATCAGGTTATGAAATAGACAGTTGATGGGAATTAGAGCATGCCTTTGAAAATTATTTGTATGCCCTTATATAGATAACAATGAGTAGATAACATAGATTCTCTCTCCACTCCTACCCGATAAACCATAGTCAGCCATCAAATTCTGACTCAATATCTACCCCTCTTCTTGAGTAGCCAATAAAAATACACCTAGAGCACCTTAATCGTCCAATCATTAAGTGTGTTGATGCCTATATCTAGCTCACAATTTGTTCATTTTTGTCGGGGAAAGAACAGAGAGGCTACAAGTCAAGATAAGCAAAGATGAGGGTCCAATAGAAGACTGACCGTAGTTTGAATCAAGTAGAGATTGGGCAAGTATCTCCTGTTTACCCTTTTGGTATAAATAATGTTTGGTGTACATCACTTTCTTCTCTTCTATCTTCCTTATCTTCCTCTAACCTATTTCCTGTTCTATATCATATCATAACCAAAGATGGTTGCTGTTATCATTATTTAAGCTTATTTACCTCCCATTAAATTCCTGATAGATATTAAAATAGTATCTAAAATATCCAATTTATTCTATTGCCATTGTAATCATACATGTTATCCTTACCTTTAAATATTGAGCCTGTTTGCTACGATATGCCATCAAAACCATTTTTCTCCTATACAACTGACGAACCCTCTACTTGTTCACGTAAGAAACCACAAAATACACCACAACAACACTGACACTTGCCATAAGGAAACACACTACATATAACAACAACACAACAACAACAAACATCCACACACTATAAACACACTTTTTACTCACACTCACACACTCTCTATTTTTTTTCATCCCCCCTAATTATAAATTTCTTTACCCACACTTTTATTCAATCAAAACCGAAGCATCTCCTCTATGAACACCTACCAAGACTTATTCATGCAACCCAATTCGGGTCACTTTGATCCTTCTACCATTCTCACCCAACAGAACCACCTGGCACTCATGCTACCTGATATGACACCTACTCAATACAGTGGACTGGATGATTGGTTGGCTAATGAATTATGTAAATCTGGTGTAATATCCAATGCACTTGATTTCCTTCAAAATGAATCCAAGCAACAAGAGATCATGGCCATGTTATCGCCGCCCATCACCCCACTTAGTTCCAACCTATCCGACTCTGGTTCCTCTCTCTCTTCACAACCCAAATCTCTGTTTCCTGAAATACAGTATAACAAATCTCTGCCCAGACTCGCACCTAAACCATCCAACTTCACCACCAAACCAGCCCCTGTGATCGTACCTAGTCCCAAGCGTAAGTTGGAATCCATCAAAGATACAGATGAAGTAGTGATGAAAAGACAGAAGAATACAGATGCTGCTCGTCGATCCAGAATGAAGAAACTGATGAAGATGGAGACACTGGAGAGTAAAGTATCTGATCTGGAGAATGAAAATCATGGATTAAATACGCGTATTGCCGTACTTGAATCTGAAAAGGCAGGGATAGAAGCAAAAGATGCATCATTACAGGATAGAATACGTGTACTGGAATCTCAATTAGCTGAAGCACATAGAGCGTTAACTAAATTATAAACCAAAAAAAAACAAAATACATATAAGCCGCCCCTTTTACTAGAGAGCACAAAAAATAATAATAAAAAATCTCCTTTATTAGTTGTTTCCTTTCAATTTTTTTGATGTATACCAAAATTAAATTAAACGTCATTTTCATCATGTTTGTGGAATAAATAGAGTGGAATAATAGAATTAGTGGAACTTGTCGGTATGGTAGAGATTGTCGGCTAGTCAAAATGATGGAAAAAGAAGCCAAGAGTATAGGCACTGTAAGCATCACCTTCCTTGTTTCTGTTTAGAATAGAGCCAATGCTTGGATTCCTTCTTTTAGCCATAGTTGAGGTTCAAACCATTTTGAGTATATCGTCATTGAGTGGGTTGTACCCACAAGATGATCTACCCAAAGAGGTGTCTCCACTTCATCAATGCAAATAAAAAGTGACCGGCCTATCATTGTTCCCTCAGAGTAACACACCCTCTTGTTCTCATTGGATCAATAGATAGGGTCATCTTAATCAATTATCCATCTGTGGAGAATAGATGGATAAATGATTATTTCTTAAGGGAATGATTTGATCCATGAATGATCAGTGATATGTGCTACCTAGGGAGTTATCATGCCATCACTATTCAAACTCAAATCGAGATAAGTTGGTAGCCGAGACAACGGGTTTATTTATTTACATAAAAAGAAGAGAGCGCACACAACAAAATAAATGGAGGGGAAGGGGGAATAAAAAGTGCAAAGAAAATGATTAAGGGTGGGGCATTAGTATATTAAGAGTAAAAGATAAAAGCAAAGTTTGTATATAATTTAGGCTATTTACAATAAGGAATGGGAAGGTATTTGTTTAACATAAGAGAAGGGAAGGGAATATAAGCTGGTTTTTATGCTTAGTCAATGTAGCCATCTACAAAGTCATTGATGGTATCCCACGCATTTTCCTTGATGGATAGATTTACAGAGGAGTTTTTAGGTGAGGCAATGGGTGTGATCATATGGGTGTTGGCAGGGTATTCATAAGTAGGGGACATTTTGACAGATGTGGGTGGTGTGACATTCATCATGAATTGAGTGGAATCAGAAGGGGGCTTCTGGCCATAACAGACAAACCAGTTGATGTGGGATTGATTATCAGTACACTCGGGCATAGCTTTAGTGAGTAATTCATCCAGATCATCATCCAGTTGTGATTTGATGGTTGGGTGTAGTGATTTAAGGAATCCATGAATATTCTGGGCATGAACCTCGCCTAATTGGCCACCCCATCCGAGAGGAATAGTTACTTTGTGTTGGTGAACATCAATAAATCCACCATGGGCAGGTAGTGACATAAGCATAGTAGAGAGATCATGGCTGGCCATATATTCGACGCCATTATCACGCATAATTTGGGTTACTATAAAGAGAGAGAGAAAATAAGTATATATGTACACATACACATATGTATCTACTTACATTTCTTATTGAACATACTGTCACAAAGAGGACCAGGGCGATGAATCTGTTGATCAACATCAAGGAACTCGACATAACCAAGAGGCTTGAGCACTCTTTGTATTTCTGACAGTAATTTAGTTAATTGAGGGGGTGTAATAGTACCCAGCATAAGTCTCATCTTGACAAAATCAAAGGATTCATCGGGATAAGGTAAGGTGTCCAAGAAATCATGTTGGACGAAATGAGTGTTGGTGGGCTTGATGGAAGTGGGGAACATAGTACGAAGATCAATGCCATGAAATTCTATAAATAAACAAATTAGACTACGAACAGAAAAGACAGAAATAACTAGTATTTACCTGTATTAGGGAATTCTGTAGCCATTTCGAGAACCCTGTTTGATAAGAAGAGAATACAAATAAGTAAACAAGTTACTTGTCAATAAGTATGACTTACCAAGTACCGGGTCCACAGCCAATATCGAGTACTTGAGGGCGATCTTTCTTGTTATCTTCTGACCTCTTACGAAAGGATTGGAGAATGGGAGAAATGGTATTTCCATTAAAGGCATATTTGAGTAAGAAGTGCTATAAATAGAATCAAACAAATGAATAAATAGAATACAACAAATTAAGAATAGTTGCTATGTTACCAGAATAACCAGTCGATCTGCTTCCTCATCATCACAAGGTAAGAAGAAGCGATTGTTGTTGACTTTCATATAACGTCTATTGTTGACTGTCTCATATTCGATCTTGGATAACTTCTCGGGATCGAGGGAATCCACTAATAAGATGGGGTTGGATGAGTAGTCGATTGAATTATTGGTGGTGGTAATACTGGCATCAGAGGAAGATGAACCCTTTCTCTTGATAATCTTCTTCAGACTGATATTGGAACTCGTCTTTGATGATTCCATACTGGTTAATGAGTCTAACTGAGCATGTGCTTGAGTTAATTTCTTATAGTTTCGCATGGATAGACTGGCAATCAGTTCATCTGACTTAGAATTCTGATTTCCCATATTGAGTTATTATAAGAGAAGGAAAAAGAAAGGGATAATTATGTGTGCGTTGATAATTAAAAAATTTTTTTTGTGTCTATGTGTGTGTGTGCAGAATACAACTATTGCATAAAGTGATTAAATACAAAGTCGTATAAATGAGTCCAGTTGAACAATGTGTGCACGAATAGTGATTGATTGTTCTGTTGATTGTGTTCTTTGATGAAAGAAGTGAGTAATTTTATGTGATAAAAGATTAAAGGAAGAAGAAAGAAGTGAATAATCTGTCTTCTTATATAGTCAAATAATTAATGTTTAGGCGCTTTATTTAATTTACAAAAATGGGGTGATCCTTCAGTTCAGTGAAATACCTGATAAATGTTAGGGTTACAAACTTCATGTTTAAATAAGAAAGGTGGGGGGAGATGCTGGGAAAGCAATATTAACACCCCGAGGGTGATAAAAGTAGAAGAGAAGTCCGGGTTTAGTTTTGGATAGTTTGAAATACACCCATTTAGACTCTATCCTTCTTATAGAAACCATTGTTACTTGATTGTACATCAGCTATTGGTGTGTAATCAGTAAAAATGAACCAACTGCAGTATACAATATTAAATAGGTGACAACGACTTACGATTATTACGGCTGGCATAAAGGGTGGGGGGGAAGGGATACAATAGTAATGTTAGCCTTACTGTCGGAATCCACATATTGCCACTTTGAGAATAATCATACGAGACACTGCAAAGGGGTGATTCATATTACAAATCATATCTGGTATCTCTTCATATGTATTGGGTGATCCATAAAGGGCCCTTTTTATACAGAGGGTATTCGGAATTTGGAGGTTCCTGACACTATGTCTAATAAGCATAGAACAGGAATCCCACCTATAATATCACATGTACTCTGTCTATGGCATCAGATGGATGGATGAGATTGGAGAATGATAAATACAGTAATGGGAAGGTATATTTTTCCCTATTTCTCAACCTATAAAAGTAAGAGGGAGAAGAATAAATGTCGGGAATGAAGTTTAAAACATGAGTTTGAATCAGGTTCATTTTTGGCCTAAAACAATAGTCGGGAACTGGCCTCACCGTTATTGACGGTTAATTGACTCGACTCCAGCAGATAAATGAGGGGAAGTGCATTCATATAGATCGATCATCGTTAGAGTCTGTTGTAAGGATCAGTTACCAAAATTCACACTCTTTATATACTTATTGCAGATCTTTGTATGTGCAGGACTCTTCAAACATAAATACAAGAACGTCATAGAGCGTGTTCAAAATAATAGTATAAAGTAAAAAAAATAGCCAAACAGATAGTGTCCAGACACAATGACTGGAGTAGCTCAGCAAGGACAGTTAGGATCAATCACTAGGCAGGTCAACAGTCAATTGAAGTATGGGTTTCACAACTTACTTTCAGCTAATTTGTTTTTTTATTAATTGAATATATGTCAAACTTTTTTCACCCAGAGAAATAAGTGGATCAGTGACAGTGGAAGTGATAAATGGTGAGTGGAGTTCCGAGACCTATTCAACTGCGTGAATGGCTGGAACTAAACAACTCTTGGAAGTTTCCAATTTTTCATATGAAATAGATAAAAAGGATCGGCATACATACACCATCCCAATGGGAATCCTCCAACTCATTTTTACAGTTCATATTTCAAATGATGCAACCTCCATTCTTAATCACTTTTGGCAATTGTTATGAGGTTCCTAAATACGATGGTCACCCAATCTATCATATATTGGAGAGTGCCCATATGATATAAACACGGAATCCACCCACTGTACCGGTTCTGATCAATTCATATTTGATCGAATATTTACATTAATTCCCACCCATAAACAAGTCTCACTTGAGTATGGTACAAGTATTAATCTCACTTGTCCTGTTCACTATGTCATTATTCCGAGGAATCCCAACGGCATTTTATTTATTTTCAACTAACATGTGTCTATCTAGGCAAAGCAAGACCTTTAGGGAGACGGGTACTCTATCACTATTATCCTTATATACACTTTCCCCTCGGAAATGAATCAACATTCTCTCCGCTATCTTCAATACGATTCCTATGCCAATACGCCCTTCATTGGATGATGGCGAGTGTACTGATATCAGCACCCACTCTAATCTATCCTCCCTTCATGCTGAAGGTGACAAGTGTTACTCACTTAAAAAGGAGAAGCACTCTAGGTGGGGCTATTTGAAGTTATCCAGTTCCGACAGTGTGTTGATGCTTTGGAAAAAGTGCACACAATAAAATATCCACAGATTTGGGCTGTTCCCAATTCAACTCCACCCAAAATAAAATAAATTAAAGTAACCACAGTTGGGTCTCTTTAGTATCAAATAAAGAAATAATCTTACGTTGCAGAATACTGGGATATGTTACACTGGTAAACGAAATAAGTTAAAAATAAGTATATTGGAAATACGAGGAGATTGGAATCAATAAAAAGAAAACCAACCCCCAAAATAAGATAAGGGATTTTAGGAGGGCATAACCTATATAGGGATTTAATTCATACGCACACACATAAGAGTGACATAGAGTGGGATGACAATTTATCTTTAGTCATTATATATATTATTACAATATTGAATTTCAGATCGAATCATTTCATATGCTGACTGTAAGGGTGTTTATTATACTTAACATCACAATAGAACGGCAGAGAACATTAAGAATATCTCCTTATATATGCAGTCTGTATTATCCAATGAAATAGAGTATGCAGGTTGACATCCTCCTTGGCCATTTCATTGTTTTTTATTCATTACCTAGCAACTGAGAAGTGTAACATCCATCACCTTGGAAACGGGAATACCCCCCTCTCTCACTTCTTCTTTAGATAGGGATAGGGAAATATTAAAATAAGCAACACGTTTTTTAATATTTTCGTTAATTAATCTACCTCAAGGCCACGATTGACACTTTTTAAATCGAAACTATTTTTATATTAAATAGCCTATAAATATCATCCATTTGCCTTATTGTTAATCTACCTTGTCAAATCACTCTATTGAATACTGTTACAGGTGGATGATAGCAGATAAGAGTTACTACTGAGTACGTACAATAATGCTGAGTAAGGAGATGAAAATAGAGTATGCTGCGTAAAATGCATGTACTGACAGGTATCTATATGATAATCAATGACAGGTACAGTGTCATCGATATTTCGATATGTCAATGAAACAATGCTATATTATAACACATTATCTGAAGTCATCCAATCTACACGTTTCTCCCCATATTATTGAAATGACACCTTGGGGGATCAGTTGCCATGTTTACATTAAATCTGGTTGCCATGCTTTTTTCATCATCATTGGAACTCGGTTGCCCATGGTTTTAACTAGATTTGATTGCCATGTTATTTCACATTGAATTTATGTGCCATGATTTTTTTTCTGTTGCTTTCCAATTTTATTAATAGTAGTAATACCCCTACTGAGTAATACATAACCTCCAGCCTAAATTTTTCTCTGGTTAAGCAAACACAGATAAACACACGTTATCTGTTTCCATCTATGCCCACATAAACATCCCACTCTGTATCGAGTGGGGGGAAACAATTGATAGTTGTACACCAATAACAGGGTATACGTACGATATTTCTATAGGTTACACTAGTCATTGTTTGAGCACCATTGATCAGTGTCAATTCACTTATAAAACGTGTATTTCAATATTATTGAACTGATAAAAGATATTAAAGAAATACATATGATAATTCCTTCTTTTATTGGTGTGATTATTTTCCCTGTTCTCTAAACCTATTTTATACTTTATTCCCATATAGTAGGTGTGATATCCATGCATGTGTTGTACCACTCACGCTCTACTGGCTTCCCTTTGATCAATGATAGGTAGTACATATTTAGCTGGTGTTTGGAATTCATATTGGATGAGTGGGTACATTGTATATTAAGAGATACCTGATTCTAATCAGAGTATTGGGGGCATGGATGGTCATTCACATGTCTTGCTATTATGGGTACAAATAGACTATGTACATATATAAGCATATGGGTAACTCAAATGATACCATCATTTGTTCATCAGTGCTGGTGTATACATCTAGTTTACGGCATGTTGTTTATCCATCCCATCATCATGAACTGCATGAGCAGGAGATACACTAGAAGAAATTCAAAAAAAAATTCTTATTATTAATATTTCGACTCCTCCCCTTCCTTATTTATTTCCCCACCCAAAATGAAGAGAACCATTTCAGAACTCACCAGTGACAATCAGTATAATGAACACAAGAAGAGAAGAGAAGAGGGGAGTGCTACTGCTTCTATTCCAAAAGGAGAGGGAGATGAGGAAGAGAATAAACGAGGGCAGTCCATTAGACAGAAATTAGCTAAACGTGCTTATGGCAACTTCATAGGTTATTACATGTAAATAAGACACACACATATAAACACCCATCCACACATAGATATACGCCCATCCACACCCATATATATTCACCCCATCCACAACCGTATATATGCACCCATCCACACTCACATATATATACACACTCGCTTATCTTATCTAATACTGAACTGTTTATTTCAGTGGTAAACACGCGGTCGATGGTTTCAAAGTAGATCCACGCATCGATCTCCTGGACAAGAGTCTATTCAAAAACAAAAGAGTCCTTGATATTGGATGTAATAGTGGAAATATCACTATTGCCATTGGTAAAAAAGAAAGAGAAAACAAGATAATCATACAATGAACGTATTAACTTCTTCTACAAACAGCCAAATTATTCCAGCCTGCTTATGTGAAGGGTGTGGATCTTGATTTTGGTCTTATCAGATTAGCCAACAGCAACCTCAAGAGAACTTATTCCTTGCAGAACCCTCACACGATCAATCAAGAAGACTCTATCGATCTCTCACTCAGATTCGCCTACTTCCCTCAATCTGTCTGTAAAATGCATGGACTCTTACCTTTCTCTGTTCCACCTACTTATCCCAGAACACAGTTTCCTCATAATATCGAGTTCAAGTATGCAGACTGGTTACAGAATACAGAAGATGAGGCCTTTGATACAATATTAGCGTAAGATATCCTATTCTATGACACATGGATAACTACTGATTCACTCTCTCATAGTTTGAGTCTTGTGATGTGGATTCACTTGAATAATGGAGATGAGGGATTAAAGAAGATGTTTCGGAAGATGTATGATGCATTATCACCGGGAGGAGTACTTGTGTTGCAACCACCAGAGTTTAGTGCATATAAGAAGAGGGCTAAAGCAGTTAAGTCCATAAGAACAGAGTATGTGTTGGTGTTATTGACTTCCTTTTTTGATAGCTAAACTTGGATGTGGAGAAGAGGTTCCTGTTTAGACCCGAGCACTATACCGATTACTTGTTGAATGAAGTAGGTTTCAAAGAATGCATTGATCTGAGTACGCCAGCACCAGAAGGAGAAGAAGAAGGTAAATAATCTGGGTTTTATGTATGTGAACTTATGGAAACTTATCACCATGGTAACTAGGATATAGCACAAACTTGCTATTGTTCAAGAAGTAAATAAAATAAAATATATATATATTTGCATTTTTCTTTTCAATGCTTCATATTGCGTCATCAGTTCATTCGGTTGTTATGGAGTGTTGCACTTATTCAATGCCAGCATGGAATAATGGGATAGGTTATTGTTTTTCAATCTGTGCTCTATTTTTTTTTTCTTTTTAAATTTCAAACCACTACAATAAACAATAAGCAGCGTATTTCACACTGATTACTTCCAACAAATAAGAATAGTGTAGCTTCCTGTATTTGTTGATTGAAAGAAGAGCATGTCTTTTGCAGGCTATTTATTTGGTAATGTGGACGAACAAGGAAGACTGGAGAGTGATTTAGACGATGTAATGTTATTTCCTTTTTGATAAATACAACTCCATGAATGTTGACAGCTTATTTAATTTGTAGGACTTGAAAGAAACACTCTCCAGTGTCGATGCTGGAGTGATATCCAAGATATTCAGTGACAACACGTTTGGATTAGATCAAGTCAATAAAGGGGATAACGACGACGACGACGATGAAGATGCGATTGAGGTAGACAGAATACCAGTTATTAAGACAGCACACTCTTCAGACGCTGTTGATTACTCTGATTTCAATGAAGCAGTGCCCGATGAACCCTTATTCTCGGAAAAGTATTATAGAAAGGGCATGGGTATGCTGCAGAAGAACCTTCCTCGTTCTAGATTAGCACTTGTCACTGATAATTATGATGAAGAAGAAGAGGAAGAAGAAGAGGAAGAAGTAGCAGTAGTTCAGCCTCCTGTCACTCAGAATATGACTGCAGTTGTACCTGTGTCTAATCAGGCAGTAGAGAAGGAGGAGAAGATTGATATCAAAGAACTGTTTCCTGGGTTTGAGAAGGATAAGGTGCTGAAGTTCTCTGAGTTATTTATGGCCAAGATCAAACGTCCTCCTAAACTGCAGCCAGTAAAGAGAGGTAAGATTGAGAGAGAAAAGTTTCATATGTCAGGAAGCTGTCAAAATTGAATTGAAGTGTCTTTAGTTGTGTTTGGAGATGGATATGAGTATGAAGTAGAGCGTGATGATCTCACTAGTTTCATGAGAATGAACAAAAATGATCGTTTCCGTATTGAACAGGCTAAACCACAGATAAAGAGAAGAAGATTGGAGAATATGAATAAGGCGGATAGCAGTAGTGATGAGAGTGAAGCAGATGATTATAGGGACGATGACAATGATCAGGTAAGAAATGAACATTGTTCCACTTTACTGTTACTGAGATCAGCCATTATTTTGTAGCCTCAGACAGCCATTTCACCACCTGCGATAGTCAATGATGAGAGATTATATCACTCTGTTATGCTGGATAGATGGGAAGATGATATTACTTGGGGGGAAGATGAGTCTATGGAGTAAGTTGTTGAATAAACACAGAATACACACATGTTTATTGAACTTCTTTTGCAGTGATTCTCCCGTGGAAGAACCAGTAGTCAGTAAGCACTTGAATATGCAACTGGAGGAAGGAGATTGGCTGGATGCGATTATCTGGGATAAAGAGAAACCAGCACCTTCCACAATGAAGATTACATTAGACTTAAACGACCCCAACATGTTATTTGATGTTGAAGAAGTAGAGGCTACGAAGGAACTGCTGATTGAGCCCAAGCATGTGAAGAAGGGCCGCAAACCATTACCTAAACCATTACCAAAGATTCAAATATACCACACAGAAACAGAACCCCATAACAAACTCCCTCTGAATCGATTTAATTTGTCGAACGATAAATTTTATGAATCTCACTTGGCTGGCCGTCTCGTCCGTGTCAGACAGACATTCGGTCAATTAGTGGTTCAGCACGCATTACCTGCACTCAAACTACATCCTGCATTGTACAAAACTAAACTATCGAAAGCAGAGCTACGATCCTTCCACAGACCACTTATTCAGATACCTCCCAACATCGACATTCATTTCTCACGTGTCAAATTAAGTAAGAAGAAAAAGAAGGACAGGAAGAAGGGGCATATCGATATCATACGAAGCACAAAAGACCTCACACTCAAGGACAGTACACCATTTGTATTGGTAGAATATTCTGAGGAACACCCCCCTATTATATCAAATAATGGCATGGGCACTCTCATCATTAATTATTATCGTAAGACTGAACCCAAAGACGAATTTGTGCCGAACCTTGACATTGGTGAACCATTCGTTTTGGATATTGGAGACACATCACCATTCATGAACTTTGGTAATGTGGAGCCAGGACAGACGATATCTGTATTCTACAATAATCTCGTACGATCTCCTCTATTCCGTCACGAAGTTAAACATACGGACTTTTTACTGCTGAAAAGTACATACAAAGGATACACCAAATACTATCTCCGTGAAATCCCTGCTATTTTTACCCTAGGTCAAACATACCCCGTTCAAGAAGTACCTGGTCCTCATTCACGTAAAGTAACGACGACCATCAAGAATAGATTACAGGTGGTGGCTTATCGATTAATTAAACGTAACCCTCTTCATCGATTGAAGATGGGCCGATTGGCACAGAAGTTCCCTGAGTACTCAGATATTCAGATACGACAACGATTGAAGGAATTCCTGGAGTTTCATAGAAGAAGCAAAGATGGAGGTGGGGGTTACTGGAAGACACGTGGTGGAGGAGAACCACCTGTTGAAGAGGATCTTCGTAAAATGGTTACACCCGAAATGGTATGCTTGTATGAGAGTATGTTGGTAGGTGAACGTCATCTGCAGGATTTAGGTTATGGTGATGTCAATGATGATGATGAGACTGGCGAAGGTGATTCAAAGCTGGAAGTAGAGCAACAGTTGGCTCCTTGGTTCTCTACTCGTAATTTCATTAATGCCACTCAAGGAAAGGCCATGTTGAAACTGTATGGTGCAGGTGATCCTACTGGTCGTGGTGAAGGATTCAGTTTCATTCGTGTGTCTATGAAAGATATCTTCTTGAGAGCAGGAGAATCGGCAGAGGAGAAATTAGGTAAGATCGAGTGCATAATAAGTAAAGCTGGTTATTCACATTCTATCTATTTAGCTCAAATCAAAGCAAGACCTAAGAGTGCTCATAGATACAATGTGGCAGAGCAACAACAGATTTACAAAGAGGAGATTGCTCGTATCTGGGAAGCACAATTTGAAGCTCTTAGCAATAAGATAGAACCTGTCTTATCTGATCATGAAGGAGAAGATGAGGACGAGAGAGATGTTGATCAGATGGATAGTCCATCTACAGTAAGTCAAGTAAATGCCGGGTAGATTGCTTTAGACTAACTTTATTGCAGTCTGAATTTGATTGGGGACATCGTAATCTAGGAATGTCACCTTCTCCTGCTACACCTTCTTACCGTAGATATGAACGTGCCACTTCTGAAATTGATGATGATGATGTTTCTGTCACAGGCAGTCTGACATCTAATTATCATGTCAATAATCAAAACAAATATCTGATCATCAGAAGACTGATTAGACAGAGGAATGGCGAGAAGTCATGGCAGCAAGAAGTGGTCCGAGATCCAGTAGTCATCAAGTCCTACCTGAGACAGAGACAGATGATTGAGGAGGAAGCTACCAGGTAAGTTCATTATGAGTACAATTGGTTCGAATGGAACACTGACTCTTTCCTAATATCAGTGCGGAAACATTGGAACCAACAGATGATGAGGAAAAGAATGCTCGTATGAAGAAGCGTATTCAAGACCAATTAGCCAAACTGAAGAGGAATGCCGAGAGACGTAGACAAAGACAATTAGCCAAACAAGCGGCCTTAGCCGAGAATCCTGTGCTCGGACTTATTCGTGGTAAAAGGGAGGGTGCTATGGTAAATACCAATCAACTATTTCCTATATTATCATATTCCTCATCCCATTTTTATTTGTTTTTGTAGCGTCGATGTGGTAATTGTGGCCAACTAGGACACATGAAGACCAATAAGAACTGTCCCAATTTCTATATTATGAATGATCCTAACCGAGTCATACAGAGCACAACCCCAGGGACAGAGACTGGTACACCTGTAGCAGATGATACTCCAGTTATTACCGCAGGAAATTACCCTTGATTTCATTTGATTTCCAGAGTTTAAAATACATATAATTCATTTGAACTCATTTGATTTACAGAACTTGGATGCATTTGAATCTTTTATATTTTCAGGCACTTGTCTTCTTTCATACAATCATTAATATTCAGACACTGTTATCATATTATATAGACATTTTCCCATCATATAGAAATACATTTAAATAGAGCATATCTATTGTTATAGAGAGAGTGCTAGTTTACATATATAACACTTTAGACTGTTATTTCTTACAAATATAAGTTATGTGTTGTTGCTATTTTCTGACTAGCTCAATGACAGTCAATACAAATAGATTGCTCGGGTCTATTCTTATTTCTATTTTTATACGCCAATTGTAACAATGTGGAAGAGTTTTTTTTCTTGGTTTGTAGAAGAGACGATGTTCCATATATTTAATTTCTGTAATACGTGTACAGAGTTGACTAGTGAATTAGAATCTTGAAACTTCTCGAATACCAAAACTATTTATTTTTATCTCTGCTTCCTTAGCACACATGACAGTCTTTCCTCCACTCTCGAAACCACTGTCACTTCAATGCGTGCACCTAGTTCAACCATATCAATCCTTCCTCTTTTCAATACACAACATAAAGGTTTTTGCAGATAATTAAATGTGCACCCCTGATACAAATGTTGTATTCATAATGTGAATTACATACCCAGCGCCATTTGTCAATACATGGATGACCTAAATTCCTTTATACCCTGATCCTTTCCCGACTCGGGCACTTTATACGATAAATAAGAAGTGCTATATCAGTATATCGCATATGTTTTGAAGATTGGATTCAAAAGTACAAAGGCTACCTAACTATTTCATCATTATTGATTTAACTTTCTTCATTTACACAAGTTAATTCATTTGTGTAGCAAGGAAAGGTTATAAATGTTTAAGAGATTCCTCGACATCTGTCCCAAAAAGGCATTTATTTCGATTGTTTGTTATTCAAGATCATTGTTCTGTCTATATGCTTGTCTCTCTGCGGCGGTTTCACGGATTGATGAGTTGGAGGATATCATTGCCAAGGTGACATTGTGTTGATTATGAACATCCACAACCATGACTCCCTACTCTAATGTCTCAGCTCCTCCCCACCCTCAAGCATACATTAAATGTAACATTTCACACACCAGTTGTTTCTCCCTGGTCTCTTAACATGCGTTACACCTAAACACAAAAGCAGACCCTTGTCTCCCCCATACGTATCCCACTGGGCTTAGTTAGATATGATCTCATTGCATGATCTCGTTGTTCACAATACACTTCATTGCCGATGGCTCCAACTTTATAAGCATTTGATTCTCTCTCAACAATTCCCTTCACAACATAGTCTTTAAATCTAATTTTAATATATCTTCACATCCAACTATTTCTCGTCGCACCAATAGTTACTTCTATTTTCCTTCTGCCGCACTTTCTTTTGGTGGCTCAATTACTCTCATACAAACCCCTTTCTTTCATAGCCAATGCTTTTCATAGCTATAAAGGCTATATCTTGGAACTGCGCCTGTTGAACATCCTCTCATATTGGTTTCAGCCTTCCTTTTGGATCCCTTCTACTCTATACTCTTTTCAATGATCATCTTGTTACTCAATGATTGGCAACTACAAACATCCTCTTTGCACGGCATCCAGAAGTGAAAGAACTTTATGGCTCCAACACAATGCTGGTCGCAGTCTTTGAGGGGCTTAAATATCACACTTCTTGCCCACACAACTTTACAGCGTACTATTCATCATATTAATACGGCTATTCCTGCTTAGCCACCATCCCACAGTCTTCATTAATCCGGACTGTCCTACCTGCTTTGATCTCGGTAACAATCCTTCCAATCACTTGGTCCGATCATATACAATTCTACTACTAGAGCAACTGCCTGGACAACCATTTTTATTGCATTCATCAGTTTCTCTTCTTACTGAGGAACATTCACCCACCTCCCCGAGATTCCTGATCAAGTGTATTTTTTTATTCGCAAGCACTACACCAAGCCATTTGAATAATTTACTAGAGCATGGTTATTGAGCGTGCTCTATACTCTCTAGAGAAAGCTCTTTTTCTTTCCTCTTGTCTGTCTGCTGACATGAATCACAGATAGATAACCCCTTTCTCCTGTATATCATACCCAGTTCTGTCCACCCCTACAAACTAAGAGAGAACATATACCCACCCTAAGGGAGGAATAAAGCATACTTATACTTATATTTGTTATATAATTTTATTAGTAAGAGTAATACTATATACATCTAATACAGATTCCCACATATATTGACTTGAAATCTCTACCCTTATCGGAGTATATTTTGGCCTAATTTAAAGGGAATGCACCTTACAAAAAGCACATCTTTTCTCATCCCGCATCATGGAAGATCAGTAAATAGAATCCATTACTTACCCTGTCAATGAGTAAGTATGTTATTCGTTCACTTACTTAGATCAAAAGTTGTTTAATGGAAAGATGGTGCGACTGTTGATGCCTGGACAGCGTTGTCTTCCGAGTGAATGACTTCCCACATTCACAAGCATAGGGTCTATTACCTGTATGTGTTCTTCTGTGCCGAGCTAATGAAGAGGACTAGACCAAATAGAATGTTAGCCCATTTTGTTATTTTCATGAGATAGAATTCACACACACATCACTGAATGATTTACTACAGCAGTCTACTTCACAAGCATGGGGTCTTTCTCCCGTATGAGTCCTCAGATGGACAGTCAATGCTGATCTCTGAATAAATTGCTTTTTGCAGTCAATCCAATGACACTGAAATGGTCGTTCTCCTGTATGAATACGGCGGTGACGTGATAGGTCTGATCTCCGAGAAAACCGCTTTTCACATCCATGCCAATGACATTGATAGGGTTTACTGCTGATATCAGTAATGGGATGATTGAGTAAGTTGAGAATATTCATTTGCTGAAGGGGAGAAAAGAGGGAAAGAAGAAGAAGACCGAGGTAGTTTATATGTGCTGCTAATGCTTTGTATTTTAGAGTTTAATTGCAAACTATTGTAGTGAATACTTAACTTATCACGGGAAACTAAACTCTATAAAACTCATGCTGATAATCCCGTGTTACCATGATGTCCTTGATTCCAAATACAACCAAAGGTAACTTAAATGGACCAAATTATTTAAAAAGAAGCATCATCAACCAGCTTAATTGAAATGTTTCAATGTCAAAATAACAAGCAGTAAGAGAAAAATAAGAACACAAAGAACAAGCCTTATTGTTGATCCCCTCTTCTAATTAAGTTTATTTCTGTAATTCCTGAATACTATACAATCTAGCAAGACTGGGGCCAGCGAACTGATTGAGTTGTTTGGTGAAGTTGTGCATCTGTGCACTGATGATCATAGAATCCAGGCGACTGGGCTCAGCAGGAAGTTTGAATAATGTATTGACCTCATCCTCAGGTAAGGGTTTCTGTCCCTTCTCAATGCGTTGTGCATTCTCTTGTTTCTATAATTATAAAGATGAGTGATAAAGCTATAGTAACTATCCCATTGGATCTTACTCTCTTGTTCAACCATGCCTGCATCTTAGTTTGTTCACGAGCAACAGATCTCTGCCAGTATTGGTAGTTGTTCTGTTCCTGTTGTTGGACATCTGCACAATCCAATAAATACTGCAAGTTCTTTTGCATGAAAGGATCCAATTCCAAGTCAAGCACATCGAAGTTGGGTGTCAAAGGTCGTGCTTCTTCTAATAAACTCTGAGTTGAGGCAAAAGTAGAGAGAGAACGAAGACGATCGGCATCCAATTTGGGCATTTCAATATTATGAAGCATCATGGTAACAAGGTGAGAATTGTGGATTTCAACAGGCAATTCTTTGAAGATATTGGAGAAAGATAATTTGGCCTGTGCAAGACTATTGGGGAACAAGGGATTGAATAAACAATGAATCAATGCTAGCTACTTCTCTATTTACCTTTCAGTGGTGAATTTCTTGGTTTCATAGGCCTTCATGAAAGTATCAGTTAATCTGAAAGCTCTCAAACTCAAGTTACCCTGAGCAGCACTCTTTGAGACATCATGAATAAGCACAACAGACTGAGCACTGAGCGAGTTCTGGTAACTGTATTGTGTTTCAATCAAGCTGAGATCAACAAAGTTACCCAAATGAGCAGAACGGTACCAGCCTACAGTGTTGTTATCAACATTGACAGCACGAAGACATCTCATCATGTCAAGTTGATATTGGGCTATCAACACAAAACTATCAGTTTATATGATACATATACTCTCTTTTTATTATTATTTTACCACTGGCATCTTCATCACCATCAACAGGGATAGGGAAACAGTTGGTTACTTCCAAAGTACCCTTTTGGTCTAAACCGAGAAGTTGACCTGTAACATCATTGGGATAGGATTCACGACAATGTTTGATTATCTTCAATACAACCTATGTTTTGCCAAATAACAGGTTAATGACCAAGTTGAGTGTGTTCGACTCATCAATTACCAAACCATCGAGTTGCACTGTTTGAAGGGGTTCTGATTGAGTACTGGCCATGATATAAAAATCCTTTATTTATTAAAAATGGACGTAAATAAATAAATAAAAATAAAAAAAAATGGCTGTATTGGAAGGGGGACAGTCAAGGAAGAGGAGGAAAAAAAAATAAGATTTTTTTCATAATTGGTGACTTGCTTTTTGGTGTGTCAATGCATTTTCTATGCCATGGTTACCATTTGGGAAATGGATCAGGGCTTGATAGTGGAGTAGATATCAATAGGTTTATATACAGAACAACCGAGTATTTCTCTCTGTATGAAATCGAGGCTGTTACAGGATATGAGTGACTGTATGCTTATTATTCAATGTACTATCCACTTGAGGGGTTGATAGTGGTAGGACGAAATGGATTTGGTGGAGGGATGGTCTTTTCTTGGTAGGTAGTCACCAGAACAACTTTTTTTCATGATTGTCATGAACACATATGTAGCCATTGATGATAGTACTACTTGTGTATGATAGAACACTGAACTCATATATATAGATGACTCTTGAAGTTGATATTACTATGTCACAACTCTATTGGATATACCTGTATTTCGTAAACAAACACAGCTGAACTGAATCCGATAGAACCAAAGGCTAATCCAACTAATCGAGTTCATATTGCCACTGATTAAGTATCCAAAGTCTCATCCATAATAGTGTATATAGATGCTGACTGGTAGTGATGGGTGGGCACAGACACAATAAAGTACTATTTCTTTATTCTTGTTTGTACATGAGGTGCTAATGAGAACATTCCTTTGTGTCATCACTACTTCTTAAATGGTTATAACAGACCTTGACTATACTAGCATATAGTATGTTATGCTTAAACCCTTACTATTTAAAGTACAAGCGTGTTCTATGTTATTACATAGAAGACTTCCCCTCCTGATAAGAGTAAAAATAGCTTTTATTATATGGAAGATGTCCCATCAGGATGAGGGAGATGAGCATAATTCAGTACACAATCAATAGATAACACGTACATTGATGACAGAAGTACACTCATATAGGTTTATTATGTTCCATTGATTATAGAAGTATACACTATAAGCAATAGTTTTTATTTTTTCATTTTCACTTGTATTTTTAATCCGCCACTAAGGGCATTTAGGATCTTCGGAGCTCTAGGTCTCCTCCCCAGGGAAAACACGTTGCATAACCATTGTGGTGGCCACAGAACAACGCCAAAACCGATTTTAAAGAAGAAGAAAGAAAAGAAAAGGGAGTTTTGACCCCCTTTATATATTTTTTTGGGGCCATAAAATGGCTGGGGAAAAGGACAGTCAAGGTGTTCACCATGTGAAGAGATAAGAAACCATCGATCCAATGAGCTGCTTGCTGTTTTGCCAGAAGGCTCGGTTGGCAGAGCCATATAGAAATAAGTAAACGTCAGAGGTCATGTATATACTCGATATAGGCAATAGATTAGGATTGAGCAGTCAAAGTGGGGGGGAAAGATAAGAAGACATGTCCCAAATAAGTATTTGTTTATGCCATAACATGAGATTTTTATCGGCAGACAGGCTGATTTATGCTCTAGAAATTATAGAAAGCCAGAGATATACTTGATATGGGCAATGAAAAAAAATTATTTGAAAGAAGTCAAAGTGAAGGTCACATTGTATGAATAGATGGGTGATAGCAGTCTAGTTCATGTGGCTATCAGACTATTTATATTTATGTAAACAAAGGGAGGAGTCTAATATAAGGTTTCCCTCTCAAGCCAAGAAATTTTAGGGGGGGAGAATTTTGTTACCCTTTATATGTCCCCTTCTCCCTCTGCACTTCAACTGAATGACAGTAAATAGAGTTTATCCAATAACTATGAGTAAATATCGTGTACTTCATCTATCCAATTTCGTTATAAAGAATCTAGTTTTAACAATTAGTATATGCAGCTTGTAGTAAATACACGCATGGTTTTGTATAAGAGATCCAATATAGAGCCTTTCAAAGGAGCAGTTGTTAAGTGATAAACATATACAAAGCCGATATTATCACTTGAGTATAATTAATCCTTACTGATAGATACAGCTTAAGTCATGATTAGCCATCTTGCATGTGTTTCATTGTTCCCTTTGTGCTAAGTTGATATTGTATGAGCCATTGGAGACTGACAAGACAATACACTTGCTCCTAATATATATTAACTATGCATATAACCACTTACTTATTCAAAATCCAAGAGATTCACTAAATATCCACAACACAACTTGATCCCATTCTGCCATTTGTACCACCATTGCTATTGATTGATACAGTGGCATTGAACTGCAATAAAAAAAAGCAATTAAGTATTAGCATCTACAATATTTTCGTCTAAATAAGATTGTCTACAACTCGATTTAACAAGAGCACACTCAATTAGAGATCTTCCTAGTATTGGGCTAATGATTCTGTCTGCTTTTTGTGATTGCATGATGATATACTTATGAACTAAGCATACAGTAATATCTACATTGAATGCATCCTATAAAACATGGATTATACGAATATGTGGCCCTTTATTACCCAATTGAAGTTCTGGGTATTAGAATCAACAGGGGCATAATATATCCTACTAGACATATCAGTGATTTTACCAATTAACATAAAACTAGATAATATGTGTATACAGTGATAGGTCAACAGAATATCCCCCAATTATTATCCTACTGATTATTTTCATGTAAATAATATAAATTTGTCCCAATTACCAGAGCCAGTTGGGACCAGCTCTAATAACCAATGCGAGAAAAATCTATATCCGGACAACAAAAAGCAGCCAAGCAAAACCTTTATCTAAATTTTCTAATCCTTGGGTAACCTTCAATGAATTGTACAAGTATAGTACCACAGAAAATGGAAAGAGAAAAAGGGAAAAGACGACCCTTATTAATATCTTATTTTGACTATGAATGACTGGAGAAAAGAACAATCAAAGTGAAGGAAGAGAAAGTAACTTCATGCGAAGAGATAAAAAATCTCGTTCTGAATAAGTGTTCACACCTGAGAGTTTTATAAGCAGTCATGCTCTAGAAAACCCCCAGATGCCGAGTTTATACCTGATCTGGGTAATGAAAGTGAAGGTGATACCACAAATTTGAGCTTATGAGTAATGCTAATCTCGTTTCATGCGTGTGTATGGAACTATTCATGGCAATTAAAAAGCATGAAATCAAGTATTAACTCGGGTTTAGTGGACTGTATTCTGGATATTACCCATTCTGTTACCTGCTCGCACTATATCATATCGTGCCCTTCATCATAAAATATCTGTTCGATCTCTACTTCATCGGATGAACTCCTCATGGTATCCATCTCCACACTGTCTTCGTCGTCTAGCTCAAGGTGATACTCAAGTTGAAGCCTTCTCCCATTTCATGTTCACTTGTCCTTCCCTCAGTACAATCTGGAAGAATATATTGGCTGAATAATTTTCTCCCAACATAAACGATGATCAATTAGCATCATTCTTCATTCAGCTATTCCATCTCAAAGGATAGAATCCTCGTCTTTAGCCTCTCTTTGCTTGTGGTGTTCAGGCCATAGGGTTTGCTCATTGGCGACTTGTATTTGATGATAAGCCATTTCTTCTAGTTGTTGTCTATCACTCTGCTCTTAAACTGCTTGCTCAGCTGTATGCTGAAAACTCTTTAACTTAACTAGGTACTAGTTATTCATTTCTCATTTCTTCTTTTATTTTATTATTATTTTATACCCAGTCCGTTCCACCTCTTTACATGTGTTACAGACTTTAAATAAACGGAGCATCGTCTCCCCTACAAACCAAAAAAGCATTAACTCGGATCAATCGATTTTTATTAGAGAGAGGCTGGTATGCTTTACCAAACTTCAACACTGCGATAGAGTATGAGTAATTATGCGCACTTTGTCATATCTTTCTGACATTAGGGATCAACTGCTATCGCTATCACCGTATAATCTACTTCGTGGATTTGATATATGCAAACAATTTTTTATTCAATCTGAAGCAGTATCCTTATAGGCTGTGTTACAATGTGTAGATAAAAGAGAAAATAATGTTCACGATCTTTCTAATAAATCGAACGGAGATCTCTGATTCATTTTTACCAGTTATCAATGCACATTCGCATTATATATGGTACTCACATTTCTACCAATATATTCACACTGTTGCCGTTATTGGGTCAACACACAGATAAAAAGTAGTGTAGATCTTATGTTTATATATTAAAAAATACACTCTAACTCGCTTTCGAGCTCGAAACTACTCATCAGATAGTGCCAGTTATAGAGACACTTGTTTATTAATATTTGGCATTGAGCCGTCAATAATAGATTTGTGATGTGTGTGATACAGGTTCCAATTGAGAAGATCAGATATTCTTAATTGGTCTGACTTCATTTATATTAACAGGTTTGGATGCAACTTTCTTTTTCCGGCTTCCATCTTTATCATCTTTATCTGGACTTCTTTGTCTTTTTTTCCTTTCTGCGAAAAAATCATTGCGATCTTCACAGATTTGTACTCCATTTTTATTGTATTGTTTATCAGAATGTTCATGAGTGATGACATTATAGTCTTTTTCAACCTAGCATATATAAAGAATATCAGATTTTGGATATATGTAAATAAAATGACTGGCAATACAATACATTTTTAGTAAAACAGCAACACAGTCCAGATTCTAACACCTGGTGTGCCCAAAAATTACAAATGGTTAGACATTTATTTTCGAGGTCTCTATTACCGGGTTTGGCAGCAAATACTGTCAATGAGAGTATCGAGACAACTAGCAAAAATCCAATTTTCATGATTGATGATTGAAAGTAAGAGGTAGTAAAGAATAGGCCTTATTTATATGGACCAAGAGTGTCTCGAGGTATGGTCGATATGCAATCCATTAATTGATAGACACTTTCTCAGTATATAACATGACATATACGGTAGGGTGATATGCGTAATCTCATAGCGAGATGTACTGTATATGTCAATAACATATATGTAACAAGATCAAAAAGTTTATACCATATAAGGCAATTGATCAATGAGTTTTAACTTAAATGAAATGAGTGGAGACCCTATACGTTGAGGGATGGACACCGAGATACGAAAAAGTAGAAGAACATATATGCATACTATAAGTAACTAGTATTGATTTAATCGAGGTAAGATTTATCCATTACGGAATGGACAAGAGAGATTTCTGACAGTGATTTAGAAGTCATTCTGTCTGTATTGAAGGGAATTTGCTGTAAAATAAGAGCCCAGTGGGCCTTCCAGATCTATTCATTCTTTACAAGACTCACTTGAGCAGTTATCCGTCCAATATCAAATGCCTTTAACCGCTGTTCAAATAGATTCCATTCACACCGACTGTATCATCCTAGTGGGGGCCCTATCTTTAACGTCCGACTTGGTGCTGTATTAAGGAACAGTCCTTTAGAGATGAATAAGCGAAGAGAGTTACTGTATAAAATATTAAAACTCCTATAATCATATATCACAGTGCCATGTAGGTAGTAGGACAAGCAACTACATGTAGTTGGGCCATCAATGATAGCAAGACTATGGAATTACCAATCTTGACACCTAAAAATATCTATACGGATAACAATGAACCTTCACACCAAAAAGAGCATTGTTATAAATGGATTATTGGAGATATATACCAGTTGGAGCCAGATATTATATGAAGCAGATAAGAGAATCATGAGAGAGCAGTTCAGTCTAGAGAAGAACCATTGAAGAGAAAGGATGCAGTTTAAGTACAATAGTAATAACTAGATGACAAAAGGTTCAAGATATGTAGCCATAGAAGATTATCTCTCTACTTATTCCATAGTCTCTATTATGCAGAGGAAGAGGAAAGAAGGTGTAGATATGAGGTGTAATGGAATGTAGTCCTATGACTTACTATATCTGGCACCTCTGTTTGGTGATCATCTTTGATCTTATCCTGTCTTATTGTACTTGATGCTATTTCACAGCATTACCTTATGCTTGACATTGTTTATTATATAGTTGTTAACAAAATACGTCAACCCAGTTGCAGTTGTATACTGTAATATTAACTTCTGATTATATCTATTCAGGTACATGACCAAGGCATATAGGTATATACAAATGTTATATATATCATATATACCTGCAGATAGATATACTTGCATATGGACCCCACATTGATTCTTATTATCCCAAATATGTAGTACCTATCACTCTGTTTGGGGTGCAAATACTCCTGATTTAGCTTATAATATATTTGACTTCTCAATGAATTAGTAGTAAATAGTCTTAAGACAGTTAGTAGCTTAGGAAGTTGATAAAGAATAATAACAAGATAATCACATCCTCTTTGTGAATAAGGTACATGATTCAAGACTGGTGTTTAGTTTGCACCAAACGTACAGACCCAGAGAACTTTCCGAATGATCATTGCTCATACACCATATTAATCCATTTTCTTCCATTTCTTTTCCACTAACATATTGTGGTATTTCACCTCATTCCATCAAATATAAATATCCTTTAAAGTGCTATTATGAGTTCTAGTACACACAATGTATTATTATCTATTCAGTGATAATTATACAATTGAGAGTGACTGCTAGAATGACCATATCAGGATATGAATCATTAAGATTCAATATCCATAGTTACTAATAGGTACAATATTGTAACTATAACATTAAATTCATAAACGGTCACTATCCAGGTACGAACTCCAGATGTTATTATACATAGAGTAGATATTTTGACCTGACTCTCCTCATTTAAATTTGGGACACAATAAAGGGTTTAGACAGAGAATCATTCTATACAACTCGCCTTATTTCACTGATCTACTCACCCACACACACATGCACTCAACTACCTCGTCAAAATATCTCCCATATGCTTATGTAGTTGCAAAGATATTTGGTTATTGATATTTGGTATTGAGCCGTCAATAATTTATTTGTGATGTGTGATACAAGTTCTAATTGAGAATGTTGGATAGTCCCATTACTCTTTTGGCTTCATTTGGCTTCACAGGATTGGATACAAATAGCTCTTTTCGGCTTCTATCGTTATCATCTTCATCATCTCTATCAGGACTTCTTTGTCTTTTTAACTGCTCTGCGAGAGGGTCAAGAGGATCCTTACAAACTTGTTTTCCTTTTTTATCATATTGTTTTTCAAAAGAAGAGTGATAGAACAAATTATTGTCTCTTCTTCTCTAGTGTATATAAAGATTATCAGATTTTGAAAATATATTATTAAGCTGACTGGCAACACAATACCTTTCCAGAAAAACAGCAACACAATCCAGTTACTAGCACCATGTAGTCCTTAGATTGGCAGAAATCTTCACACAATTCTGGAAGTTTATCCAAGCTGGGTAACTTAGTTATTAGCTTGCGAGTTTTTCCCTCGGGTATAGAAGCAAATACTGTCAATGAGAGTATCGAGACAATTAGAAGAAAAAAAAATTTCATGATTTAAGATTGATACTAAGATAGTAAAGAATCGTCTTTATTTATATGGAATAAGAGTGTCTGATGGTATAATTGATATGCAATTCATTCATTGACACAAGTTTTTAGTATATAACATGACTTAGACAGCAGCGAAATATGCGTAATCCTATCGTGAGATGTATATATGTATATGTAACGAGATCAAAATTGTTCTATACTATATAAAGTAATTCATAGGTGTACACAGGAAAATCCACCTATTTGTCATGTGGCACTTATATCCTCGTCAATGACATATAAACATTTTGGCATAATCTACACCAGGAAAAAGACTATTATGGCATAATAAGATATCATCAATAGAGTGGAATATCAAATGATATTAGGCATATTATTGATAAGAAAACACCTCTCATAAGCCCAGAATATTGAAATGTTTGATAAAGAGTACCTTGGTTGTTCTTGGAACATATTATTCATGAAGCACACACTTCAATGTGAATGCTATTGCAGATACACTGATACTCATTAAATATAGTAGTAACAGTAGTATTGTGTTCCTGAAGATTACAAGTTAAATTGAATTGTGCAGGTGTTGATATAACTGATCCATTCATGTTAACAAGAGTTTATCATTGAGATACATGAGATAAAGATTTTTCAAGTGATTAATAAGTATGGTCTTGGTATAACCATGGTCACTATATGAATATAGACATTCTCCATTCATTTATTCCAACAAGTAAATAAGTATACAATTTGTTTACATATGTTATAAGATGAGTGTGACAAATGAATCCAGCCATCATTAAAAAGGCCCTATTCTCTCCTATGTTTAAATCCAGAAGGTTGAATCAACCTAAACAGCAATAAACTCTTAATTTTTTTTTCATACGAGACATTTAATAAATAGTAAGAAAAGACATGAAGAAGAACAGCTAAAAACTTATACAACAAATCAATATTGCGAAGACCATTTAGAAGCTATTGATGACACTTAATTATTTGGGTAAATGACTATGATAGAATAGACCCGGAAATAAGGTCATACAATGATAATCTCATACTCAATTACCGATAATACACTGTGTATATTACGCTGTGGGTATCTGAATTGTATATAGCATCACACTGTAGACGATTCAGAGACAGTATGCATTTGTATACTCTGGATCATCCATGCGTGGGCTATATATTTTTCTGAGTGAACCTCAATTCACATTCAACAAACACCAACTCATCTCAATTCACCTTTAGTTCATCATCAACTATTTATCTTACAATTAACATGTATCCACTTCTGTATTACTTACTATATATCTTTTCTCCATTTATGGTAATCACTTTTGATAGAATTTGAGTCAGGGCATGTTCTATAAGCAGCCGGATTTGTATGCCAAAGCCGTATTATGAGTAATTATTTGGTACTTTTCTGTAGACCCAAAGATTAATTTTCTCCCTTTTTTAGTATTGATAGCAATGATTTGCGGCTCGTAAATTATCTATTGAATGCATTCTATAATAATGGATAAACGATTGGCTGGGTGTGACAATGGAGATGATATATATCGTTCATGCCAACCTACAAGCAGATCTGGATTAGGCTGGTCAAGAACATAGGTTTTCAATTGATACTCGTCAAAGTCCAGTTCACTTATTTCTCTCAACCAAACAACGATCTTGACTCCAAGTATTTAACACCCAGTGTTTGAATCAGTTATCATGAATAGGAGAATCACAACACACGGTAACTGCACATGTTACCATATCGCCAGCACAAATCACAAGTATGACAATGCAGAGTTGGTGTATAGTCAGTGGCTAATACACAAGAGATCATTGTGCACTCTATGAATAGTCACGGTGATATCCATGGATACTCCATGACAACCAAGCAACCGTAGCTATGGTGTTGTCATGTAATATACAATCGACTATGTGAACCATCTTGCTCTATCTCTACTCCATCTCCATTACTGTACATACTCAGATGATTCCAACCCAGGCGGACATAAAGGATTAGGATCGTTGAAATGCTTTTTTTTCTTTGGGGAGAAGATCGATTCAGTTACACTCATCCAATCACACGCCCATACACATACCTGGGGAGTGTCATTTTGATTGGCGCTGTTCTAAATACTCCAAACAATAGAAACTCCAATGATTTCATCGTCACCGCATATCTATTTCATTCAACGATATTTTTCCATTTTATATTCGTTTTTTTCCTTCTCTTTCTCTTTTTATTTACCCTCACTCAAACATCTTATCCATTATATTATTACCCTTTTATTCACTATGCACTTACTATGGTGTCTACTGCTATTTTATGTTGTCAAAGCAGATAATTACATGTCTCCATTATCACCCATTCAATCCAGTCTGACTCTATTCAACACTACTCCGCCTCCTGACTGCCCACCTTGTTTCAATTGTATGTTACCTGGTTTTGAATGTCTTCATTTTGCTAACTGTTCAGAATATAATGGTAAATGTAGTTGTCCCCCTGGATACGGTGGAGATGACTGTAAACAACCACGTAAGGATAAGCATGGATCATTAGAGTTGAATAGGGTATTGACTGTTTATTATAGTATGTGGTGCTTTATCTGATGGAGAAGAAAGACTTCCTCGAGAGAATGATCACTGTGATTGCCCAGAAGGATGGGAAGGAATCAACTGCAATGGTAAGATGAGAGAGTGTGTGAAGAGTAACAGAGTACTAAATACCTTATTTAGTATGTAAGACGGATAATGTGTGTGATTCCCTGGTTCCTACTGGTCAGAATGGTACTTGTTATAGGGGTGGATTGACTGTGGTTGAGAATTATCAGATATGCAATGTCACCAGTAAGTGTAAAAGAGGTATATCGTATGTGTACTTTACTTAGTCCTTTCTCTTCTAAATAGATAGAAAGATCCTTGATCAGTTGAAGACACAGATACCACAAGTAACATTCTCCTGTAACAGAGAACACGAGACATGTGACTTCCAATGTAAATACCTTTAATACCCCATGATAAGGGTCTACACTCATATTAACCATCTGTTATTAGTTTGGGTGGATGAAGTAGAGTCCTTCTATTGTCACCTCGATACCTGTGATTTCAGTGAGAAGCATGAATATAACAAGAACTCCACTCTCTATAACTGTGAGAATATCGAATGTCGCTGTATTAAGGACGAATTCCTGTGTGGAAAGGACGGCTCTATTGACTTGACTGATTTCTTGACGGAAGATCTCGAAGGCCCTGCCTCATTTGACTGTGTAGAAGGAAAGTGTGCATTCTCTGAACCTGCCATGGATGACCTGATATCTGCTGTATTTGGTGACGATTCCATCTATTTATCATGTAATTCAGGCGAATGTCTTCATTATACAATGGTTCCTGGTTTCACTCGACCTGAGAAACAGACTAATTGGACAATGATCATCAGTGGGTTATCAGGTGTCTCTGTATTCCTGATTGTGGTAGCTGCTGTATTCACTTCCTATTCTAGAGACACTGCCGGGGCTGGTACTATCAAGATAGGTGATGATGAAGCAGGCAAATTGATGAATGGACATACACCCACCAGTCTCATATTCGATAATATATCATATGATATTTCTACCCGAAACACCAAGAAAGTCATCTTGGACAGTGCATCTGGTATGGTTCAACCAGGTCAAGTCATGGCTATCATGGGTCCTTCTGGTGCTGGTAAAACCACTTTGTTAGATATACTGGCCAGACGCACTAAATCTGGCAATGTATCTGGTAACATCTATCTGAATGGACAAGAAGTATCTGCACGCCATTATAAGAAGTTAGTAGGTTATGTCGATCAGGAAGAAGTGATGATCCCTACTCTGACAGTCTATGAGACCATTCTGTATTCTGCTTTGCTGCGTCTACCCCGCAATATGAGTAAGAAGGCTAAACAGTTCAGAGTAATGGAAGTCATGCAGGAATTGGGTATTGATAATATCAAGGACGCTAAGATTGGTCAACCTGGATCTCGTTCCATTAGTGGTGGTGAAAGACGTCGTGTGGCTATTGCTTGTGAATTGGTCACATCACCCTCTATCTTGTTCCTGGATGAACCCACTACTGGTTTAGATGCTTATAATGCATTCAATGTGGTTGAATCATTAGTGGCACTTGCAAGGGATTATAAGAGAACCGTGATCTTCACTATTCATCAACCACGCTCTAATATTGTCACTCTGTTCGATCAATTGTTGTTAGTCGCTAGTGGAAGAGTGATTTACTCCGGACCCCAGTCTGAATGTCAGAATTACTTCAGACAGATCGGATATCCTTGTCCTCCTGGCTTCAATATTGCTGATTTCATGATTGATTTGACAATGGGTGTTGTCCCTAGAAGAACTCCTCTTGCCACAGATGTCACAGATGATCTTTTTGCTCCTGAACCATCCACTACAGCAGATACATTTTATCAAGACGATCTCGAGAACACTACCCAGCAATGGGCAGCTGAATTGGCTAGAGAAAACAGATCGAGTGGCAATGTCGATGGAAACAACAGTGACACTACTGTTCGTAGTATAGGTGGTCCTAAAGTCATGGTGGATGAGGCGTCAACTGATGGGCTTTCCTCCCATATCAGACAACTACTCGAGTACTATCAACACAGTCTGATTGCTAGTGCACTTCGAGAGAATATACAGTCTGCATTGACTACAGATACTAATGAAAATGATGAATCTAGCTCACAGAGCAGTGTGAAGGCTATCACTGTTTATGAGAGAGCAGGACTTATGACTCAATTCGCTATTCTTGCTAACAGAACATTCAAGAATCTCTATCGTAACCCTATGTTGATGTTCAGTCATTATGCAATGGCTGTCTTATTAGCCTGTAAGTTAACTTTATTTGCTATCTTTTATTTACTCTAATCTGACTCTTTTATTGTCTTAGTGATCTGTGGTGGTCTATTCTACCAAGTGTCAAATACAATTGCAGGATTCCAGAACAGAATGGGTCTATTCTTCTTCTATGAAGCACTTTTGGCATTCATGTGTCTTACTTCACTTCAAGTATTCTCGAATGAGAGAATCCTGTTTGCCCGTGAACGTGCTAATGGATATTACTCACCAACCACTTATTTCCTCTCCAAAGTACTCTTTGATATCATCCCATTACGTGTGGTCCCTCCACTTATGATGGTATTGATCTCTTATTCGATGATTGGTTTAGTTGAAGGTGTACAGGAATTCTTCAAGTTCTTGCTTGTGTTGATATTGTTCAATCTCACAGCTGCTGCCCTATGTTTAGCCATTGGTGTTGTTGTGAAGAACTTGTCCTTAGCCAACTTGATAGCTTGTATGCTCATACTCTTCTCTATGTTATTTGCCGGTCTCCTATTAAACAAAGGTAATAAGAAGATGATACTATCATATATGATCTATAGACTCACTCTCTTTCATCCGTAGACTCCATGTCACCTTACTTTAGCTGGCTCAAATATCTCTCCTTCTTCAACTATGCATTAGAAGCCATGCTAGTGAATGAACTTTTATACCTTCAATTGGTTGAAGAACGATATGGACTGAATATTGATGTAAGTTAATTCAAAGGGTTGATGGTTAGAGTATACATTGACTTCTACTCTTCATAGGTTCCTGGTGCTACCATTCTGTCTACATTTGGATTCAATGCTAAGAACTACTGGCCTGATGTCATCAGACTGTCTTCTATGTTTGTGCTGTTCATAACTATTGCCTATGTTTGGCTCGTTCTGTTCGTTAAGGAGAGACGATAGAAGCATATAGACTTATTGTTTCTACAGCCTCCCATTACTTAATTATCCAATAAATAATCTTTGTTTCCCTTCCATAACGCGTATTGTCCGGAGTATGAAGTGAGGGGACGAGTGGAAGAAATTTTAATCATTTCTTTACCCTTATTTCTACACAATAATGAATGAAATTCATACTTTAATAACTAATGAATCTTATGAGGAACTTGTCAAGTCATGTGAGATAACAGAGTTAATGGTCAGTTCTCTTTCCTACTAGCCTATAATGATACTGACACATATATACACAGGGTGCCACTGATTCCACTATCATATTATCTGAATTATACCCTATCTATCTAGCTAGTCTGATAATAACCGATAACCTGTAAATGACACCCACTCATAATAGACATATATATATAGAGGTACTTATTGATCATTTTGATAGACAGACTGCACGGTATGTACGTAAGCGAGTTCTCTCCTCTCAGACAAATACACCCGAAATAGATGCTATCTGGTCAGTGGCTGTAGCGTTGATCACCCACCTCTATCCACAAGTTTATCAATGCCTCGACCAATATGCCTGGTCAGCATTCATGATACCACTCACGGCAGCCATAAAGAGTAAGAAGGAAGTTCTAGACTATAGAAATGTGATGTATTGATAGATTGTGATGTGGTTAGATAAAGTGAGGAACGATGTGTCCGCGATGATATCCAATACCTATGTGTCTATTAAAATAGACCAATGCTGTGATTACTTTGGATTACCCGAGAATGAGGTGTTGAGTGGTAAGTGATATATGTATGGTGGTCCAGGAACAATTGAACCTAAAAGGGTCCTGTAGTATCTGATAGGTTAGGGTGGAAATATAATCCATCCACGAGTATAGTGTATCCTTCTAAACAAGGTAATGTGTAGTTAATTTAATATGTTGCATGCAATGTTACTGATCGTGCATATTGTTTACTTAGAAACTTCACATCCAGTCAAATATGATGATATGAAGTTTGGTCAGTTGGCAGACATTGTACTCAACTTGGAGAAGTTCTGAAAGGGTAGTTGATAATAATACCAATGAAGTTGATTAAAAAGCAGGATTAAACCATGTGGATGAATTGAGTTAGGAAGGGAAAGAAGACAGGTTTATGGTGTGTGTGTGTGTGGGTGGGTGTGTGGGTGGCGTCATGGTCAAATGGATCATATGACTTGGTTTCTTTACCCCAAAAAAATACAGAGTATTAGCCAGTATATTGATTGACCTGGTGAACAATTATATATGATGTTTGTGCAGTTTCCAAATGCACAAACCATGGGATACAACTGGTATTTCCCGTTAACTGGAAGATAATCAGTCCATTCTTTATTTTATGTGCAGACATTCATTTGTTTACCCAATCATCTTGTTAGATAATGCTGTATTTATTTGACACATCACCTTCATGCTGATGATCGGTTATATTGTAGCCCCAACATTACAGCAATAAGGACTTGTGGTGCATCCACCACATATCTTACTCTAGAGATAGAAATATCAACTTTTTATTTATTTATTATTATTAGTATGAATAACATGTATACTAGCTAAACACATGTTGATATATTTATATATAAACAGGAGTTATCACTTCTTCTATAAGGAGAAGATGACGACCATGATGAGTAATTAGAAAGGATTAAAGGGTATTTATAACTTATCTTCTGTGGGATAAATGTAGTGTGTATTTTATGAGGTGAGGAGGAGAGTCTGTTTAGAGATGATGTTGAAAATAATTAAGGGTAATTATAGAATTACATGCACAATCCATCATAGACCATGTGGGTTATACAAAAAGGGGAAAAAGTAGATGAATAAAAAAGGATTATGAATATAAACTATTTGCGTGTGATGACTGGTCTCTGTGAGGAAGTGGTTCTAGGTAATGGTCTTCTATTGGATGGGACTACTGAAGGACGAGCGAGTGGTGATCGGCTGGAGGGTATAACTGAAGGTCTATCAATCAAATCAGCTGTAGTTCTGAGTTTTTTGGTATCCCATGTCTTCAAGGACATAGATTCACCTGTGCGCAAAGGGCGACGTTCTTTGGTGGGTTTCGCTGTCAATTTGCGCTGAATTTCATTTAATTTCCTGCTCTCTACTGAAGGCTTCTCGGGCAGAGCCCTTTGTTTTTTGATGGCTGAGATATCGTCTAATGCTTTATCTAATTTTATCTGCATTTGTTTCTTGTATTCAGCATGTTCAGCAGATTCTTGCTGCCTCGCTAGTTCATTCTCATGGAGTTCAGTCAATACCCGGGACATCATCTCTTCTAGTTTATTTCTGGCAGCTGCCTCCTTCCTCAGTTTACTCTCTAAAGGCTGAAACTTTTGAAGGGTGACATTCATCTTGTTCTCATATGTCTGGCGCATTCTGACTTCCTGGTCTATGCGATCATACAGTATCTTCTGTTGTTGATCAATCAACACAGTCATATCTTCCATAGCTTTCTCAAAGGCCATTCTCATGCCTGTTTCCTCATGAACACGTTGTTCTAGTCGATAGATTCTTTCGGTTGCCTTGTTCATTTGACGACGGTGCATGCGAGTACAGACCTTGGCTAACTGGAATAAAACTCGACCTTTGTTGTTTCTGCGTGTACGATAGCCACGCCATAATGACTGAATCTTAATAGCTGCCTGATCTCGTAGCAGTATCTCTTTATCTTCGTTGTTGTTGATAGGATAGAAGACACAATCAGATTCCAGTTCGATGCCTTCATCTGTATCGTCATAGCCTTCGTCGGACAACTGGTTTGACTGAATGATGTGTCTCATTACACCAGTCCTCTTATTCAGCTTAATGAGCACAATGCCTGTCGTACGGAAACTGTCAGAACAGCTTGTATTACTGTCAAAATCATTCATGATAGGAATAGCTTCATTGCAGAATACACCTAAAGTTCCTTCATTGTCGATATTGTCAAATAAGATAGAATGGTAATCTAATTTTAAAAAATTATGAGTTACACTATATACAGACTAAAATAATAACTGTAATTGTTACCTTGATTGAATAAGTAAGAGCGTGTAACCTGCTCATACTCATAATCATTAGGAATCTTGGATAGAAATGAAGATGGGCCTACTGGACGATCAGATTGAGTGATGGTCATGATAGAATCGCATGAAGATTTGCGGGGTCGTTGTCTATCATGGACCATAAAGGTCATTTCTGCTTGTGCTGGTAACTGAAGAGGTGATAGTCTACTGTCTTCTACGATCTGCTGATTGTCGTTGTAGTCTTCTTCAGAAATAGTCTCGTGCCATGACTTATGACTACTAATCATTGTGGTTGAGTCGTCCTCGAATGAAAGGTCTGATGTCTGGCCCGATACTAATGCCGGTGTATTGATCAGATAGGCAGTGAGTGAGGATGAATCAAAGAATGGATAGGTCTGATCTTCATCCAGAAATGAGAGTTCTTTTAAGCGAGATTTGGAGGGGAATTCGTATCGATGCTGTTCATCTGTTAATAGCTGGCGAATGTCATGCGTGGCTTCATCTGAAGTGTCATAGAATTCAGGCTGTTATTTATATCAATATATATATAAAAAATAGGGATAATAAAGAAGGAAATCAATATGAACCGAATGTAAGAGGTGATAATTGAAATGAAAAGGGAGAAAAACATGAGTGTGATGATATGGATGAAGTGCCAGATATAAACACCAGAGAGGAAGAGAGGGAGTGTGTTAATAGATTAGTAAGCATTCAATCTTCCATAGAGTGTAGAGATGGATTTTACCTGATGTAGTTCTGAGTGATATATATACTTCATATTCATAGCATAGGAATCAACTGATGATTTATAATGGATACTATTCATTACAGGCGTAGTTTTTGAGTATATAGATATGCTGGATCTACTCTATATTTAATTCCCACTCTATAAATATTTATATATAAAATATATATATATATATATATGTGTGTGTGTTTGTGTGTAAGGTGTCTGTGTAATCTCTATCTATAGACTGAGTAACAATAGATAGACAGAGTGAACTATAATTAATGCTGTTGCTCTAGAATGTATTCTCTTTTCTTTTATTATTATTATTGCAAGAGGAAGGTGGTTATTATGAATAAAAAGAATAATAAATAGAAGAGGGAGGAAAGGAATGGAAAGGGGTGAGGAGACAGTGGATGAATAATAGATATTAGAAAGAGAGAAAGAGAGATTGAAAGTGAGAAGAGTGGGGATTTTATAGAGTTTATTAATAAACAGCAAGAAAGAGAGAGCTAGAAATTAATTAAGAAGAATGGGTTGTATTTATACCCTACAATTATATACTATTTTACTTTACTGTTTATATACAACATACATAGTTTCAAATGGGGTGTATATTCCATCTGCAATGTCTCTTCTCTACGCACTTCCACCTCTTCATTGACTTCATACGCTGTCAAAGCTACTTTTGATTTATAAAAGGAGCCCCGAAAGGAGGATGTTTAAGGATGGATTGTGTTAATCCATTTGAGTTACACTTATAACACTTGTGCACTCTTCTATATGCTAAATCTTAATTAAAGATAAGCATGGCGTATTTCATTCTTAAACTTCATATGAATCCATAACTCGATCTAGCATTCTACAAGATGAACCACCATCATAGATTGGCTATTGTATTTATTTATAGACACATTAAAAGGGCTCTGTCTCCAGCTGTCCTTTTGATACATTATTGACCAACTACTCCAATGTACCACATAAGACTCATTTCATGATCTAATTGTTACTAGAGTGATCTCCACATTCACCTTGTAAATGACTCCTAATATACTATTTTATTAACATGGACGAATATGGCTTTACTAATTCATTTATATGTTCTGTTTTATAGTCTATCCCATACTTCTCCCTGTATATATATATATATATATATTTACTATAAATATACACATAGACACACATACACGCACACATATATATAGATACACAGTGTAGGATGGGTTATTCCATATTGTTATTTAATCCCATTCTCTCCTCTTTTCTTACATGATCACTTATCACTTATTTTTATCTCCCTTCTGTTATTTCCTTTATCCCCTTTTTCCCTTCTTCAGTCTCCCTACCCAGTATGAACAGTCTTTATTGGGTCACACAGATGATCTAATATTTCGATCACTGTCAAAATAACCTAAAAAGATGTATTTTCATTATGCTTTATACTCTTATCCATCACTTTAATCAACATATACTCTTCTATGATACTTCCACAGTCATACTAACTATCCCCTCGCCCCTTCTAACCCCGATAAGTGGCATCGACATCTTCTATCTGGTGATTCTCCTTGATCTCAACTCATTCATCCACTCCCTGCTTAAATTGAATCCAATTTTTATTGTATTCATCAGATGAAACTTCTTATTGAGGCAGTGTATCAAATAGCAGAAGAAAAAAAGGGGTCTTTGTAAGAAGATCAAGTAAGGGGAGTTCCTTATTTTATGGATGTTCACTCGAATGTATTTGACAGTACCATAGAAACGCGGAATTTCACTTTCCGGGTAGATTACCATAAATAGCACACAATTATTTCCATGCGTCTTTATTACCATGCTAATAACAAACATCTATCATTCATGATATGTGTGATATGTGTTTATGCACTCTCTCTCTATATATATATAATATGGCATGGGAAATATTATACCATAGGGCCTATACCATACATACCTATGCATAATTTAGAGGTATGAGTTAGGTGTAACATTTATTGAGGCACAGTTATCCAACACCAATAAATATATTATGTGATCACTGATCCATGAAAACATTACTAAATGTGATCAGAAACAACCTTCATCTCCATGGTGACTGTGTGTCGTACCAACCTTAATTTATATGAATTCGAATGTAAATTCCATATGTTGATTCATATATATATATATATGACTTCTTGCATACATACTCATATTACTATATTTATATCTTTTTATATGCACCTATTACCTTCCTGGGTGATATCTAATACTAAAGAGTAGAGGAATAAGATGGAAACAATAATCTACTACAGATATTTAACTTTATTAAGGGTATTTATAGATGATTACTCTATGTCCATCTCTGCAGGTATAGACAGGAGTAAGTACACTTTAACTAAAAATAAACACACACACACATCTAAATATACCATCTCTGTCATCATATGAATAGACTGCACTTCTATCGTCATTGCCTGAGTATGGTGTTTGTAACACAGACATATTTCATCCTTCAGTTGCATAGAAACCAGTCATGGAAACAGCAAATATCGTCATACCCCGCTTTAATATAACATAGATACACACACATAATGCACATACATAGATTCTTATGTGCATACATACCCACTCAACTTTTCCTTGTCTATCAATCGAAATCACACAGATAGATACTCACTAATGATCATCACCCTTTCATTATACTCATACCTCATTTCCCCTCATTTCTCCCTCTTCCTCCCATCCATATTCCTACGTATTTGTCATACACAACTACATAACAAATAAATAATAACCCATAAGCAGACAGACATCCTCCTCTTGTTTAGTAAACTATCAAATATATAACTGTTTATTTATTTCTTGAAGCTTGGTAAAGCACGTGTTGGTTGACTTTATATGCTTGCAAAAAGATAAACGTGTTATATTTTAATAAAGAAGATCTTGTCCTCTCATGATGATGTTGGTTTGATTTAAGGACCAGCAGTAGGTGCAGGGTTCATTCTACGCTTACCACCAACTTGAGTGGTGACATTGACGAAACGACGGTTATAGATTTGTCTCTTCTTAGCACGACCAGTCTTGGGCTTCTTCTTTTCTTGCTTAGCAACCTTGGGGGTTTGAGACTTTACTTTACCGGCACGAGCCAAAGAACCGTGAACTTTACCCTATTTGATGTGACAATAGTTGATGAATAGGTTAGTGCTTGTTGGATGGATGGATGGTTTGTTTAGTGTGCAATTTACCATGATGTATTATTATAATTTACAAAGAGAGAGAACCACTCTAGTGTATATAGGCTATATTGATATAAAAAAATCCTCAGCTGCGCATAAAAATGGTCCGATAAATTTACGGGCCGGAAATAGATCAAGTATACCGGGCATGATATTCTTTTTTTTTATAGTGGGAATAAATCCTTTTATTATTCAAAGTCCTTTACAAGGGCATGATATTCTTCGGTGCTTTCCATATATATAGATGCAATATGTATATAGACCTTTCACCTATTCAGGTCTGAATAGGATACGAATAACCATTGTAAATAATGTATATATACAATGGCTAGAATGCGGTATTTGAAGTTAACACTGAATGCATTCCATGGATGATCTCTGTGTTAAAAATAGAACGTTGAACATGTACAAACTATGAATGTTTGTTTATTCGGGCACATTTATTATTATGGCATGACAAGTATTATGTATTTTATTTATTACATATTCACGAATGGCATGAATACACTGATACGCATAAATGTCACAACGCACCTATCGTTTCCCGTTCTCTTCAATACGCTGGTTCATTGTCCTTTCGATAATCTCTGAAAACCATTTTGATGTTGTTTCTTGTTTTACAGGTAGTATTTCTGTACTCCCTTTCTTGTAATTCAAGCGGACTCCACTGCGACTAGGCTCAACTGATTCTATTGAATCCAACGGTATATTGCGTTCCAGTTTAGAATCATCTGCTTCAACAAGTAATATGTGGTCGTAGCTCAATATGCAAATCATTTTCTCATCAGTCAGCATGGTATGAGCAACATATACTTCTTCAGCATGAGTTCCTCCCATATCCTTCAGCCACAGTTGGCCCAATGCCTCTCTTTGAGAATAAGGCTAGAAGAAAAGAAATGGCATGAGACAATGGTAATAGTGTTCATCCCATTGTCAGCAACTTACAGTCAGAATTCCATCACGACCAATGTATCGAGGTATTCTTTCACGTAAGATATCTTGTTCAAATACTTGGGTTGTTTCACGAATACCAGCAGTGATATTGCTCGCCATATCAAAGATACCGGCAACAGGCTTCGTAAACACTCTATATGTATCTATTAGTTATTAAGCTCAAATAAGTAATCAGTAGACTATATTTACCCTACTAAGCCCTTTCCGATACCACCTGCAAATCCTATTGCACCAGCTTCCTGAGCACCTTCAATGGGTCGTTTCTATAATACAGTTATTAGTACTATCACATCGATTCCATCTACAAAAACATACCACTAAACCGACAACTCCACTTGCAAGACTAGTACCGAGATACTCAACACCCTGCGTCACACCCGCAATGGCATGATGAGGTTTATTTCTTGTCATGTTCATCTTTCGTCTAGTCTGGAACTTCTTATCCATTGTTGCTGCAGATAAACCCTTACCAAGACTTCCTGTGAATCGGCTCATGCTGTCTGTCACACCAAACACACTCTTCTTCATGAATCCTCCCACACCCTATTACAATGTTTACAGGTCAGTATCCAATTACACTCCATCTCTGAAATTACTTACTTTGGCAATGCCTAATCCTAAATCCTGGGGACGATCACTCATGACAAACCCGTGATAAGGTTCATAAAACAATTCACCAAATCCAGAACTTAATGTGTTGAACAAACCTACTGGATTTCCTAGAATATCAATACTACCTACTACTCGGTAAATTTGATAGATGACTTGATTATAGTAGTGCATGTAAATTCTAGACACAAGGTCTTGTGAGCTGCAACGAAGGTTATCAATTATCATGGCATTCATCTTGATAGGTGCATCCTATTTATTAAATAATGAGTTACATAATATTACATGCATATTGTGTATCTACTTACATTGATATTTCCAATTGTCATTGTAAATACATTAAATACATAACCAAATGCAGAACTTCTGGTTGAGTCACTACATTAGAAACCACATGTTAATACTTTAATAATGGCCACGCCTTTCTTAATTTCTTACTGTGCATCAGATCTCTGTATACTCTCGGTTTGAGCTATAGACACGTTCAGTAACATAGGTTGGATACAGAACTCCTCAAAGTAATACAATGCATCTGCCTTTTCTTCCTCTGGCTTCTCAATTGTCATTACAAAGAGATCATCACTGCAATAAAATAAAGGTTAGGTACAATAATTCATATCGACATTCAATCACATTATTACCGATGATCATTATTGACAAGTACGGAATCAAATTTAGCAAAGTCATTCAGTGCAAACAAGAATACTTCATCTACTTCAAATGTCATTTCCTGCAATAAGATTGAGAATAACTTGAAATACATAACTCCATGTTCTATTTCTAGTGCGTCAGTTATTGGTCTCACAATGATATTAAAAACCACTTACTTTCATCTTTTACTCTATCTAATGACACATGCAGTGTAGGATGTGTATCTGAACTATCAGTTGCCTTGGGAAGAGTTGTGGGGTAACAAAGAATAGGATAAGTGGATCCATACATTTGGTTATCAATCTATAATAAAAACCACTTAACCAAATTAGTACACTGGTAAAAACCAATATGAATAGATTACCTGAAGCCATCCAACACGAAGTCTATAAGATTGATATATATTGGAATCAGAGTACTTAAGATCCAAGTCCTTGATAGTCGCATATGCAATTTCCTATATAAATTACATATCATGAGATCCCAACCCTCAGCAAGTAACGCAACAACAAACCTCTTTATCGACCAGGGATATACCCAATCCTGCTAACCGTAGCTCAAAGCTATAATTAAGAACGACCTCAACATCAATGGTTTCAAATGTCTCTTTCAGACTATCGTCTCTTGCCACCGATGCTGCTGATGATCCACTCAACGATCTGAGTCGATACAAACTATGTGATTTATCATAATCTGTTAGCCTCAAAACAACAACTGCATCCCTTGCAATAATATCAATAGCCAACGAGTTATTCTCTCTTGAACTTTCTCTGCTTTTGTAATAATGGAAAGGTACTTGTACACCAATAGCCTCAAAATTGATCATGCGGCGTCTGTTTCCTGCATACAGTTCCAGTTTCTTGTCTTTGGCAAGAGGAAAATCCCAAGAATATTTTATAGAAGCTCCTGGTTCTATGGTAAACAAATGGGGTTTCTTGAGCGCCTTTCTTTGTTTACTCATAAGATCGAAATCTCCTACATCGATGTTCTCTTGAGCAATCTGAACGGGAACAGTCGATCTGTTCTCTAACATAAACGGCCATTCTGCATCTTCATTGAACGTGATAAAGAGAGTTGCTCCCTTGATAGAAATAGAGACACGGACCAAGTATGGGATCATTCCACCTCCTTTACTTACTTTGATATATGTTTTACCAATATTATTGATATCAATAGGAGACGACCATTGGTCTTCAAGATCTGGAAGTTGTAATGAGATCCAGTTCAATTTTGATTTCGATAGTTTGTATAATGCTTTCTTTTCTCCAGGACTAATGTAAGATTCATCAGTGAATCCAAACTCACAATACCTGATCTTGATGTCCATGTTATTCTGTAGAATGTAACGAGGAGTGATAGTGACAATCTTGGATAATCGAAGATGGTCTCCCCCTTCTTCTACTTTGATGCCTGCATGGAAGATGTATTTACCATCTTCACCCGTAAACCTGGTGTCTTGAGAACTGCCTATTGCTTCAAAACTGATCTCATCACTCCATTTGGTATGACTAGTGGATATCTGTGATCGATTTCCATGATCTATTTCTGTGTAGGAATAAATGGCAGGTGGAATACGCTCTCCTTCTTCATAAGCTGGTATACTTTGGATAGCACCTTTGGATTGTCTATAAGAACTGTATTGTCTCAATGCTATGGGTAGGCCGAACTTGTTAACAATAAGATAAGGGGCATAGATGATAATCTTCAGTGAATTGGTTGTTGATCTTAATTGAGTAATATCAAACCACAGAGCGGTCTCGATTCCTTTGTCATTCTTGACAATCAATTTTTGCCCCTTGACAATATTGCGCGGAGATAATTGTATAGGTGTCACTTCACTGATTGTGTAGTTTATATTACTCATCTTTAACTGCACCAATAACTTGGAGTCATTCTTCATTGTATGGAGTTGTGCTGATTTCCCTTTCTCAATAAAGATCGTAACATGCTCATTTGTTGCTTCATCTGTGAAGTAGAGATCAAAATCAAATGGCAGGAGATTTTCTATTGCTATTGGGGGGCAGAACCCAATATTAACAAATGGATACTCATTGATCAAGGGGTTCTTCCTATCAAATTCGCTACTTATCAGATACTTATAAGTGGAGGTGGCAACTGTATTGTCAATGGGTGTACATTCCAACAAAGTGGGTCCATCAGGTAACATCAGATCTGACCAAGTGATGATTTCAGAACTGAAGTCGTATTTCTCTGAAGGTCGAACCATGGCCCATGTTCCATAACTCAATGTAATAGGAACATTGTACACCTCGCCAGGTTCCAAACCAACAGATTCACAGAGTATTTCTCTACTTGCATTCACAACTGCTAATTCCATGTACTCATCCAAACTATTCTTGAATGTCAATCCACTTCTGAATGTCACCACTTTGACGTGATTCTCAAGTTGGATATCTACCACCAATCTATGCCGAATGCCGTTCACATTAGGATGTAAACCATAGGCTGTCTGACCCTCTTTATCAACTGTGATATGATGTATGTTCTTCCAATCCCATTTTTTGATTTTCACTCCAAGAAGGTTGTTTCCTAAGAACATCCTCTGTTTATAAAAACATTAGGGAGGTTTGCATTCATTATTACTGTAAAAGAACTACATACCTCTCTTCGTTGCTTCCAATGCATAAATGTCCATGGCATAGATTCACCTTGCTTGAGTGAATGAACAGCATGGAGGTCTATGTCTGAATGCCCCGTCATATTCCAGAAATCAAGATCATACCCTGTCATATTTCTCAGGAGATAGGGTTTCACCACATTTTGGGCGTTTTCGGCTAAAGGCTATAAATAGTAGTAGTGAGTCATCTTCACAACAGGTGATATAAGTTTATGCTTACTTGCAATTCTGATAAAGTTTTAGAGATAGACAAACAACTCTCAACAAAGTCATGAGTGATATTCAAGTACATCAAAGTATCTGAATGCAAACCAACCAAGACACCTCCTTCATTGATACCACGATTGACTTTGATAAGGAATTCCCATGGTTCGATAAATGGTTCCCAATGCGAGTTCTTAAAGTTAAAGTTATTGACTTTCAGAGAGAAATCTACATTAGCATTAAACTGGTATAGGAACATGAGTTATCTCAAGACGACATCCAAACATTTTCGTCACTTACATCTCTTGACCAATCAGAACCAGAAAGAGTAAATGGGTCTATTTGAATATCCAAGAAGGGCAATTCATGTAGATCTTCAATAAGAATGATCTGTATTCCATCAAATGTAGCAGTAACCTAAATAACACCCATTAGTACTATGGGTGATCATAAAAAATGCCAACTTACTGATTCTCTAATCATAACAATATATGGTTCGATTCCTGACACATCAGGAGTAGGCTTATCAACAGGTGCGTCCTTCACTAGCATATAGCTAGGGTCATGATCAAACTCATCATCAGATAAAGATTCGGTTTTAGTGTTTGCAGTACCCATCAACTCTATTACTTTGTTTGCTACAAACGAAATAAGCATGGCATCTTGGTACGACAAACGAAGTATGATTGGAAGTACATCTAGTTTAATGGAAGTGACATTGTGTACTGATGAAGGCGATTGGGTTTCCATTATAAAATGAACACCGAAATCCTTGACGAAATAGACCGAGGAATCTTTGATGTTATCCATACGACAAAGGACCATACCTATGCCTTCTAATTCCATAGTCAGAGATTTTTCTTGCTCAATCATCAGTTGATTGAATGAGAGCATGACTGCCTCAGATGCTTCTTTCTCAGGTGATGCTATACACATCACTAGCAGATCAACAATGACTACTTTGTAATTCATGATGGACGTAGGGGCCTCATTCACCTTCTTCACTGGTTTGATTTCTATTTCCTTATTATCGATGGGCTGTGAATAAGATTGTGCAATTCTTTGAGATTCTGTTTGTGGTTCATTTATAAACGGACTCATAAAGAAGTCTTTCAGCAAGAACAAGAAGTCAAGAGACAGAATGACCTTGGGTGTATCTACTGTCACTTGTATATTCATGTGAGAGATAGCGTCTTTGGTAAAACTGGACATTTTGAATTGAATTTGTGGACCATCTAGTGTATTCGCAGGAAGAATCTCTTTGAATTTGGAGTTGGATTCGGCTCTTGTATCTGCAGAACTGACTGATCGTATACCTACTTCCATTAGCATAGAGGAATCAATACTGGTTTGTAGCTTCATGTAGATATCATCAAAAGCAAGTCGCGCGAGAGATTTTCCGGCTACATGGGACGACATCGTCTTGACATTCAGTATATCTAGACAAATCGTGTTCAGTTGGATAACCATGTCAAGACTAATAAACGGAGCATTGCTCATTCCTTGACTTGATCCAGATACCATAGAGCCACTCGAAACGGTGTCTCGTCTTTCGTCTTCGTGGCTTTCGTCTTCTTTTTTCTCATCTGTAGTGGGAGATGACAGGAAAGTGCTTTGGATGAATGTCCAAGTTTCCATCAGATCCTTGAACTGGTTTTCGTTCAGTGACATTTGTACATCCGATATATTACCCACAATCTTGGAGTTGGGACCAACACCAGCTTCAGGTTTTTCAAGGCTCTCTATCTTGAAATCAATATCCAGGTTGTGTATAATAGGTAACTCAGATACCACTTCTTCTAGACCTTTATCAACGGATTTCAAATTGACATCGTAAAGTCCACAGTTGATTCTTGACACAGGAACCTCTTTCGTTGCTCGGAGATTATTCATGCTTCTACGCTTAGTCATATTAAACTCATTATTTGCTCTTATCTCACCAAGATTAGCTACCAATGAATGTGTGTTTTTGGGACCTCGAGGGGGGAAAACAAGAATGGGACTTCGAATGATAACGTCAAAATGAAATCGTTTGCCTTCTTCCTGAAGATTCTGAGCTGTTTCTACAGCTGCACTTCTGGCTGCATCATAGACTGCTTTCATTTCAAGAAACTCGGATAAGAAGTCAAGCGTGATTTTGATGGAATCAGTCAATACAATTTGAATGGCACCCATCTTGAGTTTGAACATTTGTGAGTATCCTGGATAATTCGGTGCATCTGAATCAAACGTCTGGTATGTGAAATCAGCCAACTCGTCACCGAGGATACTGATGGTATCTAACTCGGTCTTAGATAGGTGAGTGTCATCAGATAATGTGAAATTTCCAAATCGGCCATTGACCTCGAGGGTATCCACACCAAGTAGGATAAGTACACTGCCTACACTTAATTTACCTGTGGCTAGACTCTTACCATCGTTATTGAGTACCAAGTTTACACTATCCATATGAATAGCAAGTTTCATTTTATCTTCCTTTTGCTTTTCCTCTGGTTTGATAGGTTCTTCAGGTGCTAGAGTGTATCTGGACATTGTTCTCTTGGGTCGAATGCGATTGATGGAATCGGATAGAAAGGATGAAGATCGTCTGCCGGAGCTAGAGCGAGGCACAAGAGGTGGCCTCTCCAATTCTTCAGGCTCATCATGGATTTCAGTAAGACCGATTTCGTTTGTGGAAGGTCCTGTGAATGTATTCAACATCCAGCCGTAGAGCCTTAATAAGGATGTTCGTGTGATGATGACTGTCAATGTAGAGAGACCAATATCGATTGTTTGATCATATCCTTCATACACTTCATAGAAGAAAGGACTATCTTTGTTACATTTCCTGTACTTCACATTGACCAGATTCTCGGTTGAAGTGTCGCTGGAAGTATCACTTGTGTCAAGTATGTCTGATGTAATCAAGTAAGGAAATTCATCAAAGTGTTCAATCTTATCAATCACATTCAATGCTCTGAGTGAGATATCAATCAAGAAATCAGATGATCGGGTCGCAATCACCAACTCGAAGTTTTCCAATACGACATCACACAGCAATGTCTCCTTCTTGGGATTATCAACACAAGTTTCATTGATAGCTGCAGAAATTCTATCCACTGTAAAGGTGATTTTGAATTGTTCAATTTCTGCTTTGGCTATCTTGATACTCTCGGCAATCGACGAAGCTGAAGACTTGATACTCCCTTCACTCATATAATCAGGGACAACGATCTCATCTTCCCTGATTCCCCACAATCTACTGATATTCTCATCAGGCAGTTCCTGATAGGCTATCCTGTCTGGTGAGTCCATGTCCGTCCCTTGATTTTCATCTTTGGGTACAACAAAATCAACAATCTTCATCAGTGATTTGTATTTGCTATCTGACATATTCACAGATAAAAGAGGTACATGGCCAGATACTTTAATCTTGGTGAACTCGGTCTTGCCAGGTAATATACACACCTCAACCAGGAAATTCATATCAATCTTCTTAATGAAATGAGCATTGACGGTACCCGTAACTATATCGGTATCATTCAGTTGTTTAAGGCAATCATTTGCATTATCACCAATCAACACTTTCGTTTGAGTTAGCTGCAGATTGAATTTATCGTACATCAGACTTTCCAGAGTGGCCATATCTTCTGTACTATAAGAATGTTCATCTTTGCCTTTGATGTTATTTATCAAATCTTTGTCAGCTAATTTACTATCGACATTGATATGACCAGCATCAACGACCATCACAGTTGCATTCTGAGTAGTTAAGCTAAATTAAAGAAAAGAAAAAGGTTAAATAACATATTTCAGCTCATTAGAAAAGATGACCTACCTTTCTGGTATGATAATGATAGGGGCATCCATATTCACGTTAAGATCCATTGTCGTGTGTGTTTCAAGAGCATATTCCAATCCAGCTCGTGTCTGTACCCTAAGATCTTCTAGTGTGTCCCCAGCTACTGCAATCAGAGCATTGATACTCTCCATCTTCGAAGAGGGTGGTTTGAAGAACTCCATTATACCCGAAATAAGAACAGGACTATAGATAATCTCAAGATGCCTCATTGTCAATGATACTGCATTATCTGCCTGGTTCGTCAATGGTTTTTTCTCGTAGACTACACGGAAGAAGGGAGTGCTGCCGGGTGATTCTTCCGGCGGAGGTTCCAATTTCTTTCTATCTTTGATGGTCTTGTTTCTACGAATATCAAGTAAAGAGAACCTGAATGCAACCCCGGTTAGTAAACTGAAATGTTGTATAGTATAGGTGTCCTATTTACCCTTTATCTTTCACTTTTTTGACGCCTATAAATTGAGGGTAAAGCGTTCCCTTGGTAGATCCATCATAGACTTGGAGATCACCTAATGCAGCCATTACCTTCATTGATTCAACATATTGAGTAACATCAATAGAAACAAGATCAAAAACAACATTCAGTAAATCCAGCTGATTCTTCTTCTTTGCATTTTGTATTAGATTGAATGATCCTTTCTTCAGTTGAGTCTTAATAGAGAACTTGATGGTCTGTTAAAGGAGAGGTTAACAATAGGATGAGGAGATGCATATCAAGTAAATTACATCTTTGGGGATATCAACTGCAGATGCAATCATAGCCTTCTCTTCATCGTATTCAATTGCATCATAAAGTTCCTTTTTCTGTTCCTCTGTCATCTGAATAGAGTCTGATTCATCCTGCACAGTCTCTCCAGTAGTCTCTTCTGATTTAGATCCTGTCATCCAACCCCACCATCCCTTCTTTGCATTCTCAGCCTTCTTTTTCTCATTTTCTTTCGCTATCCATAACCCGTTTTAATCAACCAATCAATGCAACATTCCTATCCTTACCTATTCTCAACTTCTCTCTTCTCATTTTACTATTGGCGATACTACGATAGAATCGAATATCCTCAAATGATAAAATACGTTCATATTCAGCCAACTGTTTCGCCTGTTCAGGTGTTCCCTTTGTCTTCTCTGCTATGTAAGCATCAATGTACTGCAGACGTTGATCCCTGCGTTTCCTAAAATGATCCCATGACCATTTATAGTGTTTCTCATGTACTTCGGAGTAAATGGCGTTCATAGCAAATTTGAGGAATTCCTTTGGATGTGTTTTGGCCGTCTTGCCTTTCCCTGGATGGAATTTCAAATACTAAACAAATGAAAGGGGTCAGCTAGTGCCTTCTCCTTACTAATCATTCTTCTCATTTTTACATTTTGTTTCTTTAGATTGCTATGGAATAAATCCAGCATCAGAGTGGCATCCCGGTACTGATGATCATCCAGACTGAATGCCAATTCATCAAATAATAAGGTGACATCTGTTTTAGGTGTAGTATTATCGAACTCTTTGTTTAATTTAACCTATGACATCACATTTGAGCACAAGAAACCTTTCTATCACTCCCCAATCCACTTACCTTTCCTGTTCCTGATACAGGCTTTAATATGTATTGGTGTTCTCTTGGTGAGTGAGTGGATGAGGGTATCTGGATTGTAAAGTTTGTTAGCTGACATAAAGTCACAGATTTTACAGCCATTCTTACCAGTTCAGTGAATACTTCGGATGCCTCTTCATGGTGCATTCCAGCTAATGATCTGGTATCTGTATTCCAATACACAGAGAGTGATTCCAAACTGGCCAACTATAAATCTATTAATACACTCGACTGAGCAAATGTATAGGTCCTTACTTTATTGATCGTATTCGAGTGTTCACTGATGAACTTGGCTTCCCAGTTCCCATCAGTTGACAGGGCGCTCAACTCTTTCAATGTGATACCAGCAGCAAATAAATGGCCTGTATCTGAAATATGATCTTCATATCTAATGTGGATATTCTTCATAGTGAACTGCAGATTATCAATGATCTTCGTCGTCAGTTGTGCCAGAAACCCATCATTTCCACTCTCATTCTTCTGATCAGGTTGCTGTTCTTTGGTCGACTCCAGCATTTCAGCCGTAGATAACTTACGCTGTTTCATCTGTTGTAATCGCTCTTCCTCTTCCTCTACTGTCACCTAATGATAAGCAATGGTTGGAGTATGGATATAGGATACACATAAGCTGATATTTACAGATAACTCGTTCTTGGGCTCAGCCAATAGGTAGACATGATCAATAATCACTTTCACAGGTTCCGTCCTTAGATTGGCCCAGGGAATAATAAGTGTCAGTTCACCCAGATATCCTATTGAGTTATGTCAGTCCTTTGTGGTGAATCTGTCGTTTCCTTTTCTCACCTTCAGATACATTGATAGGAAGATCGAGTTTATCGAGTGCATCTCGACGTAACTTCAAATCACGAAGATTCACCTCACCTAAATTGAACATTGAGTGATGTTGACTGATCGTTTCTACATGAACTCACCTTTCCACATTCCTATTTTGAGTTGGTCATAATTCAGATTAGAGACATAGTTCTTTAGGAATCTATTTAGAATAGACGCAACAAGTGTTTCCAACATTATGAATAAAGAAGGACAGAACAAGTTTTATTCCGCTATAAGCGTCTATTATATAGAATAATATCTACACACGTGATTTATTATTCTAGGTCTAAACAGCTCTTTATGTGTTTCTTCCAGTTAATGGCTTAATGTATTTAGCATGGTATGGGGGAACACCGGTACTGGCAGGGGCTTGAAGAAGAGTATCAAAGTAGGCTAAAAAATAATGGGTGAGTATTCAATGGATGTTTAATGCACTCACATCTATTTTTTTATGCATGATTGAAACTCACGTTGATAGATGTCACCGTCATATTTGGCTATGGGTGCTTTGAGAATAAAGTCAGGTAGACCAAATCCATCTGTTAATCCAACTACTTCATATCTCATCTCTTTGCAGATCTAAAAATAAAAGGGGGAGGTTGTATTTAGAATAGGCCAAGTGATTATCCTTTTACTTTACCTTCAAGTAGACTTTTTCGATGTTCTTCATATGAGCAGCAGTCAAGAAACCTTCCATAAATCCTTGATCACCGAATGTGCGAAGAGCATGTAAGCCCCATAAGCGAGTCATCTTGTTCATGACGGCGAAGACAGAGGGGTCCAGATTGGATTCGGCCTTATTTGAGAATTTGCGGGCATTATCTGAGAACAAAAATGCAGCACAGTGAAGTTCGGCCACTTTAACAGATTCAAGTAAGAGATCATCGTGCTTGGATCCTGCATCCAATGCATCTTGTAGACTTTGAAGCTATTGATGTAAGGGCGTTTAGTAAAAGCTTGGGTATTGTAAAGGTAATATAGTTACTCTTTTCACTGTAATAGTATATAATGCATTCTGGATGATGCTCAAATCACAGTTATCCACATCAGTTAATGACCAGGTCTGTGCCTTGAGTAATTCCTTGGCATCTTTGAGATAATTAGAAGAACTATGATTGTATTTCAATTCAGGGAAACTGTCATATTTGACTACTTGCTTCATTCTATAGAGTAAGTAACTAGTAGCCTGTTGAAGCAACACCACATTATCACCACCACCTGTAGTGATGACACCCCAGTCACCAATAAGACTTCCAAGACCATTGTAAGAGGAGTAAGCATGTCCACCACAACAGCGACGACAGATCTCGAGTATTTCAGTACAATAAGTACCTGCTAGACCCTTTAATGAGGCAGACATACAGTGCATATCACCCATATGATTCAGATAGACAATAGGATCCATCTCGCCACCAGCGGTCAATACTTCGAATTGGCTGCCTGTTGTGTCGAATGCATTCTGTACCATATACATAAAGGAAATAGCAGGCAGTAACTTTACATAATGTGATTGATAATCCATGATCTGCTGATTCTTATTACCCTGTCTACGTACTACTCCATACCGAGTAGCAATCGTCAGCGCTTGACTGGTCAAGATCAAAGCGATAAGCACCAAAGAGATTCTTTCAGGAATGAGTGTTGCATACATGACAGCTGGATTGGGAGCAGGTTCATAATTACCCTCTCTGTCTATGCTCACCCATTTACTAAGCATACGTGTTCTAGGAACTCTTGTCTGGCGGAACTGAATCCAGCCATTATCTACTCCTTGATGTCCTACCTTAGAACCAATGTCACCAGCTTGTATATCAGGCATCAGTTCACCTGTGTTTCTATCACGTAACTGAACTATGAACCAATTCAGACCCACATTCTCTCCATTGACAATTGTCTGAGCAATGACTACTGTGTGTGTGGCTGCATGACCTGCCATACCAATCCACCATTTGGTAGATGTTACAGTGGGTGAATCAAGAATAAACTCGTCTCTCTCAACATCAAAAGTGGCTGTGGTTTCAATATCTCTCAAGGCAGAGCTATGGCCTAATTCAGTCTGATAATTGATGTTAGTGTACAGAAATGTCAAATGGGTGAACACAAAAATTTACCATGGAGAAACAACCAATGACCTGGAATTCATCAATCAATGGAACCCATTCTTCTTGCTGTTCCTTATTACCTAACATCTGGATGACATTACGGAATAAGGAGTCATGGACACCAATACGAAGACCAAAGCTCTCTGAATATATCATTACAGCATTACTGATCTCATAGAACTGGTCTCTGCTACCATCGCCTGCCAAGTGTAAAGTAGCCATACGATGGATTTGACCCATTGTACTAATAACAGAAAATTAGACCAATAATCAGACTGTCCTATTCACTCTCTTATCTTACAATTCTCTCATCTCGTCCCGATCAAACTCCAAGATATTTCTGGGTGGTTGAACAACAAGGTCAGGATCATTCTTGATATATTCATAGGCTGCTTGCTGTGTATAGAAAATAAGACATCTTTGTTACTCTTCACAGTCATCTTATAGATCCACTTACCAGACGGTTATATTTATCTTCTCCCTTTGCCCATAAATGACATAGTTTGGTAATATCAAAGGATGCAGCTGCTCTTTCTCTGGCCATATCCACTGGTGCAGCCAGAGACATAGAAGAAGGGGTCACATTCAACTGTGATTTCAGTTGATTCAGACGCTCGAGGGCCTTGCTGGCATTAGGGTCCTTGGATGATTGTAACGGAATAGTCATGATAGAAGATAAGAGTGGGTTCTCCCTGGAACTGAGGATGGGGAAGGGGTTATTATACACGCACAAAGCGGTTGTTGAATAAAATACTCAAAATAATTATCTTATGAAAATGAACCCCACATCCATATTTATTTCCCATCATAAGTTGTATTTGCCATTTAGGGAGCATAAGTAATCTGTAATTCATCTCATTCTTAAATGGGAAGTATTCATTATTTATTGGTGCTTTTATTGAACTATTTTCACTTATATCAAGGGAATAGTGCAAGATAATCATCGCTTCTGGTAACTGTCCTGTAAAGAATATTGCACTGAGATTGAATAATAATTCTCATGCTAAATGGCCATTGTTATGAAGCGATATCAAATCCATGAAGTACTTCACTCACTCAACCTTATTCGAAATAGGATAAACTATCATAAAGTACTGAAAAGACGTGTTTATTTATTTATGAAAGAACTTCTCCTCTCAATTAACGTTACTTTACTTGATTAGCAGAATCAGCCACGAGTTATCTGATTCCATCACCTTGATACCCTGACCCTTAGGTTGTGTTGGATATTTATGTAAAAGATAACCACGGCTAACCCATCCTCAATGCCTATCTATTTGGAGCAGTAGGACCCTTTCCTACACTATAACCACTAGTATCAACTCTTTACATGATATCACTGTCATACGCTTCTTTTCTATTTGGTTGATTGTATTCAGGTGGTTGCTTGAGTGAGTGTTAAATCCTAACGCAGGAATGCCTAACAACAGGTGCTTCACAATGACAGTAACAACAGCTGGAATAGGAGATAAACACTGCAAATGAAGTGCACCAATAATAAGTGTATTTTTATTATCAGATGAATATCATTAAGAAAAATGACTCGTTAAAAAAGGGTCTCATGAAAATATTAAATGGTAGGGGTTCTTTACTTTTTCATTGGATAATTCATAATATAAATATAATTAACTCTATTTCCACCCCTTTGCTCCCCCTTTCTTCTTCTTCTTATTAATAAATAAAAATGCCCTTGAAACTACTCACTGACTTTGTATCTTCATTCATTAAGAAGTCAGATTCTGAGATAACATTCGACAAAGAACAGCTTGATGCATATAAACAAGAAGCATATAAGCAAGTGGATGAGAATGAAAGGTGGGAACTGCATCAACACCAGCTAGATCACTGGCAGAATCAGACACCCGTATTTGAGTCATTCCCAGATGTGGATATTAAGGACTTCCAACTAGTGGAGACACTAGGTAACATACTCAGAATACAGAATAGATGGTATGACTCATACATCTTTTAGGCACAGGCACATTTGGTAGAGTCTGGTTGAGTAAACATAAGAAAGATAAGAAGTACTACGCCATCAAGGTATTGAAGAAGGCAGACATAGTGAAATTGAAGCAAGTAGAGCATATCAATTCAGAGAGACAGGTGTTATCCCAAATAAATTTCCCTTTCATCGTACAACTGTAACTAGGATGGTCACCTATAGATTATGGGCAGTCACTGACACTTGTTTGTTATAGATACTGCACATTTCAAGATCACACTCACCTGTTTATGCTCCAGGAATACGTGATCGGTGGTGAGTTATTTAGACATCTCAGGAGATCAGGCAGATTCTCCAATGACACTGCCCGATTTTATGCAGCAGAGATCACATTGGCATTGGAATATCTCCATTCAAAGGACATTATCTATCGTGACTTGAAACCTGAGAATATATTATTGGATCACCGAGGATACATTAAGGTGACAGATTTTGGATTTGCTAAGAAGGTGGTAGACAGAACATGGACATTGTGTGGGACACCTGAATACCTGGCACCCGAGATTATACAGAGTAAAGGACACAGTAAATCAGTTGACTGGTGGTCATTGGGTATTCTGATATTCGAGATGATGGCAGGATATCCACCCTTTTATGATGACAATCACTTCGGCATCTATGAGCATATTCTGGGAGGGAAAGTGCAGTACCCCAACTACTTTGAGAGTACAGCCAAGGATGTGTTGAAGCGCCTGTTGACAGTCGACAGAACTCGTAGACTAGGTAATCTCAAGGGAGGAGCAGAAGATGTGAAGAGACATAAGTGGTTTCGTACTACTGATTGGCATGGATTATTGAATAAGACAGTCAGGGTAAGATGGAGATGGACACTACATGCACCCTTACTTACATAGCCACCCTTTGATAGGCTCCCTTAATACCTGCCCATTCAAATGATTTTGATACCAGTAATTTTGAGAAATATCCTGATGAAATATTACAAGAACAACCTAAAGGTGATCCTTTCCGTGATTTATTTGCTGACTTCTAACCCTATTCTATTTTCACTACTAAAGTAACACGTTCATTTTACATTCTTTATTATTGTCATCCTTTTGCTCTGTTCAGTCGATAATAAGCAGAGTGAAAAAGAAAAAAAAATACCCATTTTTATTTTTAATTCCCCTTTCTCTTCTCTTCTTTTATTCTTATTTGTATATATAATAATCAACTATATAAATATACACATCTTCCATAGATATAGACAATAAACAGCATATTCAGATATCTATAGATATACACACACTTATGATTCTTCTCTAACTGTATATATTCCCATATATACACACCCACTCTATCACCATAGCAACCATTAATAATCAATCTATATATATAGAAACATTCTACATAAACAAATAAATTCTCATATATCCATCTCTCTCAACCCTTTCTCTTTGCTTTCAATGCCTCCTCACTACCCAGTAGAATCATTCCAGACGAAAGAATGGGCATCTGCCACCATTGACCATCTATTTACTGACAATGATCCTGTATCATTTGAACCTTATAAAAGTGTCTATTATAACATCACATCAGCCGATATGAATACCACCCTTCCTCCTGTCCGTCGATCTCTGTCCACATTAGAATCAACAGAAAGACACTCATACATGGGAAGACCCTATCCCAAGTCATTGCAGTCAGATAACAGCACATCTACCACAAGCACCACCTCGAGTACTATCAGTAGTAACAGTGGCCATTTCTTACCCAGTTATTCAATCTCAGCACCCAGTCTATTAATGACACCACCACTCAATCGATCCTTCTCTGCTCGTCTCAAGAGAACATTGAGACCAGACAGATCTATCCTCGGTAACAGGATGCTCTCGTTCAAAGAGAAAGAAGGCATCGAGATCTGGAAAAGGACATTTTGTGACTATCTGAATGAGACAAATAAGGTAAGTGGCGTGTGTGTGGGGAAAATAAAGAATATGATATTGCTTATTTAATATGTTATCCCATTAGGTAGAAAGATCAACACCCTCACCTGTTCTGTCTCAATTCATCTTGAATGAATTAGTCACCACAGAGATCACTTATCTGAAGCACTTGAGAATTATAAAAGATGTAAATAGTAAATAATAACATACACTCAGAGGGATAACGTATGATCTTTCTTCTTGCAGGTATTCATGGATCCCCTGTTGGAAGCAGCCACTGCATATCCTAGCCCATTAGTCAATTTAAGAGATATTCAGGCCATCTTTGCCTTTATTCCTGAACTCATCGTACTCTCATCTACCCTTGTAGACAGACTGAAGCGTACACTCTGTACCACAGAGACAAAGGAAGTGCATTGTTCATTTGGAACTGTGTTTCCCGAATTAGAAAATTGCTTTGATATCTATATTGGCTATGCTGCTAACTTCTCCAAGCAGAAAAGAAGCATTGCCCGGGCAGATCGAAGTGTGGTTTACAGACAACTCATACAAGTGAGTATAACAAGTACAATTAGATAAGCATTGTACTCATCTCTACTCACAGGATTCACAACGTAGAAAAGAGACCAATAGGATGGGATTATCTGATTATATGATCGCACCTATTCAAAGAATAACACGATATGGACTACTATTGAAAGGTAATGAGGAGAGACCAACCATGTTACTCAGTTACTCATTCCAACCCCTATAGATCTCATCAAGCACTGGGATATCAACCACCCTGATCACTACACTATTCAGAGAACACTCAAATGTCATCTCGCACTTGCTCATGCCATGAATGAAATACAAGGAAAATAAAACGGATACCCACTTTTTAAAAAAAAACAGTAATCATAACAAGAAGAAAAAAAAAGCCACTACGTATTTATTTATTTTTCAAACCTTACCCCTCCCCCTTTATTTTAATACACACTTTAATCATTTATACACACACACACACTTCATTTTAAATAAACACACCTGATGTTATCATTGACAAGTCGCCTGTTTTCAACCTATAAACGACCACTCAGAGTATTAGGCATCGAGACTTCATGTGATGACACTTCAGCAGCCATAGTCACATCGGATCGTGAGATTCTGGCAGAAGTAGTGAAGGGACAACAGGAACTGCACGAACCCATGGGTGGTATCGTGCCTACTTTGGCCAGTAAAGGGCATTCTCGTAACTTACCTTGGGTTATTTGTGAAACCCTTGACCGTGCTTCTTTAAGGATAGACGATATTGATGTGGTTGCTGTCACTCGTGGACCAGGCTTACCTCCCTGTTTACCCGTTGGATTAAATGCGGCCAAGACATTAGCTGCTGTTGCCAAGAAACCGCTGATAGGAGTCCATCATATGGTAAAAGAATGAAAAGAGAAGAAGAAGTACACGACGATGTTTAACACGTATAATTAGGAAGCACATGCTTTGACAGCTCGATTAACAAATCACCCTGCACCTGAATTTCCTTTTATGACTCTACTGATTTCAGGTGGACATACCCTTTTATTAACAGCCAATGAAATAGGGAATTACAACGAATTGGGGTCCACGTTAGATAATGCAGTGGGTGAAGCCATTGATAAGACAGCAAGAATGTTACAGTTGGATTGGATTAAGGGCAGAAGAGGTGGACCGGGTGCTGCCCTGGAAGAAGCAGCCAAGAGAGGCGATCCTGCTCGATTTTCCCCGTATCTGTCTGTGCCTATGTTACAGCGAAACAAGTCCACTATTTCTTTCAGTTTCTCAGGGTTGAAGTCATCGATTGGGAGATTGGTGGAGATCGAGAAGAAGGTGGATGTCACTCAACAACAGGATGTGGATGATATGGCTGCTGCATTTCAGTTGGTATGCATACAACATATAGAACAGAAATTGACCCTTGCACTCGAGTTGGAGTTGAAAGTGAATAAGAAACCATTGTCTTCATTGGTAGTGAGTGGGGGTGTGGCCAGTAACCAGTTCTTTCGATCGAGGTAAAGTTGTGAGTAAATATATAGTATACATACTCAATCTCTCTCCGTGTATCTAGACTGGAGGCATTGGCTGCTTCTTATCATCTCCCACTGATATGTCCTCCCCCTGTTCTCTGCACTGATAATGGTGTCATGATTGCATGGGCTGGACTGGAAAGATACCAAGCAGGATTAATGGATGATTATACCATAACGACATTACCCAAATGGCCTCTCGAGTCACTCAAATATAGAAACACAGACTAGAAACAAACAAACACACTAATTTATTACATCAAGGGGAATAATATCCATGATCCTATCTTCATTTCGTATATATCCATTCATCTCATCTTCCCTCGCTTCATCCATGACTCTCCAATTAGGAGATTCCTGCTTCTTTAACCAATTGAAATCCTCCATTTGATCATAGTAATTGGGTGCATCCTATTCACACTCATATGTAAGCATGTGCGTTTCTAATATAAAAACTGAACTTACCGATATATTGTATTTTCCCACTTGAATCTTATTTGAGTCTTCAATGATGGGTTTACTTGTAACATGTAACAGCATATCAACATGATGAGCATCATGCATACGTAACTAACAGAACCAAACATTAAGCAAATCATTGTGTGTGTGTGTGTGTGTGTGTGTATCTCTCTCTTTTACCTGATGACATCCAACCACCAATATCGAATGACTCAGCCCATACATCAGAATAGATCCATCAATGGCTCCACATAAGATAACACATCGAGTGACATTCTTGATATGGATGGCTGATATCTTGATATGATCATCTTGTAATAAGATCACACAGTCCTCTAGATCAGACAAGAGGACATCCACACTCTGGTGAGTATCAGATACTTTGTCTTTAATTGACAAGTGGCATCCTTTTGTCTGTTTGAATAGAACAGTGGCTTCATTGAGGTAATCAGCTTCGGCTTCTACTGTTGGTGTCACTGGAACAGGTGTAGGTTTGGGTGTCTTCTTACGTGACTTGAACGAGAACTTGGGTTTAGGCTGTAACTGCGATTGAGTAGTGTTCAATCGATCCACCAGTTCCTTCAGTTGCTTTTTATTAATAGAAAAGAGGTTGGTATAGGAAGGGGATAGACATATGTTTATTGTTTACCAAAGAGAATTGACGTGCATCATAAGAGGGAATAAAGTCAGTTGCCTTGGTGACCTTCTTCTCGAGCTGATTTATTTGTTGTAACAGTTGATTGAAGTAAATGGGTAACTCTGTCTTGGGTAAAGTGGATGCTGTTTCTATATTATTCTCTATTCCTAAAAGTAGTGTCAATACATACACTCTCTTCTCTTATTCACTGTTCTCACTCTGCTTCTCTTGTTTGAACTCAAAGAAGAAGTCATTCGATGCTTCCAATGCTGTCTTCTCAGTCATCAATGAATAGAAAGTTGGGTGGATAGGGGGACAACTGAGCCTGAAACGAATAAAATATGGTTTTGAACTTTAAAGTAGATGGTTGTAATCCAAATTTATTACCTAACACACCCTTAATAAGGGTCTATTGGGAAAGCATGAGATGAAAAAATAAAATATCAAACAATAGAATGATCAAAATACCCGTGTTTGATGGCTGTGTTTCCCTTAGCAGTTAAATCAACTGATTGGGTTATTCTCATCCAAGACCCTTATTATAAATAAACTCACTTCTTCACTCACTCTTCTTCTTCTTCTTTACTACTTATTAACCAACAACAACAGAAATGAGATTAGTTATACGTGAGGATAGTGAAGCCATTACAGACTATGTGGGTAAGTTTTAAAATGAGAATGATTCTTCTTTACTGTGTCTAATCACCTTAGTTGTAGCCAATTACATAAACAAGCGTATCAAGCAATTTGCACCCTCAGAAGACCGTCCATTTGTACTGGGATTGCCTACTGGTTCATCCCCTATTAATATCTATAAGTTATGGGTGGAAATGTACAAGGCCGGTGAGATGAGTTTTGAGCATATTATTACATTCAATATGGATGAATACGTAGGATTACCCAGAGATCATCCTGAATCCTACCACTCTTTCATGTGGAAACATCTGTTTATGCATGTGGACATCAAGCCTGAAAATGTTCATATCTTGGATGGTAATGCAGATGATCTAGATGAAGAGTGTCGTCAGTATGAAGAAGAGATAGCCAAAGTAGGTGGTATCGAGCTCTTCTTGGGTGGAATTGGACCCGATGGGCATATTGCATTCAATGAACCAGGATCTTCTTTGACCTCTCGTACTCGTGTCAAAACATTGGCATATGAAACCATTATTGCTAATGCTAGGTTCTTTGGAGGTGATATCAATAAAGTACCCAAACTGGCCGTTACTGTGGGCGTGGCGTAAGTAGTAATATAAGGGATAGTGGGATAAAAATGACTGAACATTTCAATAGAACTGTAATGGATGCTCGTGAAGTCGTGGTAATCATTTCGGGTGCACATAAAGTAAGCAAGACAGGATCACAAGCATGTACTACTATTCTCTTATTATTTTATCTATTAATAGGCCATTGCACTTGCCAAATGTATTGAAGAAGGTGTTAATCATATGTGGACCGTATCCGCCCTTCAGATGCATCCTAGAGGATTGGTAGTGTGTGATGAAGATTCTACTTTGGAATTACATGTGAAGGTAATATTTTGAGAAATAATATAGGATGACTGGGATTATTTTAACACTTGTTTATACTTAGACTGTGAAGTACTTTAAGTCGATTGAACATGTTCAACAGTCATTGATTGGTTTCGAGAATCTCTCATTACAGGGTGGCGTGAAACAGATAAAGAAATCTAACCCTGGTTCCAGAGCTGAAACACCTGCTGAAGTATCCGAAGCAGAAGAGGAAGAAGAGTAGATTTATATATTGAATTCAACACATAATCATACACACACGTACACACACACGCACACGCACACGCACACACACACCCACACACAATGTATATAGAATTACAATTTTATATCCTTAAGTAATAAAGTGCATTCCACTACACTCATGTTTATGACCTTTTATTGACCAAATAAGAGAATAAGGTATGGCATGTTTGATTGCCTTAATCAATCCACGATCCTTATCATAATGTCAGGTTTACTTTTCTTACGTGATACAGGCCGTGTCCTCTGTTTCTGATTGGTATATTTCATGGCAGGTGGTGATTTATAATCAGTAAATCCATACGCCCAGTTAAGTTTGGTCATGATTCTGATGAGATGTTTATTGACCTTGAAGGGTTTAGGTTGTATAGGGCTACGACAGATAAAGCATTGTGTCATCTCACTCTTAGCTAGACAGTCTGAACAGCATAGATGTCCACATGGATGAGTTACAGGTTTCTATTAGGGTCAGAATGAATACAAGTGGGTAATCCAGTGTATACTGTAATTTACCTGGATGGGCTTCGAGCAGATATCACTAGGACAACTCAAGGCTGTATCGAATAAGAACTCTAGGAACTCATATTCAGACCAGAATGTCATCTTCAATATCTCATCCCACACCCTCTTTGTAGCTTTATCCTTCTTGATTAACTCATGAATATCCTCAGGTATCTCATACTTCACCAGCTGCTTCATGTCTCTGGGATCAGGCTCTATCATCCTCAATCCTTTCTCTTCTCGTATCTTCTTACTCACTGATATCCAAGATGGTAGTTCAGGGTCATCTCTTCTCAATAGGAATTTCCACACACGATTCTTTGTGACTGAATCTATAGTGAGCAGTGTGAGTTCATATGTCATCCATTGCATGCATCTAAGTTTTACCAGTAGTGGGCCAGTATTTGACTAGTTTATAGAGCCCATCATATCTGTATCCTTCTTCTGGACTGTACTTACTCCACTGTGTTCCTCTGCATACACGAATAGGCTGGCTATTCTTCCAATTATATGCTTTAATTCCTGTTTTTGAATCAAGAGGAGCATCACATGTCAAAGCAAGAGCAGTGTTAAATTCATTCAGTGGTGGATGTGATTTACGCTTCTTAGTGTTCTCATCAATCATCCCAGTCATTACAAATTGGTATCCATCGTCTGTATCTGTCTGCTCACTTCCATCCCCTATTAATAATACTGACGTAGCACCGTTCTGTGATGTAGCAATATGATGCTCTGATCTATGGAACGGTGTGGTTTAGATGACAAAATGGAACAAAGGTAGTAAGAAAAAAGCATACCTATGCACACCCCATCTACAGAGTAATTCCCTTTCTCTCCATAATTGGCCGCAATAGATACCAGGAATACTGCCTACATGATTGGAAGACACTGTACTCATATGAGTGACTCTGTAGTGACGATCATAACAGGATAATTACCAAATTCATGACATTCAGTTACTTTTGGGTATATCTGTTTACTGACTACTTTCTTCATGTATTCACCATTACCAACCACAACAGTTGTATCCTTATTATGACAGTCAGGACAGAACCAGTAATCATCGGTAGGCATATTAGATAACCCAGTACAATCATAATGCCAGTAAGTATCACACTGATCACATATCTATAGAATAAATAGTCTGTCAGCCTATATATATATACACACACACACACACACACACAATTCATTGATACTCACTATTGGATCGCCAGTCTTATAATGACATTTCTGACACCCACAATCACAGCATATTTTCGAATTCTTATCATTGTGACAGGTATGACATACAAAATCGCCAAATGGGTCAGACACTGGATCCAAGTGATGACTGTGTGTGTTTGGTTTCTCTGCTTCAATAGACACATATTTCAGTTTACTGGCTCGTCTGATGGGATGACATTGTCTGATATGCACGAGAATGGCTGTCTTCTCTCTTACTCGATAAGTGGATGACAGGTAAGTGAGTTCATTCTTGGTGGTCTTATCTTCCATCTAAATACCAAAAGAGTTATGCGTGTGTATACTCTTCCTATAGGAAAACAAAATAAAATATAAAAAAGAACGTACTATTTTGCCCATGGCTATTAATATCAGTTGAGGGCTGGGAATATTCATGGTTTTCGAGACGAGATCACGGAATGATCGTACTGATTCATGTTTACCCACATGGATGCTGGATATTGACTTGTGTTGACTGGGCATCAGTAGACTCACTTCCATTGTTTATTGGTATAGGAGAGAAAGGGAAATGGAGAAAGAAGAAGGGAAATATGAATTCTATCGTTATGGGAAGTGGGTGGAGTTTGAACTCGTCTACTTTTCGAAAAATAAATCCCCTCCACATCGTCCACTGGAGATCATCATATGGATGTAAACAATAAACAATCACTTAATATAGACAGTGAATACTATGGGTTATGAGTGAGTATATAGGGAGTCATTCATAAAGTATAAGCTGGTGTTCATTAGAATAGGGAGAAAAAAGGAGAGGGGCTTATGATAGCCAATTAGATATAAACAGGTACATTATAGGTGTGTGAGTATGTGTATATATACATATTAAGAATAATCAAATTGATTGTGGTAAGTAATTTCTATATATGGTTGTACTCAAGTGCACTCTATTAGTGATTCTGACTCATTACAGTAGTTAATATCATATATGGGTGAATACATCGATTAAAACAACGACATCAAATGCATTGAGGATCGTCTATATTCATATAAGAAAAACAGCAACAGACAAATGAAGGCAGTCAATATGCAAGAGTACTACACAATACCTTGACCCAGCTCATCATCTCGTACCACCACACCACTTATTTTTCTATTTTACAGATCTCTTCATATTTGGAAGCAATCACCTATGTACAGAATCATTGCCTATAGAGATATGGAGAGGTACATTACTCTATATAGTTCATACATTATAGGCATGCAATCAACGACTGGTGTTGTGTTTGGTACTTCTCTATTTATAAATAGATTAATAGTGACACACAAAGAAAAGGTGGTTAGCTTGATTTATCTGGTGATCACAGTCGTAACACGATAAGTTGACATATTCCTTTCGATTGTCCTGTGCAACCATATGTCATCTATAATCATCATGTCAGCTTCCACTGGATGCTTACTGTAAGCAGGTGACTTATAGTTTCCAGTGTAATAGGGGCGTATAAATGAATCATTTGATGAGTAACAAAGTTGGAAAAGACTAGATATTATATGAAACAGTTATATATCAGCTGGGATACACTACATAGTAAATAGAACAAGGGGAAATTAGCATTGTTTTTATCAGCTGGTCTAATGAATATGTTTCTTATTCCATGCCATGCACCTCTCAGTGGGCGTAATCAAACCTTATTGAATATTCAGCATTAATATCAAATTTTATGCTTTCCCTGCTTGAATATTAGAAGAAGTCTATGTCTATGAGTTCAATCGTATTCTTGATTGTCCTAGCCACCTTCAGATAGAGTGTGGATAGTCGACATTAAGATCACTTCCTTGTATGTCATGACCGATGAGGGGTTGAAGTATTAGTATTTTCAGTCAATGTATGCCATGTTTCTCCAACTCTATCTATTTGGGTTGTCTTCTAGACTTGAGTCAAGTGAGCGTAAGTAGTTATTTATAGATCAAATATATTATATGCATGAAAATAGAGACAGTAATTTATATTACAAACAAATATTTATTAATTATAGTTAATGCCCACTACCCTCCTCTTAATACAGATTAAGGTGAATATGATAAGTACAAGTGAGTAGATACAAGTGGATAAGAGATGGATACAAGTGGATAAGAGATGGATACAAGTGGATGAGAGATGGATACAAGTAGAATGTGGATACAATAGGGGAAATAAGCCTTGAGTCTTGAGCCTTGAACCCATCACCTATGGGTAAACATGTTCCTACAAATAAAATGATCAAGCGAGGTTAATCTGCTCTTATTAAACACCACCCCCCACCCCCGATGCATCCTACTTGTAACAGACCCGATGAGCAACCCCGGCCCTCGAAGGTCATACATGGATGAAATGGAAACTAATTCCAGCCCCAAATCTGACATATACCATGAACTGAGTGAATGTATAAATCGTTCCTAGAATAGATGGGGAGTCCACGACTCTTTTACCACAGAGATAAGCCCAATGATACTTGACGACAGAGAGTAAACCTTGATATGGTAGGCCGGTTCCTGATATTATACCCCGAGCTTGCTGACCGAAAATGATTGGCGTAACGTTGACTCGATTTTATGATTTTATATTTTTTTTGTTTTTTTTCTATGTTTTTATATTGTTTTTGGTTTTTATGTTTTTTTTTTTTTTTGTTTTTTTATATGTTTTTATATTTTTTTTTTGTTTTTTTTATATATTTTTTGTTTTTTTTTTTGTTTTTTTAACAATTATGTATATATGTATATCTTATTTTTTTTTTATTTTTTTTGTGTGTCTAAAATAAGAAATAAAATAATATGAGTATTTGATCATCACAATGCAGCTGCATAACATGGAATACTTACATATTTGTCATGATTCTCTCTCAGTTATTGGATCTCTAGCTTTGATTTCTCTTGATGCTGCTTCACTGATTCCGTTTTTGCAGAGTTGATGTGTTGCCTTTTGTTGTCTGTAAACTTCCTGGGAATATGCTTGGTTTTTGTTCATTCGTACCACCTCATCCAGGATCACTTCTAGCATATTACTGATTCTTGCTTCCATCTTTGTTCCTTTAGACTGTCCTCGTCTTCTTCAGAACCTCGTCCTTCCATCCACCTTGTAGTACCCAGAATTACACCTTACTATAGAGAGACTTGCTTTTCTTCGGATCTATTAGATTGAAATGCATGTGAGTTATTTGCTATAGACTAAAGATATTCATGCATGGATACTTACATTTCATCTTTTTGAACATTCCTATTAGAGCCAGATAGAGGATAATCATAAGTAAACCACCAGATACCCAGAGGAGATTGAATGGATTGTGATACAGCCATTTGAGAATCAATTTGCCATCAGATAACCACCAGGAGAGTATATAGAAGCCACCAGAAGAGCAGAAAAAATCCATCAGATAACCACCAGAGAGTAGAGAGAGGCCATCAGATAAAATATAAAGAGATAGAGATGGTTAGTAATTCAATAGTTATTGATGTTCTACAGTAATCATTCATACCTTTTGTAACAAAAAAAGCAAGCTCCATATAGTAAGGGGGTATAAGTAAGACTGGGTAGGGAAAAGGGGAGAGGGAAGGGGAAGAGGCTCCGTTGAAGAGTTGGAGTCCTCTATTGGAACAAAGAGAGAGAAGGGAATACAGTAATAGAGGCTAGAAGTGAGAGCCCGTTTGAGAATGGCAGAGGAATGAACACAAGACATATTCCTTCAGAAGTTACAGACAGACAACAGGGATCAACTCCACGCAGACATCATCACCAGTGAAGTTGAAGCACCAAGAGAGACTAGAGACCGTTTTTTGAGAGAGAGTTTTGGTTTGACAAATATACACTTTTTTTGATTTATGGTTGATATACATATATACAGAATTTTTTTTTTTTTTGGGTTTTCTATTAATAAAAGAAGAATTAGTAAAGGGGTTCCAAGCATTAAGTCTGAAGTGAGTATACTTACATTTTTTTTTTGGTTTTTTTTTTTGATTTTTTGATTTTTTTTTTGGTTTTTCTATCCATGGAGAAGTAGAGTGAGTATAGTGTATGGAAAGGGATTCTTGTTTAGGCATACTTACTTTTTTTTTAATTTTTTTTTGTTTTTTTGTTTTTTTATTTTTTTTTTCTATCAATAGAATAAAGTTAGTACAACAATCTAAAGTGCTTCATCAAGTTGCACTTACTTTTTTTTTTTTTTATTTTTTTTGTGAGTCATTGTTACACCGCCTATCTTCAGCCAGGGCGCCTTTACCAGATGGGAACATCAGAAACCGGAAGGCCATACCAAGCCTTACCCTCCATAGTCAAATAAAATTGGACTTAAACCTGTGGTCCCACCTACCAAGGGACAATTCATACATTCCCCCAATTCATGCCACATATCATACTCAGGACTGGGCTCCCATCCCACTCACATACAACCCCAAGGAAGAACGGACTTGAACACCGTGTCTGCTAATGTAAGTAAGACACACCCACCACTATACGTACCTAGAACCCCATTGGCTGATATATAATTCTACGCAGGTAAGAGAGAAGAAAAGAAAGAGAAAGGGGATAAAAAAATAGGAAGTAGTAGAGAAGAGAATAGGAGATAAGAGTAGATAGGAAGAGTAGGGTAGAGAATAGGGTAGAGAGTAGGAGTAGAGAGTAGGAGTACATACTACAGAGTAGAGAGTAGAGAGTACAGAGTAGAGAGTACAGAGTAGAGATTACAAAGTAGAGAGTACAAGTAGAGAGTGGAATACAGAGAGGAGAGAAAATAGTGTAAGGATACAGAGTAGAAAAAAGAGGAAGGATAATAAAGAGGATACAGTGGAGAGTATGTGAAAGATGTAGGAAAGAGATAGAAAAGAACAAAAGGATGAGGATGAAGGCCTATTTATTACTCTTAGAATTAGGGAAATTGATTACATTTCTCCTATATTTTTATTATGACAATACATATCAAGTAGAATATGACAATAGATTCTGTCTCCATATAAATATTCCTCCCATCCATCCATCTATAGCATACCAATGATATAAATAATTGCATATAGGTTAAATTCTTTTATCATGTAAGGGCATCTACATAGTTTGCATGTCCTCATCATTTTGACTAGCAATGATGCTGTAAGAATCAATGCATATATGCTAACTATATCTACCAATTACCTGTTGGTAGCACAGTGAATTCATAATACATTAAGTAATATCAATTATGTATTCAGTAGTGTGACGCCAGATGGCAAAAGAGGGATATATTATTTATAAGGAGAGGTTACATCTATATTATAGCCTTTGTATTGTAAGATAGTTTTCCCCCTCAAAATGCTAATGATTCTTGTTTTACCAATAACATGCTTGGTAATTAAAATAATTAAAGCACTAATATACTATTGCATATACTCTTATTGAGATACAGACTGTCAACAACCTTTATATCTCAATATCCTTCAAAAAGCAAAATTCACCTGGATGCCTTCTAAATCTATAATGGTATGTGCTCTCAACAAGCAGTGAAGCTATGATAAGTCCTATCCAAGTTAAAGGGGGAAATATTCTTCGGATAAAATTGGTTTTGTTTGTAGGGGATATTAGCCTCTGTTTAATTTGAGTCTCCATGATATATAAAGGGGAATAAAATTAAAAGAAGAAGAAAAAGGGATATGATATGTGTGATAAGTAAGAAAGAATTATACTTATAGAAGTATAAGACTATACCACTACATTGTCGGTGATAGTACATAAGACTAAGGAGTGGAAGACTCAATAATTTCATATATCGAAGTATCATACTCCAAAGAAGCAGATGGTAGATTCTTTGGTGAGTGAGAACGAGTGAGAATAGTGTTGAGTTGGTTAGATGTAATCAAATCTTGCTTGAGATATGACCAAGCTATTGAGTGTTTTGTTATAGTGTTAATGAATCGATTGAATACTGCAATCATTCTGAATTCAAATAATTGAATAAGTTCTAAACTGTATCCCACTCATAAAGGAAGTGTACTTGGAGTCACGGAGGAGTATAGGGTTCAAGGAGCTCAAAGTGCATATTAGCCTCAATGTCATATGACTCAAGAATATCATAGACTGTTGGTGCATGACAATTGCTAACGAGATACTGGAGGTTTTGTGAAAAGGAAAATAACTATCTAAATTGGGCTGGTTTGGAGAGTAAGTGTTCTGATCCTAGAGTGCATATTTGAGATATGTTCTCCACCTCTGCATGTTGGGTAAATATAACCGAAGTCATGGTTGGGCGAAAAGAAGTGAAAGAGTGTCCAAGCTCCTTTTTAGAGACAAAACTGTGACGAGGAACAGGTGTTGAAGATAAATTAGTATTGCTAGAAGATGAAGCAGAAGTGGGAACATCAGATAATGTAACGGGCTTGCGGGGTTGAAGATTATGGTTGAGTAATTTTATGGATGGAGGATAAAGCTGGTAATAGATCTGATAGAAATTACAAAGTACCAACAAGCATTAAAAACTAGATTGATAATAGGTACATTATCATATATTGTACATGGTTGATAGGTTATATTAAAGATAAACTCATTTATATGAAGTACTATCAATCATATTCTATACAGCATTGTTGTTCTGTTATCTCTTTGTTCTTCAGATTGAGTTGAGTGATAGAAGTTGGTTATAATCAACAACTTCCCTTTTTTCAGGCATGGTTCACAATCTTTGTGGTCACATAATAAGTGCTCAAATGTGATAGATAAAGTATAATTATTCAAGGCTATGTGGTATTGCTCTCCTGGAGTCTGATGTCTTTATTTCAATTATAAAAAGAGGATTTCATTGTGTGACATATATTGAATATATATGCAACATTAATATACCTTTCAATGCCAATTTTAGCATTGGGTTCCCTAATGAATCTTCCACGTATTCAATAAAAAAGTCTAGTCTGTGATACTCTGCTTTGGATATATAAAAAGATGAGGTAAAGAATCAGATAAATGTTTAAAGATCCCGAGAGATCATATCGGAGAGTATCTTCTTAAATAGAATCTTGTATAGTGTATCGAATATTGTACTGATGAATGAACCAACCTTGTAGTCGAATGATATAACAAGTCATTATAGAATGTGTTTGTAGGATAAAGATGATTGGTGATGTAGACCGATGCTCTTTAGAAGGTATATTGCCTTCTCTTCGTTATCCATGCTTGACTGTGTCTACTTATGCTGTACCTCTAATGAATGATCTGATATAGTGTACTGCATGATATGGTTACTGGTTTCAGATAGTATCAAGTAATACATACTATATCATAATTAGGACAAATCCTTCAGGGTATAAGTGTGTGGAGTGTAGTCCACACCTTTATATCTCTATTGTTTTCTATTCGGCCAATTCCAAATAATGTTTCAAACGGATCCACCACTAGTCATTTGATAACATCCAGTTCCAACTTTGTTCTTCCCACTTTGGATACTCTATACTATATATGCCCAAGGTCTATATATGTACAGATGGTCTATTAAAATCTTGGACATCCCGATTAAAAGCAGGTAGATCAAACTGACATGAGAACTCGTCATCTTGAACGAAGATACTATGGATTGATGATATACAAAGAGCAAAGGAGCTTCTGTGGCAGGCATCTTTCCGGATGATTTAGTATCACAAAGTACACATCCTTGACCAAGATGATGTTTTTTATTTTATCTTATTGAAATATTTAGGTTATGACATTACAGATGACACTTTACTGTTATTGAGAAATCAATCATATCCAGATATTATCCCTGATTTGATACCAACATAGATTTGATTGTTTAAATGGCTTGCTCCCTAATGGATCGGTGGGTTCAGGTTACAAATTACATCCTGTGAATTTAATTGTAGATGCTTTCTTGGGAAAAGATCACCCATTCGCACCAGATATCCCTATTCTATTAATTCAATTTAAAACGACCAATAAACATACGATGAAATAGATAAAAGGCCAATAATAATAGCATATGCATCAAGCCAATAAAATACCAAGTAAGTATACTATGACTTCAACTCAACAGATAGTCAAGAAGAATAGTTATTTTTCATTTTCATTTAGTATTAAAAAAAAACCCACTACTAGCTGAGAGGGTGGAGAAACTGACCTTTTACGGCCGTTTATCTCTTTACTCAGCCGACATGCAATTCATATTTACGTGCTGAACTAGTCATCAGTCATTTACCATAAGCACGGGGAAATAGGACGGACCTCTTTTTTGATAAGGCTGAAAGAGGTAAACAGCCACTTTGTTATAGAACTTTTTCATTTTCATTTAGTATTACCATTACTAGCTGAGAGGGTGGAAAAACTGACTTTTTACGGCCGTTTATCTCTTTACCCAGCCGACATGCAATTCATATTTACGTGCTGAACTAGTCATCAGTCATTTACCATAAGCACGGGGTAATAGGACGGACCTCTTTTTTGATAAGGCTGAAAGAGGTAAACAGCCACTTTGTTATAGAACTTTTTCATTTTCATTTAGTATTACCATTACTAGCTGAGAGGGTGGAAAAACTGACTTTTTACGGCCGTTTATCTCTTTACCCAGCCGACATGCAATTCATATTTACGTGCTGAACTAGTCATCAGTCATTTACCATAAGCACGGGGTAATAGGACGGACCTCTTTTTTAATTATCTAGCTGAGAGAGGTAAACAGCCGACTTGCAATATCATATTAAAGTGCTGAACTACACCAAGTTGATTACCATAAGCACTGAAGAAAAAAAAAAAAGAAAGTGGAAAAGAAAGTAAAAAAGGGGGGTTAATATAGTTTTTGGAATCATTTTCTTGGTATGAGGGAAGGGCAGTCAAAAGAGGATAGATAAGGACTGGTTATTACTTGTATAGATGGGATCGGCATCTTGTATCAAGTGAACAAGGTTATTGTTCAATGAAGTAAGTGTATCGTATGGCATGTCCTCTATAACCATCTCTTTCCCACACAATCAGTAATATCAGTTAATAAAGGGGTGCTTATTACCCTATTCTCAATCCTCTGTATATTGAATATCTCTTACGCTTTAATTAATTTGACATATCGGGTACGTCTCATACCCATTTGTTTATTTACTCTTCAGCCTGCAAACCAAAAAATTAAAGTTGATTTACCCTTATATGGCATACCCTATCTGTAATAGAACAGTATGTTATCCCACTGTAATCAAACTTTATAGAGCATGTCTCCTATAGTTCCTCCATCTTTACAGATTTTACAGTCTAATATCTTCATTTACTCTTTCAGCTAGCCAGCCCAAAAATGGATTTGACCTCCCACCTTATGTGGTACATAACATTCGACAGAGTTCCCTATTCCTTTCTTATGCCAAATATGGTATATTTCTTACATTTAAATTAATTTTACTTACTGGGTTCTCGTACCCATATGTGTTTTAATCTACAGTCTCGTTAACCATTTATGAAATTTGGGATCTACTCAATACGGCATACTCTGCCTGCATCTAATTAGAACATATAACTGCATCTTCCTCAAACCAAATTCAGGATGCCTTTTATGGTTCAATTGACTTTACGAATTGATACTTTCTTCACTTAAGTGTCTATTTAGATGACCAGAGATAGGATCTGCTACTCACCTAATATTGCATGCTCTACCTGCATCAGGATAAGATATCCCATCTCAGACGTAAACATCGAGGCCTTAAAACTTGATTATTACACTCAGAATAGGCTTATCACTGATTACTATGATTGAGTATGAGAGGAGGGGAAGTATATACATGCAGATCTTCCAACATTATAAGTTATCAAATAAAATAGAAAGTGTAACACATGGTGGAAAGACTCTCGTATATGGCAGGTTCACCTACACAATGATCTGGCAATAATCAGAAGCAAAAGAATACAGAGATGATGATATATATATATTTGAGAGCTGACAGGTGAATATGTTTAATATGCAATCAGATCATACGTACACACAAAGGGAAAGCCTCTTCAATAAGAGACAGCCAGCATAGTAAGAGCAATCAACTTTTGAATAGTCAATTGATTTGGGTAAAGTGATATTATGTAGCTGGTATCATGATGGAAAGATTTGATCCCATGAAATATATGTACCACACAATTTAATTACTGTTTAGTCATCTGCTATGTTGATGTTCACTATAGTAGATAGTAATCCGTATAGTTTACAGTCTTTATTCATTAAATACGATCTCTCACCTAATAAGAATCTCATATTTATCGGACCCATAATCATCCATCTTATTGTCTGTGACCAACTTCGAATTTTTTGTTCTTAAGAAACAGGAATTACCTAAGCCACTCAAAAAGCGAAGGCCATGTCCAGAAATGTTCTGAAAATAGACTCATTACTTGTGTACAAATACATCTCAACTTGGGAATTTCAGAGTCAATTTCATGTAAGAACCGAGCACATATCTCTATTCGGGGGAACTGAGGACATCTTTTATTGGGAGCACAAAGACATTCCTATTTAACCAAGCATATAATCCTCACTTGGTCAAAATGCACATTGAACGAACTCAGTCATTTGTTATTTATATAGAGTAGAGATTTACACAGAGTAGAATTATTGAGGTAGAGTGGCAGAGTATATAGTTGGATAATTGTAGTAGATATTGATTGGAGATGTAAGTGAAGAAGATAGGGATTATAATAACGAAGTACTGATGTGTGTACTATGGAATTCACAATTACAACCCAATCCTGCTCTCTGGTAACACTGAGTTTCAATAACAGATAATAAGGGCTGGCTGCTACAGCTTGATCTCACACACGAATCATAAATTCTCGCTCTATTGTAATGAAGATCACTCCTTCAATGAGTTCTAATGTACCTACCCAATCTCCATTTATATACTGTCTTATCATTGGATAAATCAATCATCGGGCATGTCACTTCCGTCTGTTGCACTGATTTGTATATTTCATTGTTATCCAGTAACCAGATACAATTAATCCAATCAAATTATTCATATTTGACTGAGTCATAGGAATAGAGTCCAGTGTCACTGTATATCAAGTGAGTCGAATCACACTCATATTCTTCCCCGGGTAATAAATATGAAAAATACAATAGTACTCATTGAATAATAGAGGTAGGTGTCTACTGCTTCTTTGATAATAATATATGCAATAATGGGAGGTGTAAGATTGAGAGCCCTAAAAATATAAATGAGATTTATTTCACCTGGGTTTGAATAATTATAATAATCTTTAATTCCCTCGCCCATATTCTTGTCACTCTTGCTTTTTCTCTTATCCACTGGATACTTATCACCACAAACAACACTACAGACACATATTATTAGAGTGTAAATAGGCATTGGAGTGAGTTATAATATGATGCACAAGAAAGAGAAGGCAAATGTGATTATTAATATTGGTTCAATAGGCTAAATAGTGTATCACTGAACATATGAGAATGCAAGAATATAATTGTATGGAAGAAATCAGTCAATAGATCAAGCAGTTAGCATAACTACAGAAGCATGCAGAATAAGATAATCCCTGTTTATGTTTAGACAGAGAAAAAACGCACCGTGAAGATAGTCCAGATTTAAGTAGAGACCAGCAGATCAAAATGACTACTGTAAGTTACATTGAGAAGTGAAGAGATTAACCAGATAAGACTAATAGATCAAGATAGCCTTTTGCGAATCATGTATAGAACACACCTCAGTAACACTTTTCTGGCAATGGAATAGACTACTGGTATGGCGATACATACCTGATATCACTCAAGAGAGACCACAGTGGAGAGTAATGGATGACAACAGGAGGATAACCTACAGAACCAAGGAGCGCATCTGTTCTCAGTACTTTCTTTTGCAATGGAATAGACTACTGGTATGGCGATACATACCTGATATCACTCAAGAGACACCACAGTGGAGAGCAATGGATGACAACAGGAGGATAACCTACAGAACCAAGAAGCGCATCTGTTCTCAGTACTTTCTCTTGCAATGGAATAGACTACTGGTATGGCGATACATACCTGATATCAATCAAGAGAGATCACAGTGGAGAGTAATGGATGACAACAGGAGGATAACCTACAGAACCAAGAAGCGCATCTGTTCTCAGTACTTTCTCTTGCAATGGAATAGACTACTGGTATGGCGATACATACCTGATATCAATCAAGAGACACCACAGTGGAGAGCAATGTATGACAACAGGAGGATAACCTACAGAACCAAGAAGCGCATCTGTTCTCAGTACTTTCTCTTGCAATGGAATAGACTACTGGTATGGCGATACATACCTGATATCAGTCAAGAGACACCACAGTGGAGAGCAATGTATGACAACAGGAGGATAACCTACAGAACCAAGAAGCGCATCTGTTCTCAGTACTTTCTCTTGCAATGGAATAGACTACTGGTATGGCGATACATACCTGATATCAATCAAGAGAGACCACAGTGGAGAGCAATGTATGACAACAGGAGGATAACCTACAGAACCAAGAAGCGCATCTGTTCTCAGTACTTTCTCTTGCAATGGAATAGACTACTGGTATGACGATACATACCTGATATCAATCAAGAGAGACCACAGTGGAGAGCAATGGATGATAACAGGAGGATGACCTACAGAACCAAGAAGCGCATCTGTTCTCAGTACTTTCTCTTGCAATGGAATAGACTACTGGTATGGCGATACATACCTGATATCACTCAAGAGACACCACAGTGGAGAGCAATGTATGACAACAGGAGGATAACCTACAGAACCAAGAAGCGCATCTGTTCTCAGTACTTTCTCTTGCAATGGAATAGACTACTGGTATGGCGATACATACCTGATATCACTCAAGAGACACCACAGTGGAGAGCAATGTATGACAACAGGAGGATAACCTACAGAACCAAGAAGCGCATCTGTTCTCAGTACTTTCTCTTGCAATGGAACAGACTACTGGTATGGCGATACATACCTGATATCACTCAAGAGACACCACAGTGGAGAGTAATGTATGACAACAGGAGGATAACCTACAGAACCAAGAAGCGCATCTGTTCTCAGTACTTTCTCTTGCAATGGAATAGACTACTGGTATGGCGATACATACCTGATATCAATCAAGAGAGACCACAGTGGAGAGCAATGTATGACAACAGGAGGATAACCTACAGAACCAAGAAGCGCATCTGTTCTCAGTACTTTCTCTTGCAATGGAATAGACTACTGGTATGGCGATACATACCTGATATCAGTCAAGAGACACCACAGTGGAGAGCAATGTATGACAACAGGAGGATAACCTACAGAACCAAGAAGCGCATCTGTTCTCAGTACTTTCTCTTGCAATGGAATAGACTACTGGTATGGCGATACATACCTGATATCAATCAAGAGAGACCACAGTGGAGAGCAATGTATGACAACAGGAGGATAACCTACAGAACCAAGAAGCGCATCTGTTCTCAGTACTTTCTCTTGCAATGGAATAGACTACTGGTATGGCGATACATACCTGATATCACTCAAGAGACACCACAGTGGAGAGTAATGTATGACAACAGGAGGATAACCTACAGAACCAAGAAGCGCATCTGTTCTCAGTACTTTCTCTTGCAATGGAATAGACTACTGGTATGGCGATACATACCTGATATCAATCAAGAGAGACCACAGTGGAGAGCAATGGATGATAACAGGAGGATGACCTACAGAACCAAGAATCGCATCTGTTCTCAGTACTTTCTCTTGCAATGGAATAGACTACTGGTATGACGATACATACCTGATATCAGTCAAGAGAGACCACAGTGGAGAGTAATGGATGACAACGGAGGATAACCTACAGAACCAAGGAGCGCATCTGTTCTCAGTACTTTCTCTTGCAATGGAATAGACTACTGGTATGGCGATACATACCTGATATCACTCAAGAGACACCACAGTGGAGAGTAATGGATGACAACAGGAGGATGACCTACAGAACCAAGGAGCGCATCTGTTCTCAGTACTTTCTCTTGCAATGGAATAGACTACTGGTATGGCGATACATACCTGATATCAATCAAGAGAGACCACAGTGGATAGTAATGGATGACAACAGGAGGATAACCTACAGAACCAAGAATCGCATCTGTTCTCAGTACTTTCTCTTGCAATGGAATAGACTACTGGTATGGCGATACATACCTGATATCAATCAAGAGAGACCACAGTGGAGAGCAATGGATGATAACAGGAGGATGACCTACAGAACCAAGAAGCGCATCTGTTCTCAGTACTTTCTCTTGCAATGGAATAGACTACTGGTATGGCGATACATACCTGATATCAATCAAGAGACACCACAGTGGAGAGCAATGTATGACAACAGGAGGATAACCTACAGAACCAAGAAGCGCATCTGTTCTCAGTACTTTCTCTTGCAATGGAATAGACTACTGGTATGGCGATACATACCTGATATCAGTCAAGAGAGACCACAGTGGATAGTAATGGATGACAACGGAGGATAACCTACAGA
>JAIXMH010000240.1:0-16290 GCA_025528865.1 Pilobolus umbonatus
GGACACAATTGTCGAATAGTAGAACTCGGTCGTGGTCACTTCATTTATGTTCGGAACAGCCAAAGCCACAGGCCAACGGGTCAAATAATCAATACGGTAAGTATGTACTATTACCAGTAGTAGTAACTTCTAACGGGCCAACAGCATCACAACCAACCAAGAAAAATGGAATAGCAGGGGTCTTGATCGGGCGAGCCAAATTCTTTCGCACAAAGGTAGGTCTTGCTCTCATCTGACAGGTTACACACTCCTTCACAATTTCACGACAGGCTTCAGTCAGCTTCCGATGGTAGATAAAATGAGCACTGACTTGCTCATACAGATGCTTACTACCCAGATGACTCTCTTCATGAACCTGAACCAGCATCTTCCTAACGTTAGCATCATGTAGAATCTGCTTGTCAGTCTTCTTATCATACAAATCGGCTCCTTGAACCTGAACCTTCGCAGCATGTCTTCTGATCTTCTGTTTCACAACCTTTGTGGACTCTGCAGGGTACTGCCCATTCAACAGGTAATAGTATATAGCCAAAAACCAAGGGAACTGCATTACACCAAGATCAATTATACTAAGCCACAGGAGTACCCAGAGAAACGAGTATTGTACGACCACGTATAGAGTATTAAATAATTAGGTCAAATAAAATAAGATGAAAGTCTTTTCTTTTATTCAAGGACTTGTAATATGTGAGTGTAAGTAAAAGTAAAAATATAAGGTGTAAAAATAAAAAGTAAAACTATAAAAGTGAAGTTTACGTGTGATAGATCCCTCTCCAAAAATGAGAGAGAAAAAAATATAAATATAGGTGATAGCTAATTAACTTCCAGTTGACTAGAATATCTTCAAAAACAAGGGACTTTTTCTTCCCTGAGACTATGGTGGGGGTTCTTCATGTACCGGATTATACCAGATAATCATCTTCCTCTTTGGTTTCCGGAGTCAATAGTCTTGACAGTGAATCAGCTGGATTCAGAACACCCGGCTGATGTTTAATCACAAAATCGTACTCCAACAGACTTGCTGCCCAACGACCTAATTTGGGACTTGGTTTTGACGGTGCCATGATGAATGCTACAGCTGCATTGTCCGTTCTCAGTACGAAGCTACGACCCTTTAAGTAATGTCGGTATTTCTCAACACCCCAGACCAAGGCCAAAGCCTCAAGATGCACAGCAGCATAATTATTTTCAGAAGTTCTAAGTGTTCTGGAGTTGTAGGAGATCACCGTTTCATCTTCATCCGAACCAGTAGGGGATTGTGATAGGATAGCTGAAATACCCTTACCAGAAGCATCGGTAGTAAGTATCTGGACTTGTTCGCGGATGGGGTACGCCAAAATAGGAGCAGAGACTAATGCTTTCTTTAGACATTCATAAGCTTTGATCACCTCGGGGGACCAGACAAACAAAACATTCTTCTTTAATAGAGCGGTCAGGGGAGCAGAAACCGTGGCGTAGTCTTGAATAAATCTTCGGTAGTATCCAGTAGTGCCTAAGAACGACCTCACCTCATCGGCACTCCTTAAAGCCGGGAACTCCAAGATCTTCTGGGAATTATGTACGTTAGGGGAAATACCGGAATCCGAGATCGTATGCCCGAGGTACTCGACAGACGACTTCCCAAACATACACTTCTTGTATTTCAGTTTCAAGTTGGCAGCTTTACACTTCTTGATCACCAGAGAGAGATGGGCACGGTGTTCTTCTTCGGATCGGGAGTAGACGATTACATCGTCTATAAACACATAAATAAACTTGCCAATAAATTCACCAAGCAGAGACATCATCATTCGTTGGTATGTGGCAGGAGCAGAGGTTAAACCAAACGGCATGACCTGAAATTCATAAGTACCAGAGTTAGTGATGAACCCAGTCTTCTCCATACATGTTGTTGCCATAGGGACTTGGTGGTAACCCGAAGCAGCATCCAAGGTAGAGAAGACCTTTGCACCGGAAAGAGAATCCAAGAGGCTGTCAATGATAGGTAGGGGAAAGTTATCCTTGATAGTCATCTTGTTCAACCTACGGTAGTCGATCACCAACCTAAGAGCACCATCCTTCTTCTTCACAAAGAAACAGGGGGAAGACCAAACACCTTTACTCGGGCGGATTATATTCAGTTCCAGCATTTCATTAATCTCTTGTGTCATCTTGTCTTGTTCTTCCCAAGTCAAACGAAACGGCCTTGATTTGATGGGTTTACTCCCCGGTTCTAACACCACTTGGTGTTCGACATTATCAACCCTACCTAGCCCACCGACCTCAACAAAGCAATCTTGGTTCGAGCCCACCAAATCCAAGAGATAACTAGGCACACCATCCAGGTCTATACCATCTGGAGATTGGTCAAGGATTGAGTAGCCACCAGCAGAAACACCAACGTCATCACCGTCCACAGAAAGGACGTCTTCGCAATATGTATTCAAGCTCATGCCAGGCACACCAGAATCAACCATGGAGACACTCACGGCAAAGATCTGATTCACACTCTTAGCAGTGGTGGCAGCAATGCTGTTAAGCATATCCTCGTGCACAGCATAACCTTGGATTTCAACCATACTAGCCCTAGGGTTGGAGATCACACGACCAAAATTGTCCAGCATCACTGAAGTAGGAAAAGACACAATCATATCCGCCATGTTCACCTGTACATTGTACGCCTTGAACCAAGTCATACCGAGAATCAAGTAGTCTTCGACCTGTACGCCCTTGCCCGGATTAGCCTGGATACACACATGCTCAGCTCTCATGTGCCCACCAACACGAACAGGAACATTCACCGATATCTCGCAGGGTTGTCTTCTATATGAATCGTAGCCCATCAGCTGCATCTGGTCTCCGATATACTGCAACTTCAGACGCTTAGCAAGACCTTCGTTCATTACCGAGACAGCAGCACCGCTATCAAAGATACAATCAATGATAAGGCCATTAATGATTACCGGGGCTCTTAGAGGGGCACTACTTCTCATAGCATTCAGGTCATAAGGGTACTCTTCGTAAGATTCCAGAACGCCGTCCACTCGAGAATTATTCTCCGAAACAGAAGAGTCAGATCCTTCTTCCCCGATTGAAGAATCCAGAGATTCGGCACCAGAATCAGAATCGGAATCACTGCCAGAACCAGAACCAAAACCAGAAAGAGAGTTACCATCGTCCCAGTTGGCAACAGCAGTGATGTATCCATACAGCATAGTGATAGCAGATACAAGCCACACATCAATTACAACCCAGAATCCGGTTCTCTGGTAATAGCCTGAGTTCCAATAACAGATGATAAGGACAATCTAAATCAGATAACACTCTAATCGTAACTGATTGTACTAACAGCATGAGAGATCCTTTTACATAACCATGTAATAAAGGCTCACACGATAAGGTACTGCTTATGAGCAATCACTGATAATAGATTACCATCCTAATATCCTTATTGGCTGTAATCACTTGTTCACATACTGATTGTATGTAATCACCTTATCCAAGGTTTGCTTACATACACTTATCCCCAATCCAATTAACTATATAAGAGTACCCGTATTTTGTAATTGTAATAAATAACCTTTTTCTCCTTGGTTGAGTTCTATCGTACTTCACGTATCTTTACCTTTAATTTATATAACCGTTTTATCTTTGGATAAATCATTTTTTACGATAAGTTCTATTCTTTATATACAATTACAAAAAAAATGCAAAACCACTCTTCTGAACAACGCAAGGTGTCGGAAAAAATTTCTAGTTCTGGTTCTTCCTCTTCTTTTGTTGCTTCCACTCCAGTGACTCGCTTCCACTGCCAGGATCCCTACTTCCAAGACCACCTGGACACCTGTCACAAGTACCATCAGAAGCAAGCAGATAGATCGAACACCAACAGCAGACACCAGCAAATGGCCACCACTCATAGGCTACATGCCTTAAAGTTGGTTGACATGGGAAATGATGCCTCTTCGTTACACGTTGAGAATCGCCCCCCATATGCCCACAATAATTCTATAAACTCTATGCTAACAACCCCTATGCCTCATGCCGACACTCATTCACCATCTTCCAGCCACTTTCCTTCTACAATATCGACTTATGAACCTATGTCGGACCTACAAGTCCAATCATATAAACGTAAGAACGAGTATATACGCAAAGTTAAATCTTTTGGCATACATACTAAAGCAATATATGCTCCCATTACCATAGAAACTGTACAGACCATTGCCGTCCTGGACACCGGGTGTACTATTAGTACAATAACTCCCTCCTTCTTCTATGATAAATTAAATAAAACCAATAATAATCTTACTATGCCTAATTTAAATAATGAATTTGTCGAATTAGCACATCGTAATATAACTGTTAAACGTATTGGTCGTACTAAATTACCTCTAAAAGTGTTGTTTAACGGTATAACTGTTGAACACATCTTTGAAGTCTTTGATTTTAATGATGACAACGCTTCTGTTACTATCGGAATGGACTTACTCAATCCTCTAAACATTCGTATTCATGGCATTCCTGTTTCACATATGAATATCAGTAACCCTGCTATTCCCGATCCTATTGATCCTTCTACATGTTCCCCAAATAATTCTCCTGCGGGTACTAAAGATGAACGTGAATACTTGATGAGTGCTATACAGCCCTATCTTAACAGGAATTCTGCTGTTCCTATCAAAAGCCATTGTAACCTTCCCAACTCTGTAATCATCCTGGCCACCACACCGGGTGTAACTGCCTACAGAAGACAATACCCTGTTCCTATTGCATATGAGTCCATATTACGTGAACAGGTACAAAAATGGCTGAATGACGGTGTAATAGAAGTAGCTGCACCCAATACAGAATGGAATTCACCCATTTTATTTGTTAAAAAGAAAGATGCACAGGGTAATTATACTAATGACGTTCGTCCATGTATCGATCCTCGTCATGTAAACAGGTTACTAGTTAAAGTTGATCGGTTTCCCTTACCTCTGATTAATGAAATGTTCAACAGAATTGGTAATGCGAAATGGTTCACAACTCTTGACTTAAAACAGGCCTTCCATCGCTTTCTTGTTAATGAGCCTGATAGACCTAAAACAGCATTCACTGTAGATAACCATCAGTACCAATTTAAGCATGCTCCATTTGGTCTATCACCAGTCTCTGCTATCGTACAAAGAGTTCTTACTACCCTCTTCCACGATCTGGCTGAAGTACACATTTTCGTAGATGACATAACTATTGCCACTACCGATGATGTTAAAATCCACACTACCATCCTACAAGATGTAATTCAACGATTGACCAATGCGAATCTAATCTTGAATATTGATAAGTGTCATTTTGCACAGAGCACAGTCAACTTACTTGGTTTTACACTGGGAAGTAACGGGCTAGCTCTTGATCAACGCAAAATCACTAACGTACTTGAATGGCCTGTCCCAAAGACTGGAAAACAAATACAACGTTTCCTTGGACTTGTAAACTACTTCCGTACTCATATTCCAAAGTTCTCAGTCTTATCTAATCCACTTGATAAACTAAGAAATGAAGGGTCGTTAGAGAAACTCTGGACACCCACACACGAAAAAGCATTTCGTAATCTACAGACTGCCCTGCAACATGCACCAGTTCTACGTGCTCCTGATCTCAGTCATCCTTTTGAATTGGCTACTGATGCTAGTAATACGGGAATTGGAGGTGTACTTTATCAAGTCATCGACAACGAGGTACGCTACATTGGTTTCTCTGCCAGAGCATTGACTAAATCAGAACGAAACTATTCTACTACTAAGCGTGAGTTATTAGCAATTGTCTACATTTTCACCAAGTATCATCAGTGGTTATATGGATCCCATTTTACCCTCTACACTGATCACAAAGCACTAGTGTATCTAAATACACAAGTCATTCCCAATCCTATGATGCTGAATTGGTTTGAAACAATCTTCAGTTATCAGTTTGACGTTGTACATCGTCCTGGGATTAATAATGTGCTGCCTGATGCTCTCTCTCGTTTGTTCTCCAAAGATGAAAACAAACTGGTGGGGGGTATAATTGGAAAAAATTCTTCGGAATCATTCCAAACACCAGTCACACATCACGATTATAAGAATACAGCAGGTTCCTCTAATAGAATCGCTGCCATACGAGCAGTAGACTACATGACACCTCCACCAGAAGACAGACATAATCTATTACTAAATGCCCATTTACTTGGACATTACGGAGCTGACCACATTGTCACTACACTCCACAATGATAACATGCACTGGACCAACCTTAAACAGGAAGCTTTGTCACTTGTCGGCAATTGTCCGGAATGCCAATTATTTAACATTGGCAAGCATGGTCATCATCCACCTAGAAGCATCCTTGCAGATGCACCTGGTGATCACTGGTGTATGGACTTAGGTTCATTTAATGTCACATCATCCAGCGGTAATAACTTCATACTAGTTATGGTAGACATGTTCTCCAGATTTACTATATTAAGAGCATTACCCGATAAATCGGCTTTATCCATTGCCAAAGAACTTAGAGATATATTCACTCTAATTGGTTTCCCCAAAATCATTCAATCTGATAACGGTTTAGAGTTCAACAATGAGATGGTATCCACTCTCATGCGAATCTCAGGGATCGACCATAGACTTTCTTTACCCTATAATCCACTTGGTAATTCAACCAATGAATCATTCGTAGGTATCACAAAGAAAACAATAGTAAAACGTTTACAAGGAGCTGTTACAGAATGGGATTTCTATCTTCCAAGCACACAGTATGCCATGAACTGTAAATATGCACGTCTACACAAATCAAGACCATTTGTTGTCATGTTCAACAGACAACCAAACACACTCACAGATCATACGAGAGTACAGTCTAGCAAACAAATGAATACATCACGACTCTCAGATAACGAGATCAAAGAATTAGAAAATAAGCTAGACAATATAAACAAAGTTGTAATACCTGCTTTAAAAGAACGTATTAAAGCCACACAGGACAAAGACAAAACTTACTTTATGAAAAAGCATAAGATTATAAGAACTGTTTATCCAATCGGAGCTGAAGTACTTATAAGAAATGTGGACAAAGTAAAGAAGACTGATCCTTATTACGAAGGTCCTTTTAACATCAGAGGATACACAAGCAATGGAAGCTACATACTAGTTGACAAAACTAACACTCCATTAACCAGAGATGTACCCACTTCCCACATAAAACTCATTCCCTCCAAAACTGGTACTACACCAAATGAGGAACAATGGACAGGCGAAGTCGAAGCCATCATTGATGATGAGAACACACCAACTGGACCTATGTATCGCATACGTTGGAAAGGATACACCGAGAAAGATGACACTTGGGAACCTCCATCCAATATCTTTGGTCAACTGGTAACTGATTACTTGGCTAGAAAAACATCCTTGAATAAAGGTCAACAGCCAAAGACAATCAACAAACGCAAAGTCCTTAATCGGGATGAACGTGCACGTAAAAGACAGAAAGCTTCCAAGAAGGATGTGTAAGGTCTTTTCCCTATATTTTCCCATACATAAATGGTTTGACGGGTTTTTATCGATCTTACACAAAGTCTACTACTCTTCTTATTGCCTCAACTGGACAGCCTTCTTATAAAACATATGTTTGCCCATATATCAATAATCTACGCCTGTAAGAACAGTGCACAGATTTATTTCAAACAACGTGTAGCCTACAATAATTAATCACATCATCATACAAGTTACAATTGAACAATCAAAGCTCTACATCCAATCACTATACTCCATGGTCACATTCGTCTTCTCACGATTGTTCCAATCTGGCAGGGGGCAATGATGTATCCATACAGCATAGTGATAGCAGATACAAGCCACACATCAATTACAACCCAGAATCCGGTTCTCTGGTAATAGCCTGAGTTCCAATAACAGATGATAAGGACAATCTAAATCAGATAACACTCTAATCGTAACTGATTGTACTAACAGCATGAGAGATCCTTTTACATAACCATGTAATAAAGGCTCACACGATAAGGTACTGCTTATGAGCAATCACTGATAATAGATTACCATCCTAATATCCTTATTGGCTGTAATCACTTGTTCACATACTGATTGTATGTAATCACCTTATCCAAGGTTTGCTTACATACACTTATCCCCAATCCAATTAACTATATAAGAGTACCCGTATTTTGTAATTGTAATAAATAACCTTTTTCTCCTTGGTTGGGTTCTATCGTACTTCACGTATCTTTACCTTTAATTTATATAACCGTTTTATCTTTGGATAAATCAAGCAGCAACCACACGAGCAGGAGGAACAATTGGGGCAGCCTTCTTCTTCAACGAACTATCCGCTGTGATGGTTATTCTATCACCCCGAGAGACCACTTTCTTCTTTCTCGACTTGAGAGTTCGGATGCCGTCAACCATATCTCTAGTGGCCTCCGGGTCCAGCATCAACCACTCCGAGATGCTTAGGTCAGCGCTCACCATATCCAACTTGTCCCAGATCTTGTTTCTCCGAACTGAGATGGGCAATTTCCTAGCAGGTTTACGCTTTGGCTTCTTCTTATTACCAGGAGCAAGAGCAGAAGCAGGAACAGACACAGGAGCAGACATGGGGGCAGAAGGGAAACCAACAAGAGGAGCAGAAGTAGAGGTTACACCTTCCATATCATTCTCGTCGACCATGGTCCTTGGCCGTTTCACATTGTTGATGACCGACTTGGACTTACGACCATGGGAAACAGGGGAGGGACGAGAAGCAGCAACAATGGATGGAACAGAATCAATGTACCCGACTTTGGAATCAAACCCAACAGAGGAGGAAGCAGCAAACGGCAAAGGATTTTGATATTTAGGGACATCCATCACCTTTAAAGATGGTGCCCCATAGCTTTTCCCGAACTAGAAATAGGGATGGCATTGGCCCCAGAAACCGGATTATTTTGCTTAGACAGTAGAATAGGACACTCGGTCTTCCTATGACCTTCTTCTTGGCAGTAGAAGCACTGGAACGGCCTAGAGTTACCAGTACGCGGGACAAAGGCTTCTTTACCAGAAGGCTGGGTTTCGACGGCCTTCAACATGCTGATCTTCATTTCTTTGAACTCCTTCAGAAGATCGTTAATGGTATTTGTTTCACTCAACAATCCGTTGGAACCAGAAACAGACAAGGGACCATCAACATAGGTGTCAGTAGCAAAACTAACAACAGACCTAGGAGCAGCAACCGAAGGAGGCATCTCCACACCAAGAGAACGATACTTGTTGATCACTTGTTCGGCACGAACGGCAGCAGCGACAACATCATCCAGAGATCTACCGGAGGAAACATGCTCGGTTCTTTCAACCTCCCAAGCAATGTTCGGCAAAATCGATTCAAGAAAGGAACGGACCTTCATTCGTTCATCTTGTATTTCCAACAAGTTAAACAGCTCCCGGAGGTGGATGTCAACATCCTCGACAGATTCTCCAGGACGTTGCCTCATATCACGAATCTGTGACCACCACAAGTCTTCCGTACCCACACAGAACTTCTTCTTAAATAGCTCGCAGAAACGAGACCAAGTGGTAACGGCACCGCAAGTCACATCAAACCAAGTTTCAGCCTTTCCGGTAAGATGGTCAGCAGCTACCATGATGATTTCTTCATCGGACAGGCGGGAGATATTCTTAATCCTATCGAGCTTCTTCAACCAGGAGAAAGGATTAGTAACCTGGCTACGGCCGTGCTCATTTCGACCAGTAGAAACCACACCAGAGAAGTCCTTAGGATCACTGATATAGCGGGACAGGCTTGTAGCATTGCTACGAGGAGGAGCAGAACCAACAGAATTATCGATAGGCATGATAATTAACAAACAAAAAACAAGAGAGGGCTACGGTACAATCAATTAACAGTAATATTTCCACTTTAGCCGCACCAATCTGAGATGTACGGTAGTTGAGGGTAGTAAGTCAAGAGAAGCAGTTGGGAACGATAAGGAGAATAGACCAACTAGACAGGGTAAGAGAGTATATTTAGTTAATCACTCTTCACTTCAAAACAATAAGAGAACTAAGGCCGACTGAAAAAACCTACTTCGAATCAATTGGCACCAGAAGATATGAGAAACGGAAATAACAAACTTATAGAAAAGGTTACGTTCGAGATTAAAGTTGTTCTTTATTTCATAGGAAAATGATCCCCTTTTATATCTTTACAGAATTCAACAAATGGATAAACTATAGAATGCAATCCTGGATCATACACCAATCACTAATATAGATCAAGGTACACGATCCAAGGATACAACGCGAATGGTAGAATTATAACGGGTAAAGGATGGTAAATGGTAGAAATGAAACATTGATAATAGGATGAAGAGGGAAAGAGGGTAATGGGATAATGGTAAGGAAATATGGGAACGGTATAATAAAAATAAAGTAAGCTTGATCCATGGTATATATTAATTAAGTGCTGGAAAGTTGGGTATAAGTGTCGTGTGTTCAATTTCGGCAGTCAAAATCAGTGTGCGAACTGCACCCGGCAAACCGGCTACACCTCTATTCAATCCTAGAATATCGTGCACCAAACCATGCCAAACTGACTACTGCTTCATCTACTTACACCTTGCTTATAACACTACGATCGACACCAACCAAGAGACACTATCTCTGCTATACTTCTTATTCTTACTACGTTGAACTCAAAACGAGTTTACATCCAATTCAGCCTACAGCCTGTCAAACTCATGCAGCTGATTTGGCCGAGTTGGTCTAAGGCGCCGCACTCAAGTTGCGGTCTCGCAAGAGGCGTGAGTTCGAATCTCACAGTCAGCAATAATCTTGTAACTGTAAAGATATTTTTTAGGTATGTAGCTTTTGGATTGGCGCTGTCACCTTGTCACCTTCTTGGTGGGTAGTTAAAGATTAGATAATTAAAGAGTAGACTTTTTGGAATATAGGATAGATAATAAGATCATGTTTTATTGATTACAACTAATTGATATTTATATGTTTTTTTGCAAATGATCCGCAGAGCATTTAACTAGCTATAATGGATAATTTATACTGCGACTTGGATGATAATGATATGTCTTGGAGAATGCTGCGTCTTGACAAGGACATGTAGTTTACTGCGTCAAAATAATAGTCGCTGCGATCAGTTTCCTTATTAAGACATTTTATAACAATTAGGCGACAACCTTGTCACGAAATACTTATTTAACTGTCACCTTTCTTAATAGGTGGTTATAAGTTTGTATGTATGGTACTTGTTATTTAAGTGGTAGGTAAAAATATATCGTTTATTAAATAAAAGATGATGGGTATTTATATGTTTTTACAAAGGGCTAAGTTATGATTAATAATAAGAAGTGTTGTGATCAGGCATGTAGATTCTAAAGTCAGACTGTATCCTGTATCGAAAGGAACGCTGTTAAGAATTCATCCACTATTATGACACATCTCAAACTCTAATTAGGCAATAATCAATCTACTGAATCCACAACCATCTACGATCTTATTCTTCTATGCTCTTATCCACTTCATCCAGCCAGAGGTTTCATTCTAATATATGATAACCACTCTCATTGGCTGGTACTCTCTGTCTACGGTTTACACCGAAAGTTCTATTCACGTATTCTGTGGTATTTCGCCTCATTCCATCGAATATAAATACCCTTTGAAGTGCCATTATGAGTTCTAATACACACAATGTATTAGAACTATATATTCAGTGATAATCATACAATTGAGAATTACTGTTAGAATTACCATATTAGGATATTAATCATCAAGATTCAATATCCATAGTTATCAATATGTACAATATTGTAACTATAACATTAAATTCATAAACGGTCACTATCCAGGCAGGAACCCTGGATGTTATTATAAATAGCACTACGGATGAACTGCCGGTGGTTAAAGTACCCATTCCTTTAAGAATAGGTGTTTTGATCTCTTTTTATTAGCAGGGGAAATTGCAAATGTTGGTGGTTATGATATTCATGTTTATCCAGGAAGGGGTTAACTACTATTTTACACTGGTGTTATAAAACCCTTCTTCAGCAGTTAATGCAATGATTTTAAGGGGGTTATTTTAGATTCAGTTTCTATTTTAGGTGTTTGAGCTGATAAATCGAAAAATGTGGTTTTTATATTTATAAAAAGGTGTATTGAATCATTATTTTACTATAGAAAACCCCTTTTATAGCTTATTTATGGAATACATTAGGCAATAAAATGACATAATAGTTATGATATACTGAGGGTTTTATTTATTAATAGATTTAAATAGACTAGTAACTACTATTCATATACAGGGTATATGAATGGGATAATAAACATGGGTACATTGTGGCATATTGCATATATAGACTTCCTGGACATACTTCTATTTTTTAGTTGGGGACAGATAGATAGAGAGTAGATACAGTAAAGAGTGTTTGTTAGAATGAGTAGATATAAGAATGGTTATAATAATTACATTTGCACAGTTATCAGGGCATCCGTCTGTACTCCAGGAAGTAATCAATCTATACCATTAAACAACATTACCTAGATAGGAGATGGTATTAGTTAACTGCTTATAATCATTGTAATGCAGTTATAGCTACCTTTATTCTTACAGTAACAGTTCACTCACATCAGTGACTATAATAGATAAAGTAATGATTAGTCTCTATTCATTCTCATTATTGTAATATACTAACCTATACACACTTGGAAACAAACAGATTGGTCTCTAATAACATAAGATAAGGTCAAAATGTGGTACTGATGACATCCTTCGAGGTACTTTACCTCACAATACATATTACACTCCCAGTTCACAGTTATCACACCTAGCGATTATCTGCACTGGCATGTTGAATTATATGAAGACAAACATATATTTAATTTACTTACAAGTTCAAATAGTATAATGACAAAATAAAAAGAGAAAAGGAGGGAAAGAAATAAAAGAGAGATCATTTTTATTTTATAGAGCTAAGAAAAAGAATTCAATCACCACTGCCAATACTATTAGGTCTCCAACTTTGGATATATAGTCAGTATCAATCACAGGAACAATAATAAAATGAAGGATAATTACCTACTGCCCATTAGATGCCTCAAGTCTCTATTAATATCAACAATAAAGATAGATAGAATTAGTACAATATACATCGGATCTACATGTGTTTATAAATTACCAGCAGTCTTCTCCTCTCCACCTGTCTTTCACTCTTCATTGCCTCTTGGATAAGAAGTTTGGCACCCCATTGTCTCTTACAACGAAAGATGGGGTATCCAAAAGCTGTGATTGTTCTTTCTAGCTTTATAGCATAGAACAGCTGTTGCTGTAAAGGTATCTCACTCCAGAAGGTGAAGTGAACACCGTCTATCTTCATAACGATGCGACATTCCCGGGCTAATCTACGAAGATGTAGTCTTATGTGCTTCTTTATGAGAGTGGTGATCTCTCGCCCAGGGTTTACCAGTCTGTACATCAATGAGATCAAAGCATTTAAGCGTACTCCTGCACCGGGAATGTTGACAGCTTCGGGATCATGCCCTATCAATGCTTCTGCAGGAGTTGATACAATGTCCCTGGCACCTTGAACATCAGGGAAGGCAGTGGTAATAATGACATTTCTCTCGTAAGTTATCATGTAAATACCTAATTAACCAAAGTTAATATCTGTATTTACAATAGAAAATTAAAAAATTAATATTACCTTCAAAGCCCTCAGGTATCATCTCCTGCATATTGGGATTGACTACTACACCCAGTCTCTCATTCACCATTGTTACTTGGTCGGTCAAGTTTGACACTTGTCTTATCAATTCTTGAATGACAGGGTTATTGTTATCATTGTTAAGGCTGTTGGAATTATTATTGCCATTGCCGTTGTTATTTCTATTGTTATAATTGTTCATATGGGAAAGGATTAATGGAGTAAAGTAAAAGACGGTTATTTTGGGTGCTATGTACCTGAATATATACCATATTCTAGTTCTTTACCTGACGTCAATACCATAGTATGTCATACCGGCCATTTAAAATATTGCATTGTGTACCCAAGTGAATAACATTGACGGGTGACAAAGGGGATTGATCATTGTCCATGACGATGTTCATCATAAGTATCACGGATATAGACTGGAATCATAAGTATTCAGAACACTGCATTACATCATTTGAAATATGGACATGGAATTCATCAGAAGGAGAATAGAACGACTTTATTTCTTGGTGATTTCAAAGGGTATAAATACAGGTCACTGTCACCTTTACTAAACAATCAATATATACACTTACTATAAGCTCTATTTAAACAAACCCAAATGTCCCCTGATCCTAAGAGAATGAAGATTACCCACGGAGATGCTTCCAAGAAAAACTTTTGTGCTATTTGCAACATTCAATTCTCTTCCTACAGACAAAGCATAAATCATAATCGTCTTCATGTTGAATCTGAAGTCCCTGTTAGTTTGCCCAGTACCGTCTCCAATGCCGTTGTGTTAAATGTATCTCAAGATCAAGTTGAAGGTAATATAGTAGAATATTAGTACACATTCTGTTTTTGGTTCTGTACTTACATTTTATAATCATAGAATCACGAATTGATCCTCATGCTCAAAGAACATTCAAGTCTTCATGTATTTTTGATGACAGAATCAATGGGCATGTATATCAGCAGAACATTATCACTGACAACTCTTTAACTCGCTCTGAATGGTTAAGTGTCCAAGTGTCCGATCTCTCTACTGTATTTGGTTGGTCAAAGGAGTGTCGTCGTCTTGTTGGTAATCTCATCCAAACTACCATGGGTATGCATGAGGAGTTGTCGAAAGGTAGAGTGTGATTTGATTTAAGCGCCATATATCTTCTATTACTAATTATCAACTGATAGAATATAATCCCAGGTTATTGAGTGATGATCGTGTAAAAACTTTGTTGAGAGAGAAGACGATGGTGAAGGCCCACGAGTATGATGTGTGTCCTAACGGTTGTAATCTGTTTAATATCACCAAAGCTGAAGTCCAGTGCCCCCACTGTCAAGAAAGCAGGTATAAGTCTGAGACAAATATGCTGTCAGTAGTACCTAGCTGTACAATGAAGATGATGTCAGTTGGTGACCAATTGTCAAGGTTAATCTCCAATGATGAAACCAGAAAGCAGATGCAGTACCGCAACAATCGTGAAGAGATGCCTGGACACATGACGGACTACTTTGATAGTGACAACTACAAAGACCTAAAAGCATTGAATATGTTCACCTCTCCTGATGATATTGCTTTGATACTATATGTTGATGGGTTTGTAACTCAAAAGAAGTCGAAGCAGCCATTGACTATCGTTCATGTGCTGGTGTTGAACTATGATCCATCATTGAGGTAAAGTGTTTAGTTATATAGAATAGATAAATATAAGTGCTTACTGACCTATTCATTCATAGATACACTGACGAGTATATGTTTCAATTGGCTATTATCCCTGGCAAAATTGTTGATCTTGATTCCTACATGCTGCCAATAGTAGATGAAATTAAAAGTCTTGGTAAGCATGGTCTCGTTGTAAAGAGGTATGATGGTGAGGTGATAACAAGTAAGGTTCACCTGGTTATGGCTACTGGTGATATCCCACAGGTATATATATTCATCTGTAAACAAAAAGAATAGAGAAGGCTGAGTTGTACATTCTATAGATTACCAAGTTTATCCATCATCAAGGCCACAGGGCAGTACACGGTTGCAGAATCTGTTCTGTAAAGGGTGAGGGCTCTCTCAGAAACCCTGGCTCAAAATACTATGCTGACAGTGATGCTCCCTTAAGACCCTCATCTGATTTCACCGATGGTAATGCTGTAAGTTATATATTCATATCATCAGATATACTCTTACTTACACTATAAAACAATTGTTTAGGCAACCCAGATATTAGGGCCAAGCATATTTTCTTCATTGCCCACCTTCAATGGTTCATCTTTCTTCGGTCTTGACGAAATGCACTTGCTTGGACAGGGCATGGGTAGGTTTTTGGTGGAGCTGATCGTAGAAGTGAATAAGTCCCCTCGAAACAGTCATATTCTACATGGTGTTAAAGATGGAGCTTCTAATATGGACGGGTATACGTTCAAAGTTGACCATCAAAAACTTGCTGCAGCTGGGAAGATGATTGAAGAATCAAGACGGAAAATTCCTGTTTCGTTCCAGGGTAGTTGGATAATCTGATCTCAAGAACTAGTGGAGCCAGGGCAATTGATTTCTTGATTTCCTGCTTATGTAGTGCCTACATTGATAGTTCCTCTGTTTGAAGATAAAA
>JAIXMH010000241.1:0-16137 GCA_025528865.1 Pilobolus umbonatus
TCCATTTTAAATAAGGAGTCTGCTGAAAGTACAAGCAGAAAGGAGGAAAAGAGTAGATTCAACGTTCCTGCGGATCGCATTCCTCACTTTAATTTGATCAAGACAAATTTCGTGAATAAGAATCTACACTTATTTAAAGAAAGACATGCATCAAATGGTCTAGTAGTATTTGATACCATTGTGGATTTTTAAGAGCTTTTGAAGCAGCTTTCTCGATGAGTAATACCAATATCGAGGAGCACTGGAAGACTGCGTTAGATCAGTCTATGCACTTAACTAAGGATACCACAGCTAAGAGCTGGTATCGAAGATACTTCAACAGTAATGTATCTTTTGGAAACTGGAGTACAGTGAGGAAAACACTGATAAAGAAGTATCAGGAGACGAAGACAACTACTGATTATCAGTTTGAGCTTCTAAAAGTGACTCAGCAGATAGGAGAAACTTTGGAGGAATATACGGAACGATTCTGGCTGTTGGTAGACAAAGCAGGATTCTTGGAGGAATATTTTGTTGTTGGTTTATGGTTGCATAACCTTCATCCTTGTATACAACACTATATGAGGCAAAAGTTAGTGTCAATCAGGAAGTTTGAAAACACCACGGAACCTTTTCTCAGGACAGACACTTTGATCAAGATCTTGGAGATCTTGGATGAATCAAAGTTAATAATGGAGTCAGAAGTGCGGGAGCTCTTTACAAAGTATGAGAGTATAACGCCTTCAAAGAGAGAAAGAGAAAACAAGGTGGTAGACGATCACCGTGATAATCGTCAGGAGATGTCAAAGAAGATGAAGATGTCGAGTGGAGGAAGAAGTGAACCTTCATCTAGTAGGAGAGATGATATTCGATCTAGAATACACACGGAAAACAGAATGTGTCAATACTGTAATAGGAACAGGGAGTTTGATCATAGATGTAGACAATACTACTTGGAGAAACGTTTGCCGATCCCTCCTTCATTGCAAAATAATAGAGATAGAAGGGAGAATCATACGGGCACGTTTTATACACAACAAGAGTTGTTTAAAGAGGGTATTCGTAATGAAATGGGAAACAGGAATAATTATAAGGAGGACGCTAAAAAGATTTTGCTCCTAAATTAGTGAATCATCAAAGGAATGAGAGAACTCACGAAAGACCTCATGCGTCACGTGATCTCCAGCCTAGGCGGGAAGTTAATATGGTTGTTAATGGACCCCCCCTTACGGTCAGACAGGAGGAAATACAGCAGGAAGATATCCACCCTGCAGAAAGTGTATTACAGGAGATAGAGGAACAACCAGCCATGTCATTATACATGCGCTCGTTGAGGAGATTGGAGGATCAAAGAGCAAAGGAGGATGAGATGAATACCTCAGGTATGAAATATATTAATGTCCTTAAAACCACCCGTAAAAAGGCTATGGTTGATGATCATAATATATTAACTCAAAATCCTCATTCACCTTTATCACCGTTCTTATATGGCAATCATAGATTGATGGCCAAGATAGATTCTGGTGCGGATGTGTCCATAATGAGTAGAAACCTCATAAAGGATCTCAAAATAAAAATAAAACCTTGCTCTTTAAAGACTCTCTCTATGGCTGATAACCATCAGACTGAAGTTCTAGGAATCACAGATACTCTCACAATTAACTACAATGGGAAGATAGTAGAACACGCATTCTATGTGATAAGTTCTCTACCGGATCATATACAAGTGTTGTTTGGGGGTGGTGATATGTTTGATAAGTTGGGAATAGCCCTGACTGGAGTGGCATATAATGTGGAGAACAATAAGATTATCAGTGATGACACTGTTGATGATGTTCAATATCAGCCAAATATATCTAATGCTGGTACAGAGATCGAGCATGCTGCTCTCATAGATGCCTTGAAACCATTCTTTGCTAAAAACAGGGAAATAGATCCTCGAGATCTGTGTCCCATACCTGGATCAGAAGTGTCGATCGACACTCCTGAGGAGAAACACTGTTTCAGGAGGCAGTATCCTATTGCTGGCGCCATGATGCCTGTGTTTGACGAAACTGTGGCTGAATGGAAGAAGAATGGATACGTTGTTCCAGCCATAGCCAGTCCTTGGAACAATCCCGTCACTTTCGTATCCAAAAAGAGCTCTGATGGAAAAGTGAAATGGCGTGGTTGTATGGATCTGCGTCTGTTGAACAACATTACCAAGCCATTGGATAATTATAGTTTGGGATTGCCATCTCAAATTTATAAGGAAGCAAATGGTTGTGCTATATACACATTACTCGATTGTAGTAGTGCGTACATGCGATTAAAGGTAAAGAAGAGTGATCGAGTTAAACTCTCATTCAGATATAGGAATGAATGTCTGATGTGGCGATCGGCATGTTTTGGAATTAAACATATGGGGTCTCATTTCAGTAGAGTAATGGATATTATTCTCGGAGATATGCCCAACTGTTATGTTTATATTGATGACGTAATCCTTGTGACTCGGGAAAACGACATGGAAAAGCATTTTGAATTAGTGCGCACTGCGATCGAAAGATTGACTGCCGCTCGGATGATACTTAATGAGGAAAAAGCACACATAGGCAAATCCTGTGTTGTGATTTTAGGACAAATATTGAGCAGACAGGGTAGATCGGTATGCCCTGAGAGATTAGCTAATGTTCATGAATGGCCGTATCCTAAGACAGGGAAGGAATTGCAAAGAACGTTAGGCGTGTTTAATTACATGCGGAAACATTGCCCTCTTGCCTCAAGAGTGACATGGCGTTTGGATGCATTAAGGAATATTGGAGATGTAAATATCTACGCTGAGATTAGATGTGTGTGTGTGTGTAAGGGATATATAGCTAGTATATATCAAAGTAAGTGGACTGGTAAGTTGAATCAAAATTGACTATAATGTTTATTGACTTATAAAAAGACCAAGAGCATCTATTCACTCTTTCCTCAGTATTAATATCTCCAGGTGACACTGTCATATAAAAACACTGCACTGAGATTGAATAATAATTCCTATCCTTAATGACCACTGTAATTAAGTGATATCAAATCCCATTGATGAATATATGAGTATATTCAACTTCAAAAAATAAAAGAAAAAGTGTAAAGGAGACAGATAAGTTAATGAGACCGAAAGAAAGATTCATTGCTCTTTATTATTAAAAAATGGATGAGAGTATTTATATTAAAATGTTATACGGAGAATGGATCTTGAACATACATGAGTGTGTGAATTGACATGATCCAATTACGGATGTCAATACAGGGGAACAACCTATCAAGTGTCAATCAGGAAGAATGTGGGATGAGACCATGAGGATGATCTGATCTGAGATGAATACATATAAGTCTTCTAATGAATCGTAGCCTATCTATTGGATACTCTTGTTACTCGGCATGGCGTGTTTAAAGAAGTATTAATTGGGAAGATGTATTAGAGGATTTAAGGTATTGATCATTACTGAATCGGTATGAAAGTAGCTTATATTGAGCGGATCAATATACTAATTGCATTGACTTCCAATTATTTCCTTATGAGTTTATGTACTCAGATTTTGACACTAGTATGAATATGAGATTGTCGATTTAGGTAATACAATTAAGGTACCATTGTATGACAGTTGAGATAGAACTACAGATGAGGATCTGGATAGATTCTGATACAACATAGCCCCCTTCCAGACTAATGGCATATTCATAGAGAACATTGCAGTGCTCGATTAGTGGAACGTATGTAAGATATTCTCGTTTATAGAGAGAAAAAAGTGATCGTAGTAATTAGTTAATCAATAAAAACGCATAAGATAAAAAACCTAGTAGGTAAAAAGTGGCGGAAAAAGACAAGTCAATTACTTAAGGTAGTTAGCCTTTGATCTGGTGGTAATACCTCTAGATGTGGTATTACGTTTGGGTGTTTTACCCTTGCCATTTGTATTAGTAGATTTGCTTCTGGAAACATGTTTACTTTTTGGCTTAGCAGGATTATTTCTAGAGGTAGGTACTCGTCTAGCTTTAATATTACGACTATTGACAGTCTTGGATCTGCTATTAGGTTTGTGAGGATTAGGTTCACGTCTGCGACTCCAGTATATGTCAATGTGATGGGAAGAATCGAAGTTCTCATAGGGTAACCAGAGGTTAGCATCGTCTGAGTAGTCTTTCCATTTGACCAGATACTGATAATCGGTACCTTCTTCGTAGTGATCGATAATAGCTTGAACTTCATAACGAGTTTCTTCATTCTGAGGAAATGTTTCTTTAGAAGCAAGTTTGATATGAGAGGTAGGAACATCCCGTCCGTACAGATGGCCATTACTTTTCCATTCGAGGACATAGGAGCCATTAGTAGTAAGATTCTTGACTATTAACGGTCCTTCGTAATTCTGATCTGTTTTACCGCTCTTCGTTATGTTTGATGTATCCATACAGCATAGTGATAGCAGATACAAGCCACACATCAATTACAACCCAGAATCCGGTTCTCTGGTAATAGCCTGAGTTCCAATAACAGATGATAAGGACAATCTAAATCAGATAACACTCTAATCGTAACTGATTGTACTAACAGCATGAGAGATCCTTTTACATAACCATGTAATAAAGGCTCACACGATAAGGTACTGCTTATGAGCAATCACTGATAATAGATTACCATCCTAATATCCTTATTGGCTGTAATCACTTGTTCACATACTGATTGTATGTAATCACCTTATCCAAGGTTTGCTTACATACACTTATCCCCAATCCAATTAACTATATAAGAGTACCCGTATTTTGTAATTGTAATAAATAACCTTTTTCTCCTTGGTTGAGTTCTATCGTACTTCACGTATCTTTACCTTTAATTTATATAACCGTTTTATCTTTGGATAAATCAATGTTCTTGACATACACTTCACTGTTGATCGGAAAGTCTGTTTCTATTATACGATGCTTTTTCATGAAATAAGCATGATCACGTTTCTGTTTTTCCTTTATCTTCTTGGAGAGGCAGGAATGACAGTTTCAGTAACATATTTGAGTTTGTCATCTATGACTTTGGAGTCAGACTTATCAATGTTGAAGTACTAATAGGATATCATCTGGTTACTTGTCAATCTCAATATTGAATCTCAGTATATCAATGTTGATATCGTGGTTTAGTAGTGTATATAGTCAGAATATGACTGAAGAACAAGGGATCTTGGTCTTTTTTATAAGGAATAAAGATTATAATCAATTTTGATATACTCTCGCGGCCTACATTTTGACATCCATTGAATTTAACTGCACATAAATTCACAAATGTTAAGGGAAGGTTTGACCTTGGTATAATCAATAAAGTCGTTGGGCTGTTTGTTGAACATAACTGTGTAAGGTCTGGATCCATGCAAGCGTGCATACTTGCAATTCATTGCATATTGAGTACAATTCAAGTATAGATCCCAGTCTTGTTTAACTCCTTTGAGTTGTTTAACAATAGACTTTTTAGCAATACCCACATAAGCTTCATTGACTGAATTACCCATGGGTGAGTATAGAAGTGAAAGACGTTTGTCTATACCACTTAATAAGATCATCTGTGAAACCAATTCATTGACGAACTCAGTTCCATTGTCACTATTGATGATCTTAGGGAAACCAAATAAACAAAAGATGTTGAGCAATTCTTTTGCAATGGTGGTAGCTTGCTTATCAGGTAAAGCACGAAGGATAGTGAATCTAGTATAATAGTCGACCATGACTAAGATATAGTTGTTTCCACTACCAGAAGTAATATCAAATGTGCCAAGATCCATGCACCAATGATCAAGAGGACCATCAGGAAGTACACTTTTAGGAGGATGATAACCAATCTTGGTGATATTAAATCTGTTACACTCCAAACACTGACTGACGATACGATTGATGTCCTGTCTTATGTTTGTCCAGTGCATTTTGTCATTATGGATTGTATCTTCGATAGCATTGATACCAAAATGACCTAATAAATGAGCTCGAAAGATGATTTCATCTCGTCTATCAGCAGGAGGTGTGATATAGTCAGCATAACGCATAGCTCGGTGCATGATGACGTCACGTGATTGATAATCCAATTTATTTGTTATGGATTTATTGTGTTTTCTTTTGTTATTCTTATTCCTGGTAATATTACCCCCCTCCAGATTGTGATCATCAGAGAACAAACGGCTAAGTGCATCAGGAATAATATTTTGAATACCAGGCAGATGTATAACAGTAAAAGAGTAGCCAAAGATAGTTTCGTACCAGTTCAACATTAGAGGAACGAACTTATTTCAACTAAATAAACAAATAACACAGAAAAAATAAGTGTTAGAAAGAAAATAAAAATATAAATAATCTTAAGATAAAAAAGTTGATCAATTTTAACAAAAAAAGTATAACTTAATTTGGCAGTTGAAGCATAATCCCTCTCCATTTTATTTTTATTACTAGGCAACTATTTTACTTTCTTATTGAATTTGTTGCTATTTAGTAAATGCATGTTTATTTTCTATTTTCTATTAAATTTAAATTTTACCATCATTTTAAATTTTATTTGGCTTCAGTAAAAGGCCATTCTATTTCTGTTTTGCAGAAATAAAATTATTTTTTTATCGTCTCTCTTAGAGAATTAGGAGATTCCTGAGTATTCAAGAAAGTCAAACTTTTATGGTCAGTGTGCAAGGTAAAATGAATACCAAATAACCATTTGTGATACTTTTTGAGCATATAAACAATGGCTAAGAGCTCACGTTTAGTAGTGCTGTAGTTCTGTTCAGAGACAGAAAGCTTACGACTTGCCATACCGATATAAGAGATCTTATCATCGATAATCTGGTACAGAATACCACCAATTCCAGTGACACTAGCGTCGGTAGCAACATGAAATGGATACTGCAAATCGGGTGGAGATAACACAGGAGCAGAAGCCAACGCTTGCTGAATAGCTCGGAATGCCTTCATATGAGTGTTATTCCAGATACCTTCCAGACTTTTCTGATTGCGAAGTTCGTCCAATGGAGCACTTAGATCAGCAAAAAGAGGAATAGAGTTTCGGAAATAATTAGCGAAACCGAGGTATCTTTGAATCATTTTCCCAGTAGTTGGAATAGGCCAAGTATGGATATTGGACACCTTACGTGGATCAGGTATAAGTCCACCATTTTCAATAATGGTCCAACCGAGAATATGAATGTTCCGTTGAGCGAGAACAATCTTATCAGGATTAACTACAAGGTTTGCTTGAGTCAACCGCTTGATAACTTCAGCAACACAATCAACATGATGAGATAGTGGAGGAGAAGTACTAACAACAATGTCATCGATATATACATTTGCATATGGAAGATCAGCAAAGAGGTTGGTAAGCACACGTTGCACCACGTGTCCTACGAAAGTGATACCGAAACATGTCTTAATATAACGATATTGTTGATTAGTGAATGGACAAGTGAAAGACAACTTTTCTCTATCCTCAGGAGCCACTAAGAAACTTGTGAAGCAACTGTGAATATCGACCAAAGTGTGAATAGATGATGCACCAATACGCTGATGAATGTCTGATATTAAAGGTATTTGCTGACGATCCGATACAATTAATATCTCATTAAGCTTACGTACATCTGTAACTACTCTAGGCTTAGATAATGTATAATTACCATCACCATCTTTCTTCTTGACAACGAGAAGTGGACTGTTAAAAGACATGTGGGAAGGAGCTAACTCAATAACACCTTCTTCGAGCCAAGTCTTTATCTGAGATGTAACAGCTTCCCTATGGATTTCAGGCAAGTGATATTGACGTCTATAAACAATAACACCTGGTTTGGTTTAAAGATGAATAATAGCACCAGGTAAGTTACAATATGTAGACTTCATGTCAATCTGGGCATTATCATTTAAGCGAGAAAAGATCTTTGTAAATAATACTTTTCTTTCTTCTTCAGTGCCATAAGGACTATTATTAGGTTGAATCTGATCAGGATCAATAGGATCTGGAATGGATGGGACAATATGATCAAACCAAGAGGTGACTAATCCTTCAACATAAATTCCAAGTAAAGGCATGATATCAAGACCAAAACAAATAGGTACATTTTCATGTGAAAAGAAATCGAATATTTCGAAGTTATAGTTAATTGTATGTTTATTGTAAAAAACTTTTAATAGGGTTTTGCCAATTCTGGACTCCTTAGTGTTCTTGGCCCCCAGCTGAATGAAGCCTGAAGAGATAACAGATATATTAGTATTCAAGAATTTATGGAATTCTGGTGAAATAGAACTAAATTCACTACCTGTATCAACCAATGCGTAACACTTGAAGTTTTCTGCAATAACAGGGACAAATAAACTATTAGATTTTTGCAATATAGGCTTAGAAAATCTATCATCATACTCACAGCTTTGAGCAACTATAGCAGTGTGCTCATCCTCATCAAGGTCCATCGGAGCAGCAGACAAAGGAGCCGAAGCAGAGGTGGGAGTGACAGCAGCAGAAGTGGCAGCAGCAGAAGTGACAGCAGCAGAAGAAGTAGCAGCAGGAGAAAAAATAGCAGGGGTATTATCATTAACAGCTCCAGCAGCGATCCACTCGTTATTGGCGCATTTAGTATATGCCATATATCTAAAAGCAATGTTCGAGTTATCAGACGAGATAGTTGCAGTCTTGCACACATGATTGGATGTCCACCCAGGAGCAAAACACTTCCTACATTCACCTTTGGCAGCACGACGAATGGGAGCAGTACCAGTCTGAGCCGCAGAAGCCAAAGCACGACAGTCTTCAGAGCTATGCATAGATGTATTGTGAAAGCTACAGAACACAGCAGGCGAAGAAGAATTGGTGCGGGGTTGCTTTCCTTTTCTGTCAGAGTGATAGTGGCTGCGATTTGCTGAGGAGGACGGCTTGTTTCTCTTCAAACCAGAGTTAGAGGACGACCTAGGAGAAGCAGAACCAGAGGCACGAGGAGAAGAATAGGAAGTAGAGGTCACAGGACGAGAAGCACGAGACGAAGAACCAGAAGAAACAAGGAATCTAGGCTTGTAAACTTTGTAGTACAGTCTTTTAGTGATAGCCATTACCCGATCTATGTTATCACTTTCTTCCAAAGACAACGAAGCAAGAGAGGTATTCAAAGCGTCATAAAGTGGTACTGGAAGACCTTCAATGTACCTAGTTCTTAGTACCTGTTCGTCAATTATACCGGATCTTCTTCTCAGGTTCATATATCGTTCATTATATGTATCAATATCTTCAGCATGTGACATAGTGATAGTCATGATTTCGTAAAAGCAGACAGAACAATCATCGGATGATGAAACACCATACCTAACTACCATGGCTCTTTTGAAAGTTGCCCAAGAAGCAGCAGCAGAGTTCAAAGACACAAATTCACTGAACCAAGAACGTTGTTGAGGTGACAAAAGAGGTGCACTATACTACTCAAAGTAGCGTTTTTCATTTACCGGTAGTTGTATATCGACATAAATTTATATGAAAAAAGGAGCCTCAAATTGTACAAATTACGCTCACACTGTGCTAATGATTTGCCTAAAAATGCTAATTTTCATGGAGAACTTTAGCCTCACTTTATACTGTCATTTAGGAAAACATTTGCCTCATGAAGCTAATTTTTAATAGAAAACTTTAGCCTCACTCTACACTGTAATTTAGGAAACACTATGCCTGAGATTACCGCGGAAATTCGCGATCACCACGTTGATTCCGTGGTACTAGTTGATTTGTAACCAAGAAACCAATTGTAATAAACTATATGAATATGGGGGGACATGGCAATATCACTGCTAAAATATAAAAGTATTAATATATTATTCAGAATGAGATATACGGTGGGTATAGTTATATATATGAAGTCGTTGAAATTTGAAGTAAAGAAAATGGATTTTTCATTGTATTTTGGGAAGTTTGGTAACCTCTGAAAAATCCCAAAATAAAAACCTGTGCAAATAGGTTGAAAATATTGCAATTTGTTGTAAATACAGCACCTTTAATATTTCTATCCATTTTTCAATTCCCCTATTTGGGTGTTAAATGAATTTATTTATTTAAAAGAGAAAAAAAAATATTTTTTAATTTCAACTCCCCCTTCTTTACCCCAAATTCATTAGTGAGTAGGCAATGAGGTGTACTGAATTCTTCCTAACATAATTCCACTGATAACCATGAAGTACACCTGTAAGTAGCGTAAACAACAAACAATGTGAGCTGGTTACTTACACCAGATCTTTTTGTAGTGCTACCCTATAGAATGAAGTGCCAGTGTCTTTTTCCCCTCTTCCAGGCTCATCTCTTATGTATGGTATATATCTCTGTTCTACATTACGACAGTAAATTGTGATAGCCTGTCTTCTTTTCAGATGATCTATCTCTTGCTATGAAGTTTGCTTGAAAATAAATGACATAACGTACTCAGATCAAGTTGTTTACACTTTCTTCTGTATTTAGCTTCTTTCTATCCAACCAAGTCACTGCAATGTATGATGGAGATACCTTCTTGTCTGTGGTAAGTATTTAATGTGTTAACTAGTATATAGTATAATAACATCATGTCTTATAGTAAATGTATCACTATGAGTAAAAATGATGTGAATGTAAGTAGTCACCATGTAGTCAATATTATCGGATCACTAATAGTAATTCTTCAAGATATAGTATATTTAATACAGTTCTTTAAAGGCTATGATCTCTATCCACTACAATAGTCATTGCTTCTACCATCAATCTATTAAATTATACAATGCTTTCCAGGTCTATCTAAAGCAGTATACAATGTCCACAATACTTCTTATTTTTTCTATTCCCAATACATACAATCTTTAGTCTTCCAATAGATTTTTATAGCTTTATTTAATATAATAGTTCCTTCTATTCATAATAAAATTAAATGCAATACGCTTTTGATACAATAATAACTATAATATAATCGTTTGTTTAATAATGATATACTAATGAGCAGTTAGATAGAACATGTACTTATAACTTAGTTTGGAAACAAAATCACATGACCCAACCAATGAAGCGTTGTATATAACTGCGGTTTTTCTAGATTTCCGGCAAAAATCTTGCTTATTCCGTGGTTTTCTATAGTTCAAAAAACGCGGAAATATCTTTTTAACCACGGAATCGACGCTGTAGCTCCAGGCGTAGTGAAAACATTTGCCTCATGAAGCTAATAATTGATAGAAAACATTTGCTTCACTCTTCACTGTAATTTAGGGAAACATTTGCCTCATGAGGCTAATCTTTAGTAGAAAACTTTAGCATCACTCTACACTGTAATTTAGGGAAACATTTGCCTCATGACGCTAAAGTTTTATAGAAAACATTTGCTTCATAAACAAGCCTTAATTAGGAATACAAGTGCTCATATCCAAATATATAGTACGTAAAATTATTTTTATTGGTATTTGGTATAAATATGGAGTAACTATTCTACTCTAAACTAGCTTTATCAACATTATACTTGGGATGGCTATTTGTATTTGATAGACTATAAACAAGACCTGATTGATGCAAATACTTACTTTATATTACGAGCACCATGTTAATCAGAGAAGAGGAGTAAATTTGCTATCTGACATTAATCATTCATAGGCTTGGATGATAACTATAAATAGATTATATTAGTATATATTAACAGTTGTATAAAGTAGAAATATGACTTACAATTTAAAGAGTTTATTCAGTGAGAACAGGTAGTATTCCTATTGGAATAGTGTTAGTAATAGATAGACGTGCTGGAGGCATAATAGGGTACTTACAAGTTCAAGCCGTAAAGAATGTTTAGGGGGTAGACCTTATTAAGTGAGGCCCAAGTGTTTATATTTTATAGCTATTAAAGAGATGAAAGAATGTAAGTATTATTAATAACAAAAGTAATCAGCCGAGAAGGAACATCTCGTGATAAGATCCACGGCCTTTATAGAATACTTGTATAATGTGAATTCCTATAATATGCTAACAGAAACGATAAGTAAAGATAGACAGAGCAAAGATAATACCCCATTTATTACAATAAGAAAGAAGAAAGAGGGAAGGAAAAATTTTCTTAGTCTGTTTGGGCTATAATAAATAGATTAGACTTAATTAAGCTAAATATTTGTCATCATTTACCTTTCTTAGCACTCCTGGTAATACGTGCCTGTCTTACACGGGTAGTCTTTTTAGTTTTTTCGGGAGGAGAAGAAGAAGAACAAGGAGAATCAACAGACACAGAAGAAGGACCAGCAAGAGAAACAGAAGCAGAGGCAAAAACAGGAGAAGAAGGAGGAGAAGGAGTATCAATATCTTCCGGAAAGAATCTCTTAACTCCCTATTTATACATGATTGAACTGTTAATAACCAGGGTATAGTTTTATAAATTAATAACATACTGATGTTGATAATTGGTTGGTGGCTTGAGGTGCCTTCTCTTTTCTCTTTTTATTGTCATTACTAGACTTGAATGTCTTGGCCAATAAGGCACGAGCTGCCCATTGCTTCTTGCACTTTGTGAGGTAAATACCTTCACGAAGGGCACGCTGTTCAAGTAAGAGGGCATAGTACAGCTGGTACTTGTCATCTAACCCTCCGAAAACACCTTTACCAGCAACACCGTCTGTAAGACAAACAGCCTTCACCTCTCTGGCCATACTTCTGAGATCGGCCATCATCTCCGTGACTTCTTCCACTGACAAATCGTCTTTTCCAACTGCTCTTCGTGTTTCATTCACAACAGCTACTATTCTATCAGGTAAGGGTGGAGTACCCTTACCACCACTCAACCTCCACACTTCTTTCAAATTGGCATGAGTGGGAATTGCTGTTCTTTCCACAGCCTCCTTATGAAGATCAATGTACTTACTGACATTGTCATTGAAGTCCCTTGTATAATCAGTTTCTATCAAAAGGAAGTAATCAATATTTATTTCAGTAATCATATGGTTTGAATCCATTACCACTGGAATACTCTGATCTACGAAGAGCAGCAGGATATAACATATTCAATACTTCTTGAATGTTATCCACTTTGTCTGTTAAGTTCAAAAGTATCTGCTTCATTGGGACACTATCTTCGTTGTTATGGCTGTTCATATTTAAGATGTTGTTTTTGTTGTTGTTATTAGTGTGTAAAAGGAAGAGAGAGAGAGTTGTACAGTTTTATTGTGATAAGGGTATTTTTGAGGCTTGATGTGATCCCGCTGTTGTATCAGAATCTATCCAGATCCTCATATGTAGTTCTATCTCAACTGTCATACAATGGTACCTTAATTTTATTACCTAAATCGAAAATCTCATATTCATACTAGTGTCAAAATCTGAGTACATAAACTCATAAGGAAATAATTGGAAGTCAATGCAATTAGTATATTGATCCGCTCAATATAAGCTACTTTCATACCGATTCAGTAATGATCAATACCTTAAATCCTCTCATACTTCCTTAAACACGCCATGCCGAGTAACAAGAGTATCCAATAGATGGGCTACGATTCATTAGAAGACTTATATGTATTCATCTCAGATCAGATCATCCTCATGGTCTCACTTCATAAGGACACTTGATAGATTGTTCCCCTGTATTGAAATGCGTAATTGGATCAAGTATGATCAAGATATATTCTCCTTATAACTTTTTGGTATGAATACTCTCATCCATTTTGTAATAATAAAAAGCAATCAATCTTCTTTTCGGTCTGATTCACTTATCTGTCTCCTTTACACTTTTTTCTTTTATTTTTTGAAGTTGATATTCATCACCCGCTCTGTCAAAATAAGATCTAAAAATATCACAGAAGGAAAAGAGTATTTAAACTGTATCTAATTCATAATTGTTACCCTTACCTTTATTTAACCTTAACAATATCAACATGTCCATCCAATCATCTTCCAAGAGAATTAGAATTAGCAACGAGAATGCTACTGTTTACGAATGTAAAACTTGCTCCAAAGTATTCAGCCGTAGCAAGAGCTACAACGATCATATCAGATTGATCCATTCAAAAAAGGTACAAGATGGAGCAACTTCTGTAGTCGATGAACTTGCCGCTACTGAAGGTAAATATGTGTACAATAAATGTAGATTACTTGAAATGCTGAAGCAATTTTAAGGGCCATCTTTTGAAAACGTCGGACTACCGGCCAATTCCAGTGTTGATAATGCCAAGTTGTATGAGCTTGTCAGATTAGGTGAAAATACCTTTCCCTATTCTGAATTACTTAGTATCTGGTTATCGAACATCACTACGGATGAACTGGTAGTAGTTACACGTTTTGAAAGGGTCATAAACCCCTTCTTAATAAATTTTCATGTAGCGTCCCAATGATAATGACGGTATGTATTCTTAGTAATCATGAGCCAAATGCCCTAAATATTAAATTTGCTTTATTGAAAAATAAATGCAGTGTATATGTTCATCAATGTTATGTTTATTACATGATATCTTTTTAGATTGAAATTAAAATGATTTCTTTGCTTAAATATACTATTTTATGTATTCACGTAATTCAACCCAAATTTGAAAAGGTAGTTAACCCTTTCTGAGTGTGTACATACATGTATTCCTTCTTGATTTTAGGATGATTTGTGTACGAAAACCCATTTTGCCTTCATTTTTCATTTTATTATTCAAATTCCGAGTTTTTATTTTTTTATCTCTTCAAGTCCCCTGTTTTTCTCCTTCTTCTATTCCACTTTACAGCTTAGATAAATACAATACCAAAGGTATTATTACTTATATCCCATCAATAACGAGTAACCTAATGTTGTTTTAAGATGAACATAGTCATGTCAATCAACAAAGGAATGAGAGAAAAGACACATATAATAACAACTGAGTAATGTAAAAAGAGCTTTATTATGGATTATATGTTGACAAGTTTTCCAGCTGTAGCCTTTATATTATCACGGAATATATAGTATGGAGCTACTACATTGTGCTCCAAAGAGTCTGTGGATTTCTGAACAAGGCCAACCTGGTATTTGATGTCATTGAGACTGATCACCGCATATCTTGGTGGTTGACCAGGTCCATTCATCGTGACAACAGGCATAGTGGGATCATATTTGGCACAGGTATGCTTCTTCATCACCTCAACAAGAACAAGAAATTGAGAATCATCCCCCTCCGAAGAGTTGTTATGCTGGAAATAGAATTGAACTGAACCGACGTACCAGCAAAAAGATCTACAGATGAATATATAACGTAAGGATATAAAGCGAAATACATAGAAGCTTAGTACTTACGAATTATGTGATATGTAGAACAGGACATGGTGATTTCCACGACGGTATTCTCTTCTAATTCTTCTATACATACAAGAGCTATTTACATGGCTGTTCAAAAGAGCACGGGCAGAAATGTTGATTGTGTTGGAATGAAGAGAAGAGGAAGAAGAACGAGAGTAATATTTCTTCAGCTCTTTGATAATGGTAGCTATGGGGACGGATTCAATGTGTGTATCAGATGCTAGATTGGCAGAGCTGAAGGGGCTCCAGAGTTGCTGGTCGAGATTGTATTGAGAGGATGAAGAAAGCTCCAAATAGTCATCAAGAGAGGTACGAATGGGCTCTACCATATCCAGTAAACTGTTGATGTCCATTGAGAAATTGACTATGCTACGAGTAGCTAATCGTTCAACAATGTTACCAGCATTTTTTCCACTGAACACAGTACTTTTTATCAATCTGGAGTAGCGGCCAATTGTTCTTTCCATTGATCTTGCGCTGTATACCCTCATGCAACCATTTCTTCTGGTGATCATTCCAATGTGTGCCAGGTAATGGTTATTAGGCCGAAACACCGCAACAGATATCTTGTTCGCTTTTATCTCCTCCCTCAGATAATTGTGCCAGTGAGCAAAGCAACTAGACAATAGAGGTATTTAGAATATTTTCATTGTATATCCTGTATAAAAACTTACTTCTCCATCTCCCTTATTAGTCCTTCAGTCAACTCCCACTGCAATGCAATTGCACAACCTCTCACCAGTTTCAACAATGCCAATCGCACATTTTTATCTTCAAACAGAGGAACTATCAATGTAGGCACTACATAAAGCAGGAAATCAAGAAAATCAATTGCCCTGGCTCCACTAGTTCTTGAGATCAGATTATCCCAACTACCCTGGAACGAAACAGGAATTTTCCGTCTTGATTCTTCAAT
>JAIXMH010000242.1:0-16076 GCA_025528865.1 Pilobolus umbonatus
TGATCAATACTCATAGCTTAGTTCAATTTAATTCTTTATTCTATTCATAATAAAATACATTTGATATGCATTGCATTCAATTATAACCATAATAATATCGTCTATCCTATAATATATCTAATGGATCTATCCAATAGTAACTGTATCTATGAGATGTATGTATCCAATGGTAAAGCAATACATGAATCTTCTGTCCGGTCAAAAGTCACGGGACCACACCAATAGAAAGACTTATCTCTCACCGAATAAAGTAGGATGAGATCTGCCTGGCAGATAAATTACATACGTTGTTTGTCGTCCAAATGACCGGACTTTTACCTACCAACCGTCTGGTCTGGCCGATTTTCGTCCGTCCAAATCTTTTATAGTGATAGCTGTTTATACTGTTTATCAACAAGTGTCTGATAATGCTCTATATCCCAACTTTCGATATACTATGTCAACATATGTGTCAGCAATTAATCGTATTAGATATTCTGTTGTTATTTTAATATACCTCATATAAACAACATACTGTCCTCATTCCACCTGATTCCATCCTGCAACACTGTGTACTTTTTGATCTTTACAGGGTGCACTTGTATTTAGTTGTTCCTACATTCACTGCATTCACGCTCTGACTAATTATATCGACGTACTCCATCGTTGTCTATGTTCAACTCTCCTGATGTGTGAACTGTGATGTTCGACATTCCCAACACTGGCACACTAGAATTACATATGTGTGAGTTTGTTTATTTATTGTCTTATCTTCATCTTTTATTTATTTGTTTACCTTAAGTTATTACATATATCCATTTCAACTGTATATTATCAGTCTAATGAACAACTGCTCTCCATGCTCATTCAACACCATCAGACACTACATCACTATGAATATTATCAGTTCATTTAAATATTCTTGTTATTGTGTACAGTTCTTAATTTTTGTTTATATTCTCATATTGTTGTAATATTCTGTGTGTGATATACTCTATGTCGAAGTACAGTATATCTGATGACTGCGCATTCCAGGTATAGATCCTTATCACAGACACTAGGTCTATTCGTTACTAGTATATGTTATTGTCCCTTGATTCTTATTGTTGCTTACATGGTCCCTACTGAAGTAAAAGTGAAAAGGAGGGGATATTCGAAAATTGAAAAAATAAATAATTATGTCCGGGCTAGTTGGTGATATAAATGGACATAATAAATTGATGGAGCATTTGAACAGCTCACAATTTGGCATTTTCTATTTCGAAATTGAAATACAAATTTTAAAAAAGCTAGAAAATACATTATACATCCATTTTTTATACTTTAAACAATACTATGACGTATAAAAGAACCTCATGTACAACATATCTCATTTTCAGCATTTGAATCATACCTTCGTGTATTGACATTAACTTTGTCATTCCAAGTGCTCAAAAAAACTCCAATTTGATTGGATGGCTACCTTTCAAAAAGGATTGGACGGAACAAATATCAGTTTATTCAGATCTCGTCCGTCCAAATCTTTCATAGTGTACGCCGACAGAGAGTAGACCATAAAGGGTAGGGCCAGAAAGAACAGACAAACTTACGGACAATAGTACGAACACCATTTAACCAAGACACCGGAACAGGAACCACACGAAGGATATGCCAAAGCTTACTTAGAAGGAGAGAGTTAACAACCAGACTTGAACCACAAACAGACACACCACGAGAGGAGAGAATATTTGCATGCCTACTAATCTTGCCCTGAATAACATCTAGGTGCGATAGCAGCTGCTGACTAGTAGAGTACAGAGGATAGCCCAGAAACCAAACAGAAGAAGAGGACCACCTATCATGCCAAGAGACACCGAAAGTAGAAGCAATATCAATCCAAGCAGAATGAGATTCACCAGAGAGAGACACCATTTCAGTCTTTTCAATATTCACCTTGGCATTAGAAGCTTTACCATACATATCTAATAGACCATTCACCGGGAGCAGAAAGAAACACCTCAAGATCATCAGCGTACGACAACATCTTGAATCGAGGAACACCAGTAACACCATCACCAACACCCACACGAGAAACATCACCAACATTTAGAGGAGACGGTTTATTATTCCTGGAGATAATCCGATCGGGAAACAGAGAGCCCCAGAGAGAGAAGGACAAGCAAGAATAGTTCGAAGCAACGGTTCAAAAGCAATGTTAAACAACAGGGGGGAGAGAGGATCACCTTGCCAAAGACCACGCAATTGAGAGATAGGAGAGGCCAACCAACCATTTATGGCCAAAGAGATACGATTACCAAAGAACAGAGAACAAATACAAGACACCAAAGAAGAAGGAAAACCGGTTTCAGATACTGAGGATGAACTCGATTATAAGCTTTTTCTTGATCTAATTAGTACAGCTACAACAGGAACATTAGGAGCCACAGAACGGAAATGAGCCATCAAAGTGTTATTTACCCAACCATTGTCGGAAATCAAACAATCGGGAAAAAAACCAGTTTGGTACGGATTAATCAAATCAGGGAGAACATCATTGAAACGTCTACTAGGCAAATTGGTAAACAACTTGGCATCACAGTTGATTAGAGACAAAGGACGCCAATTTTTCAGGAGCTGGGGATCACTTTTCTTGAAAAAGAGAACCATTCGAGTTTGCTTCCAGAAAGGAGGAAACACACCAAGGAGAGCATCATTGAGAACATCAAGAAGAAGAGAGCGAACAAGAGGGGAGCGAGGAACCAAAAAATTGTATACTTCAAACGGAATACCATCAAGACCAGGACTCTTACCAACAGGAGAACGACTTACCAAACCAAGAAGGTCATCAACAACTACATCACGAACAAGAGCATCTTGATCCGGAGAAGACAAACGAACATCGGAAGGAACATTAGACAGCAGAGAATCTAAACAGAAAGTATCTATATCATCGGGACTATAAAGATTAGTATAAAATGTTCGAGCTTCATTAATTATACCGGGCATGTCATTTAGGATAGTTCCAGACGTTGAACATCGAAGAGACTGAATAGTCTGTTGCCTATTTTTTTCTTTAATTACACAGTAAAAGTACTTGTTGTTGCGTTCATCTTTCTCGTGCCACCGAGTAGCAGAACGGAGCAGGCATTGGTCAGATTCAACTTTGATCTGGGCATCAAGTAGTCTTTCCAACCTAGAGGTATCAGCAAAAGAATCAGCACCAAGAGCAAGAAAAGAGACACGTTGTTTCTGTAACTGAGCAATACAATCAGAGAGCTTGGCTTTTGAAGAACGAGAATAAGATTGAGCACAATACTTGAGAGCAGACTTAAATGTTTCCCACTTGGTGGTACTACAAAGCTGAAGAAAAGAGTCAGAAGCAAAGAGATCAACTACCAGGGCATCAAGGAGAGCAGTAAAATCCTTGTCACCAAGGAGAAGAGGATTAAAACGCCAACTACCAGGACCAATATCAACACGAGAGGGAACAAGATCAACAGAGAGCAAGACGTGATCAGTCCAAGACGAGGGAAGGAACTGTTGCAGACTATTAACTAATCGAGTAGACAAGGATGTATGTCCAAAGATATAATCAATAGTTGAACGACTATCACCACGGACGATGGTAGGAGTACCAGCAGGAAAGCAGTTGTTGAAATAAAGATTTAACCAATCTAACCAAGAACGAAGTGGAGGGCATCTTGTTACAGAGGTAGAAAGGATATTCATATTGAAATCACCCATTAGGAGACAAGGGACAGAATCAATGGATGGAAAAATAGTTAAGGGGAGGAGAGAATTATAAAAAGAAAGACGGCGAGAACGGTCAGCAGGAGCATAGATATTAGTAACATTACATAGGAGAGAACCATAGATATCCAGAACAGAAGCAGTGATTACTCTTTGATCCATAGAAACAGAGACATTATCCATGCATAGAGAACGATTAAGGCATATAATGGCGGCATATTTGGTTACAACAGAGGACATAGAAGGAAACATAAAGGTATTGAAAGATTGGACTTGATCATCCGAGAGAGAATCTTGATTATTGAAAGCAGAAACTTCTTGGAGGCATAGTATCTAATCCAAGGGAGAAGAACAAAGGTAAGTAATAAATTGTTTTTGCATAGTTTTGTTGGCATCTTTGAAAATACTTCGAGTATTTAAAGATACAATACGACATGGTTTGATACTCATGCTCCCTTGCGGGAGGAACTAGTAGATGGAGCCGTTTTCTTGAAGCTCGGCTTGCTTATACCAGAAACATTAGATCTCTTCAGTTTTGAAACACGAATCTGAGTGTTCTAGTTTACAGTAGAAAGCTTAAGCATGTCCTTAGCATTATCGATGTCCATGGTAGACCTGATAGAAGCGGGAGCATACTTTGACGCAATGGTACCAGACGAAAGAAGAACTCGCTCTTTAGCTTTGTTAGGATGAGCACTGAGAACCGTATCTTTGGATACAACCAACATGACTTCATCATCATCTTCATCAACTGACACCGTAGGTACACCACTGGTTTCATTACCCATATCATCGTCCGAGCTAGTATCCTGATCTTCAACAGTAGATGAGACAGTACAAGAAGCTTCTTTATCCACTATCGTCTTCTGAACCATGGTTGAATCCACTATATAACTGTCAATCTCCACGCTAAAGGACACCGACTTGGACCGACAGAACCTGGAGGTATGGCCCATTTGATGACACTTGTAGCATTCAATGCTCTTCAACCTAGGACACTCCTTTTTTATATGACCAGCTTGTCGACAGTGATAGCACACAGGGGGAGCACCACGAAAGAAAGCAGCAACAAAACAATCCCAGGAATCAAGGTAAAGCATCTTACTCAAACCACGATACTTCACACCATCGACCGGAGACACGTCCAATAGCACAGACACATGACCTTCAAAGAACCCATGACTTGTGTATTTCTTCACATCGCAAACCTTACCATAATTACCGAACGATTCCAATAAACCAGCAAGCAAAACATCATCCTCTTCACGCAAATGCATCTCCATATGCACCCTTACCAAGCGACTTTTCACACCATTAACATAAGGTAAAACAGGATAAGTAATATTTTTAAATGTAATACCTGATTCTATAGCCAATTTGGTATCATTCACATCACGGGAGACACTAGAAAACAAAAGTTCATTCTTCAAACGGTTACCATACATAGAAACCGGGCAGAAACCATTACCCACAACAGGACCAATTTGATCAATCACCAACCTATAAGCTTCAGAGCGATGCCCAAACAAGTTGGAGGGAAAAGAAAACAGAACAGAACCAGGAGACAAAGTATTCTGCAGTACAGAATACACCTTTTGAGCCATTAAGTGCTTCTTAATGTCTCCATCTTCATACAAAACGTGAGGGACCAGCTTGTCCTGCACTCCGCCATCATTTAACTTACGCATCGGTTCCGGAACCTTTGCCTTCAAACCCTTAGCAGCTATGGTGCTCCATGCGACTGTAGGTGTTGTTAATGTACTCATTTTTGTTGGGAGTACTCCAGAATTAATTAAATAAAAAATATAAAGTCGATTTCAATCCCCGAAATAGAGTTGAGATGTCGAAATGGGCGAAATGTAGAAGCAATGAGCAGCGATCCCGGATAGAAAAAATTATATCAAGATAGCCCTAAGCGTGTTAAATAATATATCCAAAAACCAAAGATGGATGGCTACTAGTTGTTGAGATATACCGAAAAAAGTAATTTAAGATGTTCGAAATGGCGAGATTCCCAGATGTAAAAGTTGAGATCAGCAATTAAACAAATATAATGACGGAGCTTGAGAATAATAATAGCACCACTAGATGCAGAAAGAAAAACTGAATAAAACTGTTGTCGAGATGGACCGAGATGAGCAGGAATTGTTGAGAGATGTAGAAAAAAGTAAATATTATATCTTTGTGTTACGTTCGAATAAGCGAAAGAGCTGTAATTAATTATGATGTTCGAAATGGCGAGATTCCCAGATGTAAAAGTTGAGATAAGCAATTAAACAAATATAATGACGGAACTTGAGAATAATAATAGCACCACTAGATGCAGAAAGAAAAACTGAATAAAACTGTTGTCGAGATGGACCGAGATGAGCAGTAGTTGTTGAGAGATGTAGAAAAAAGTAAATATTATATCTTTGTGTTACGTTCGAATAAGCGAAAGAGCTCGCTTTGAAAGAATTTTTTTTTTTTGGTTTGTAGGGGAGAGAGTCTCCGGTTTTATTTAAATAAGTCTCTTAAACGTCAGAATGAGTGGTGAAAGAGACTGGGTATATATAAAAATATAAAATTGAAAGCAAAGAAGATAGAATATAACACGATAATCTGGAGTTAAAAGTTCGGATGAGAGAGCGTTATACAGCTTGAAAGTCAAATTGATTACGGCTGTAGGTTCAAATGGTCTGTTATAAAAAACTGCATTCCAATGGGATAGCCAAATAGCTTGTAATCCACAAGCGAAGGGGGTAAAAAGACGAGGATTGTTACCACTTAGATGGAGCAGCTTATCCAGAAGATCTTGTAGTTGAGCCGTTGTAATATTGGGAGCTACATACTCAGAAAATATGGCTAGCCAAACTTTAACGGCAGATGGACATGTAAAAAGAAAGTGAGTAATTGATTCGGTATTCGATAAATGGTCATTGGAACAACGAGGACAGTTATTCGTAGGAAATGTGACCGGATTCATCTGGTGTAGTAAAGATCTAGTCGGTATCTTTCCATGCAAAGCACGATACCATATAGTACGAGCGGGTAAGGGAATTTGAAGCTTCCAAAAGGATTTCCATGATTCGGCTTGCAAAGGAGAATCATCGATGGGAGGAGATAAAATGAGATCTTTATATTGACTGATTGGCCCCCGTCTAGGGAGGAATGGCAAAACTAGAGAAGATGTACGAGATACAATTGATGGAGGGAGGAGGTAAATCTTTAGAAAGGATGATAGATCGAGTGGGTCGTCTTCCATTCTAATTGATACGTGGGGCTGGTCTTGTAAGAGCGAGAAGAAAAGGCTGAAGGATAATCTTTCTACTGCGAATCCATTTCACGACCTTTTTGGTAATAGTGGGAAAAAGAGTTATTTCTTCCGGAGAGCGAAGGCGGATGACCTGTTCATGAATATCCAAGGTGAAAACATGAAATCCAAGCAATCGATGTGCACCAGGTTGATGTGAAAACAAAGTGGGATGCGGAACAAAATCAGAGTACCGGAGGTCAGAATCAGGAACAGAGTGACGGATGAGAGCAGTGAGAGGTAATCGAAGACAAGTATAAGTACTGATATGACAATTATCAAAGTTGTGGGGAATGGCATCCATGGCTCGAAATATGTTGGTAAAAGCGTGGATAGAGGACGGTAATGGAGCATTGTTAGACCACTTGGAAGATCGGCATTGTGGGAAGAGAAGAGCCCACCGATACGAAGGAAATGATTCTGAAGAAAAAAGCCAGTTCAGGGTAGCTTTGAGATATGGCAATGAAAGCATGACGGTGGAACTAAAAGGGATATCAGAGGACAGTAAGGGACGCAACCAACGCCATTGAAGGGCATTTTGTTGAGTTTCGGGGTTGAGAACACCTAAACCTCCTTGATGACGAGGTCGAATAAGTAGCTCAAATTTGATTTTTGGAAAAATTCTATAATTCATGAATTGGGAGCAGACACTGCTATTGATGCCAGCTGAAACTTGGTGAATGAAAACAATCTCATAACATGCCGTAATCGAGATAAGATCAGTGTGTTTAAAACAGTAGCTCGACCACGGATTGATAGATGACGTTGAGAATGAATGTAGCACGATTGCCTCATTTTATGTAGCAATTGACTAACAAACTTTTGTTTTTGTTCCTGGGAAAAGCAGATCGGATATCCTAGGTAAATAAGAGGATCAGGAGAACGATGGTCGTGCCATTCGGTAATATCATAAGAACTCAGTAATAATTCCCAAGCAGGGTGAGGTAATCCGGATAAAGATATAGCATGCGTCTTTGAAAAATTTAGTTGTGCATCGGAAGCTTTCTGATATTGATCTACTGCGGATTAAAGTCTGTAAAAATCACTCTGATTTTTAAGGAAAACAAGTGTGTCATCAGCATATGCTAGTATCTTGACTGGTGATATGGAGGGTGTAAACAGAGGAGTAGAAGATAAACTCTCGGGCGTGGTATCAGTTTCTTGGTGAAAATCAAATCCGGAGAACATAGAATCACCGTGTATGCTACAGAGAAATGGATCAAATGCCAAATTAAAGAGTAAAGGACTTAGCGGATCCCCTTGACGTAGACCTCTTGATTGTAGGATCGGATTAGTACTGATATGCCCATTGATATTGAATGAAATACGAGTGGTAAAAAAGAGGTTAGTGATTGAGGTAACAATTCTTTCAGGGATACCAAATTTAAGCAGCACACTATGGAGGTAGTCGGGATGAACACGATCGTAGGCTTTCTCTTGATCCAAGAGAAGACCAATTGTCGATGATTTCTGTCGAGTGGCTATAAACTGAAGTATATTCACCATCTGACCATTTTCAGCAATAAACCGATTAGGCATAAAGCCCAGTTGACAAGAAGAAATGGAACGGGATAGGGTAGACATCAATCTGGAATTAAGTAACCGGGTGAATACCTTGGTGTCAGCATTAATCAAAGATATGGGTCGCCAGTTTTTCAAATTCGCCAAGTCTCCTTTCTTTGGTAACAGGGTCATACAAGTTCTATTCCAGCTAATAGGAAAAATAGAGTGAAGAAGTGCATCATTGTAAACCTTCATTGCAATGTCAGCAGTAAGTTGATGATTCAAGAGAGTGGATAGTATTTCATATGGTATGCCATCAATACCAGGGCTACTGTGTCTAGGGAATCTTTTTGCACCATTTATAATATCTGAAAGAACAAACTTGGTAAGTAAAAAGGAATGGGTAGAAGAAGGTAAGATATTTTTATCAGGGATGTGAGAGCATAGATGTACAATGCTGTCATTGTCAACAGGTGTAGGTGTATAAAGCTGAGAGTAGAAGAAGGATACAGCAGTGGATGTACATGATTCGGAGGTAATAGGATGAATAAAAGATGTAATGTTCCGTTTGACAGATCTAGCAGTTATACTGCGTTTTAAATAGCCCGCAGAAATCTCTCCATTTTCTCTCCAGTGTTTGCCTGCTCTGATAATAGCGCTTTGGGCAATTTCTCTTTGTATTGAAGCAATTAATTTCTCTAGGAGAGAAACAGCAGTTTCTACCAACGATCTATCACCTTGACATTGTTACAGCAATTTGTTTCGTTTCTTTTGAAAACATTTGAGTACTCGTGTGCGATAAGATGCAAGTCGTCGTCCAATCTTTCTAGTAACCATACGAACTATGTCTTTAATCTCGTCCCATATCTCTTGTGATGAAGGTGGATCTTCCATGCTATTCAACGTCTCATGATAGAAGTCTAATTGATCATGGAGTTCTTTGATAAAGTAAGGATTCTTTGCTAATGAGGGATTGGCACGCCATAATCCATGTCCTTGTGTTTTATTTGTAAACTGAAAGTAGGATGTGATCAGAGCGTGATCAGTCCAATCTGGATTTAAGAATTCTATATCAGATTTGTGAAAATGCCGCTGTAGAGACGATGATGTATAAATGTAGTCAATAAGAGAGCTATGTCGACTGCTTTGAAATGTTGGAACATCATTGGTGGAGCATAGAAAGTAAGAACTATCAATCAGGTGACACCATCGATATATCGAACTCAGGCTTGATGAAGTAGACTGTAAAATAGAGGATATGTTAATGTTAAAATTGCCAACAATCATTATATTGGAGTCGTGTGTAGAATAAAAAGTATCCATATCGGCATTCTGGAAGCAAGGTAACTGTAAAAGGGAATCAAAGAAAGACGATCTCTCAACAGATTGTGCAGGACCATATATATTGACTAGCGTGATAGGTGGGAACAACTGGTTGACGTGCGTGATACTGCATACAATTACCCTCTGGTTGATAGTAATATATATTGGTGTGCGTTCTAGGGCGGGATTCATACAAACAACACCACAATGTTTCGTCCAAATGGAGGAGGTACATTGCAGTTGCATATTGAAAGAGTTCTGTAGTTGTTGGGAATGAGAGTGATTTTCTTGAAAGGAGAGAATGTCATATTGAAGGGAACGTAGATAACGAATAAAGCTGGCACGAATGTCAAGCTTATCAATTTTAACCAGACTACGGCAGTTTAAAGGGCATAGTTTGAGGTTAGTTTTTAATAAAGAAGGAGAAGCATAGTTATTAGATATGTTAGGGTGAGTAAAGCTACTCATTAAACGGTATTGGCTGAGATACCATCAGCTTGGTCCATTAATTGATCTGAATCAAAAGTGTCAGGTTCTTGAAAGTTTGCGGCAAGTTCTGACATATTAGTATCTGCTTTTTTTGTCTACCGTAGCGGCATCGAGTTTGGAAGGGACTTTGGAGGCATAAAAGTCGTCATATTCAACTTGAGAAATCCATGTTTGCTGAACAAATGACTTAGCCACTGCGAGACTGGTAGGTAAATGCAGTCTGTTTAGAACTTTTAGAAGACGAGCATGGTGAATATTTTCTGCAATTAATTTCCGTTCTGCATCAGTGCACAACTTGTACTTCGGATCCTTGACAATGTCTGAGGTTTTTGGATCAAAATCAGCAATCAGGGAAATACCAAATTTGGTTAGGATGGAAGTGGCCTCTTCAACATAATCGTTGTGGATGAGTATACCTATTCTACCACTAGTAGGATAACATATATCTAGAATTCGAGAAGATGGTAGACGGAGTTTAGATAATGCCTTACGGGTTTCATTGTGACGACTTCTAGATCGACAAGGCATGAATAAGTAGGTGAATCCTTGCTTATCAGAAGGTGGTTGGAAATGTCTGGCAATAGCTTGTCTCTTACGAGTAATACCTGGCTTATTACTGCGACGAGTTTTTTGAGGAACATAAGCTGCAGTACGTGAAGCATATGTTTCAGTTGGGGCATGAATGGAGTCAGCTGTTCCACGTATGGGCTGCTCATGTGATAATTGTGGAAATCATCAGAATGATTTGATGTCTGATTGGGTGAATCAGCTACCCCCTGGGATGAGGTTGAGCGCAGTAACTCTTGGTATCGATGGTCTGCTGCTGCAAGATTAGCTTTCGTTTGATCAAGCTCAACTTTTGTCGATTCCAGTTCTTTTTGTAGACGGTTCATTGTAGCGATGATCCCATCGTACTCTTTAAACTTCTCGCTATGTTTACGAAGAGTGCGTTGGAACACTATCAGGAAATCAGGCATGTTATATTCATTTAAGTCCATTACTGGAGGAAATGAAGAGAGGGGATCGGTGTTGGTTGGAGTACTAGGTGCTAAATGAGGTTGTACAAACTGAACTGTGTCAGGTGCATCCTGGATGTCTGGCATGTGATTATCCTTTTTCTTTATCTCAGAGGATGTAATAGCTCCTTTAATCAATGAAGTAACGGCAAGAGGAGAAGAAACTGGGGGTTTATGTTTAGCAGAAGGTGCCTTCAAAGACTGTTTGATAAGAGTGCTTGAGGAAGAGGACGAGCGAGTGGTCTTTTTAGTTGTCATAGGAGATGGGGAGATGATAGAGTATCTACGTTTAGATGCTAATGTCTGGGGTGAGATATGATTCTGAAGATGAACTAAAGATTCACTTGATGAAGGAAGTATTGCAGTATTATCCAATACTGAATTGGTCTTTGCGGTTCGTGTTGTGGCTATTTTATTAATGCTTGAAATGATAAAGTTAAAAGTAGGATGTTTAATTGGTAGCTGGGTTTAAAGTAAAAAAAATAAAATAGAGGGCTTTGAAAGAAGATTACGTTATGCTCTAATTAGTTTTGATTAGCGGACACATACGGGTAAACAAGAACCAAAAACACAAAAGATATTACAATCGCAAGTTTACAAAAAGTATTTATGTACTGTTATAATATTTATTTGTATAAATATTTTATTTTTTAGTAAGTAGGCTATGTTGTAATATTAATACATATTTATTTAATTTATATTTTTAATGTTATATGTTATACATAAAAGACGCTACATAAAAGGATAAATTTTTTTGGATGCTTCTGACCTGATAGTAAAAAAAGCTCTTTCGCTTATTCGACTGTAAGCTCGAGGCTACTGCTCTTAAAATCAGGCTACTGCTCTTAAAAAGGCTTATTCGAACGTAACACAAAGATATAATATTTACTTTTTTCTACATCTCTCGACAACTACTACTCATCTCGGTCCATCTCGACAACAGTTTTATTCAGTTTTTCTTTCTGCATCTAGTGGTGCTATTATTATTCTCAAGTTCCGTCATTATATTTGTTTAATTGCTGATCTCAACTTTTACATCTGGGAATCTCGCCATTTCGAACATCTTAAATTACTTTTTTCGGTATATCTCAACAACTAGTAGCCATCCATCTCTGGTTTTTGGATAAATTATTTAACACGCTTAGGGCTATCTCGATATAATTTTTGCTATCCGAGATCGCTTCTCATTGCTTCTGCATTTCGCCCATTTCGACATTTCAACTATTTTTCGGGGATTCAAATCGACTTTTATTTTTTTTAATTAATTATTTATAGAGTACTCACAACAAAATGAGTACTTTAACAACACCTCCCGTGGCATGGAGCACCATAGCCGCTAAAGGATTAAAAGCAAAGGTTCCTGAACCGATGCGTAAGTTAAATGATGGTGGAGTGAAGGACAAGCTGGTTCCTCACGTATTATATGAAGATGGAGACATTAAGCAACACTTGATGGCTCAGAAAGTGTATTCTGTCCTGCAGAATACTTTGTCTCCTGGATCTGTTCTCTTTTCTTTTCCTGCTAACTTGTTTGGCCATCGTTCTGAGGCTTACCGGTTGGTAATCGATCAAATTGGTCCTGTGGTTGGTAATGGTTTTTGTCCGGTGTCTATGTATGGTAACCGCTTGAAGGATGAACTTTTATTTTCTGGTGTTTTCCGTGATGTCAATGATACAAAGATAGCCATTGAGTCAGGTATAACATATAATGATATTAATTATGCAGTTGTACCTTATGTTGATGGAGTGAAAAGTCGCTTGGTAAGGGTGCATATGGAGTTGCATTTGCGTGAAGAGGATGATGTATTGCTTGCTGGGTTATTAGAATCCTTTGGTAACTATGGTAAGGTTTGCGATGTGAAGAAGTACATTAGCCATGGGTTCTTTGAAGGTCATGTGTCTGTGCTATTGGACGTGTCTCCGGTCGATGTGTGAAGTATCGTGGTTTGAGTAAGATGCTTTACCTTGATTCCTGGGATTGTTTTGTTGCTGCCTTCTTTCGTGGTGCTCCCCCTGTGTGCTATCACTGTCGACAAGCTGGTCATATCAAGAAGGAGTGTCCTAGGTTGAAGAGCATTGAATGCTACAAGTGTCATCAAATGGGCCATACCTCCAGGTTCTGTAGGTCGAAGACGGTGTCATTTAGTGAAGAGATTGACAGTTATATAGTTGATTCAACCATGGTTCAGAAGACGATAGTGGATAAAGAAGCTTCTTGTACTGTCTCATCTACTGTTGAAGATCAGGATACTAGCTCGGACGATGATATGGGTAATGAAACCAGTGGTGTGCCTACGGTGTCAGTTGATGAAGATGATGATGAAGTCATGTTGGTTGTATCCAAAGATACGGTTCTCAGTGCTCATCCTAACAAAGCTAAAGAGCGAGTTCTTCTTTCTTCTGGTACCATTGCGTCAAAGTATGCTCCCGCTTCTATCAGGTCTACCATGGACATCGATAATGCTAAGGACATGCTTAAGCTTTCTACTGTAAACAAGGACACTCAGATTCGTGTTTCAAACCTGAAGAGATCTAATGTTTCTGGTATAAGCAAGCCGAGCTTCAAGAAAACGGCTCCATCTACTAGTTCCTCCCGCAAGGGAACATGAGTATCAAACCATGTCGTATTGCATCTTTAAATACTCGAAGTATTTTCAAAGATGCCAACAAAACTATGCAAAAACAATTTATTACTTACCTTCGTTCTTCCTCCCTTAGATTAGATATTCTATGCCTCCAAGAAGTTTCTGCTTTCAATAATCAAGATTCTCTCTCGGATGATCAAGTCCAATCTTTCAATACCTTTATGTTTCCTTCTATGTCCTCTGTTGTAACCAAATATGCCGCCATTATATGCCTTAACCGTTCTCTATGCCTGGATAATGTCTCTGTTTCTATGGATCAAAGAGTAATCACTGCTTCTGTTCTGGATGTCTCTGGTTCTCTCCTATGTAATGTTACTAATATCTATGCTCCTGCTGACCGTTCTCGCCGTCTTCCTTTTTATGATTCTCTCCTCTCCTTACCTATGTTTTCATCTATTGATTCTGTCCCTTGGCTCCTAATGGGTGATTTCAATATGAATGTCCTTTCTACCTCTGTAACAAGATGCCCTCCACTTCGTTCTTGGTTAGATTGGTTAAATCTTTATTTCAACAACTGCTTTCCTGCTGGTACTCCTACCTTTGTTCGTGGTGATAGTCGTTCAACTATTGATTATATCTTTGGACATACATCCTTGTCTACTAGATTAGTTAATAGTCAGCAACAGTTCCTTCCCTCGTCTTGGACTGATCACGTCTTGCTATCTGTTGATCTTGTTCCTGCTCGTGTAGATATTGGTCCTGGTAGTTGGCGTTTTAATCCTCTTCTGCTTGGTGATCAAGACTTTACTGCTCTACTTGATACTTTGGTGGTTGATCTCTTTGCTTCCGATTCGTTCCTTCAGCTTTGTAGTACCACCAAGTGGGAAACATTTAAGTCTGCTCTCAAGTATTGTGCCCAATCATATTCTCGCTCTTCCAAGGCAAAGCTATCTGATTCTATTGCTCAGTTACAGAAACAACGTGTGTCTTCTCTTGTTGTTAGTGCAAATGCCTCTACTGATACCTCTAGGCTCGAAGAACTGTTAGATACACAAATCAAGATGGAAACCGAACAATGCTTGCTCCGTTCTGCTACTCGTTGGCATGAGAAGGGTGAGCGTAATAACAAGTACTTCTACCGAGTAATCAAGGAAAGGAATAGGCAACAAACTATCCAGTCTCTTCGATGTTCAACATCTGGCAGAATTCTCAATGACATGCCTGGTATAATTAATGAAGCTAGAACATTTTATACTAACCTTTATAGCCCAGACGAAATAGATACATCTTGTTTAGATTCCTTGTTATCCAATGTTCCCCCTGATGTCTGCTTGTCTTCCCTTAATCAAGATGCTCTTACTTCCGATGTGGTTGTTGATGATCTCCTTGGTTTGGTAAGTCGTTCTCCGATTGGCAAGAGTCCTGGTCTAGATGGTATTCCCTTTGAGGTCTACAAGTTCTTGGTTCCTCGCTCTCCTCTTGTACGTTCTCTTCTCCTTGATGTCTTGAACAGTGCTCTTCTTGGTGTATTCCCTCAGTCTTGGAAGCAGACTCGAATGGTGTTGTTGTTCAAAAAAGGTGATCCTCAGCTCCTAAAAAACTGGCGTCCCTTGTCTCTGATAAACTGTGATGCCAAGTTGTTCACTAAATTGCTTACTCGGCGTTTTAATGATGTCCTCCCTGACTTGATTAATCCTTATCAAACTGGCTTTCTCGCTGATCGTCTAATCTCTGACAATGGGTGGGTAAATAACACTTTGATGGCTCATTTCCGTTCTGTTGCTCCTGATGTTCCTGCTGTGGCTGTCCTATTAGATCAAGAAAAGGCGTATGATCGAGTTCATCCCCAGTATTTGGAACGGGTTCTACTTCATTTTGGTTTTCCTTCTTCGTTGGTGTCCTGTGTTTGTTCTCTGTTCTTTGGTACCCGTATCTCATTGTCCATTAATGGTTGGTTAGCTTCGCCTATTTTTCAATTGCGTGGTCTTCGACAAGGTGATCCTCTTTCGCCATTGTTGTTTAACATTGCTTTTGAGCCGTTGCTTAGAACTATTCTTGCTTGTCCTTCTTTGTCTGGTGTTTCTCTGTTTCCGGAACATGTTGTTATCTCAAGGAATAATAAACCGTCTCCTCTGGATATTGGTCATGTTTCTCGTGGTG
>JAIXMH010000243.1:0-16041 GCA_025528865.1 Pilobolus umbonatus
AATGGTCTGATTTACCACGGAATTCAGGAAGGGCATCTGCAGAATTTTTACTAAATACATCTGTGTAGGAGTTATACTGATCAGGAATAAATGTATTAGTATTAACTATTTCATCTGTGGTAGATATAGCAGCAGAAGTGATGATACTAGATGGGTCGGTGTACTCTATAACATAAGCCTCTTCACCTTGTTTAATGTAATCGTGGATTTCAGCAGCACTAACCCTGACAATGTCCGTATTAATAGTTTGAACGTTCTTATGTTGATCACTGACGGGAACTGGGGGAGGTACTATAGCATTAACACTGGTAATTTCATCCACAGCATAAACTAAAGGTGTAAATTCCACACAGTTGTTAATACAATAATTAGAGAGGAATGTTAATTTGTTATTTTCCCAGTCGATACTAGGATTATGTAAACGGAGCCAAGTGATACCAAGAATGACAGGGTAGTTTCCAAGAGAGGTGATGTTCAAGGTAATATCTTCTTCATGTTAAATGTTGTTTCTTCAGTGACTAATCCCGATGAAATAGGGCTATCATCCACAGTGTGTACAGCAATAGGTGTATCTTTAATGGACGTGGGACAGTTATGGGATGCAACGAAATCAGAGTGTATGAAACAAGACATTGCTCCAGCACTATACTATAATAGTTACTGTATTGCGAACAATGGTTAACGAAATAAAGTTAATTTTTACTAGGAAAAATTAACATAATTCCGCTGTACTTAACTTAAGTGTTACTGTTATAACGATAATTTTATCATTGAGTTACCCTCAATTACATTAACCATTGACCTTCCTTGGGTAATTCTACTGCTACAGAATTAACATTTTCCTGATAACTGTTGACGATATTACAGTAACTATTGAGTGCCGATGTTACCATCAATCGATAATCGTTGTATGAAAACCATACAATTTCTTAGTGACACTATTACCTTTAAGGATTATGGGAAGTGTTAATAGGCTTATATTGACCTATCATTGTCTCTTATAATGATTAACATCAGATTAACATCAGATTAACATCAAATTAACATCAAATTAACATCAGATTAACATCAGATTAACATCAAATTAACATCAATTAACATCAAAAGACGTATTAAAATATGTGGCTTAAATTGTTTTTATTATAATAAAAATAGACATAATATATTCAACATAATGCAAATTGTGAGGCTTCTTCAGCTAAAATATACATGTATTTCAATTTCTACTATAAATAAGTACTTACATGAGATTTCCTTCAATAACCAACAACAAGTACAATTCTTGTTTCTATCACTCTGATAGAATGGAAATCTATAAGCAATATCAGTGTTAGTTATCACTATAAGAGATACACATTTATTGTACTTACATGTGGGTTGATTCTTATGAGAGAAGAGGATTATTTCTATAGTAAATGAGGTTATTTATTGCCATAAGTGTTTGATACATAATAAATAACTTACATGAGAGTAGATCCATGTGTGAGAACGAGAGTCGTCCTAGTTAAATAAGTTTATTCACAGTATAAGTAGAGACAATGAAAAACTTACATGGGAATAGATGTTAAAGAGCATTTCTCAATAATACGGTATCTGTGTATACCCTTGAAAGAGCTCTAAATATAAGATAAAAAAGATCTAAAAGATTGATAAGCGAGTCAGTAACTATCATCATCAATATCTATAAGAAACTCACCAAATAATATTCCATGTAAGAAGCGGGAGGTTGCAACGGCATGTCGCTTGATTAGAATGTTTGTTATTGAATGTTATGAAAAGAAGATAAAAGAGTAGGAGGAAGAGATTACGTATTTATTTAAAAAGGAAAAGATAGTGTGAGAAATTCCACCATATCAGCCTGATACAAAAACATTTGCCTAATTAGGGTGATTGTTGGTCATTCTCACCTGCTTCTAACAATCATTTTCATCAGAGGAGGAAAAGAGCTCGACATTACCCTAATTATGAGAAAGATGACTATTAGTATTCCTTGTAATTTTCAGAATCACCTGAACTTACAGATCGCATCTGGCTTCTGACATTTTCTCTCTTCTTAGTCTTCCTCTTCTTATTGTCAATTGTTGCGACAATGGCCTTGGACAACAGATTCCTGGCTATCCACTGGTCCTTACAGAGATCAATTCGCACTGACTTCTCTGCAGCCAGTGCTTCCAACTGTAAGGCATAGTACATCTGGAACCTGCTGTCCATTTCGTGCCACTTCTTTCCCGACACAAATCCATCTACACTCATTATGCTTTTGACATCTCTTGCTAAAGATCTAAGTATCTTCAGATGTTCCTCCAGATCCTCATCACCTAGTGGTTCCTCCTTCAAGAGGCTTCTGCTGTGGCCAATAGCAGCATATATGCGCAAATGCATTGGAGGAGTCTTGTTGTTTTTGTTGGTAGGCTTATATGTACTCCTCAGCTCTGCATTTACCCTAGGTACATTTCTCAACCCTGCCAATTCATTATCAGCATTGTACCTTTCTACCATATCCTCAAACTCTTCAAGGGTGAGTCTGCCTATAATATATATGTGATAAGTATATATGATAATACTTGCTTATGTATAGAGATTAGAATATGGTGATTACCACGAGTTATTCTTGGAGCAGTAGTTCGAACAGGAAACCTTGTTTCCAAATGACTCTTCATAGCATCTACCTTGTTGTCAATTTCAACAAACATTGTCTTGATTTCGGTCATATCGTTTTGGGAGTTCATTTTGTATATGTTTCCAATGTATTTGATAAATAAAAGAAAAGAGTTGTGTGATTTTGTAATGTTGTGATGATCTATATTCTATCTCTCATAACAATAACACCCCAAAGAAGAAGTGAAAAATAACAAGCATTTCATGACCAAACAGATTGCATATAAATAGTTTCTGATTCAATCAAATTGACTTACCTCTATACACTTCTATAAACTAAACATGTCCACTCAATCCAATACCAAGAGAACCAGACTTAACAATGAAAATCCTAAAATTTACGAGTGCGGATCTTGTAGTAAGACTTTCGGCAAGTATGTACAGTACTATAATCACTTGAGAAGGCTTGAACATGTAGCAAAGATCTCATCGGTGACCGAAGACACTGTAATGGAAGATGTGTTAGCTCAAAGTAAGTATGAATATGATAACCTGATACTACTTTTACTGATTGTATTATTAAAGGTTCTCCTGCTGACAATGTAACCACGAATGATGCTGGTTTGAGTACTGCCAAGATAATCAATTTGAAGAACATGGATGAGAATACATTCACCAAAAACGAATTGATTAGCATACAGCTCAATAACATTGTTGCCGAATTTGCAGCACCTCAGGAAATGCACAGACAGTTGGTTAGACTGATGAATGAATCAAGTAATAATGATATGGGTAAATATAAACAATTCGATATATGCAGGGTATAGATACTAACCATATTCTCTTGATAAAAGACAATGGTGAGATACTTCATGGAGATGTTCTGGAGAGATTGTTGATTAAGAGGTATGGCATGGAGAGCGACTTATACCATATATGCAAGAATGGTTGCATGCTGTTTGGTAGTGCAGATGTTTCGGCAATTGAAGATGAGTGCTGTTCCCACTGTGGTGAGGGAAGATACAAGACTGTTGGCGGTGTGAGTAAACCTGCCAAAACTATGAAGATGTTGTCGATTGGACAACAGATTTCTGTTAGGTTGGGTAATGATGAAGTAAGAGAGATGATGAGATACCCATATAATAGAGAAGTACCTGTAGTGGGAGGCATGACAGATGTTTTTGATGGAAACGTTCTCAAGAGACACAGAGGAAGGATTGTAGATGAGCCTAACACCATGGATGTCTACATCACTCTCTTTGTAGATGGTTTTGCCAATCAAAAAAAAGGCAAAAAAACACTGACCATGTTCCATATCAACATCATGAATATCGATCCATCTAAGAGGTAAGCTATACACTATGCGGATAATAGAATTCAAACTTAATATATATATAATAGAGCCGAAGGATCATCAATGATTCAAATAGCCATTTTACCTGGACCTAAAAAGCCTGCTGATTTAGATTCCTTTCTAAGACCATTGATAGACGAGTTGATAGAACTAGGTACTGCAGGAATAGTAGTAAGAAAAAGAGGCGCTGAAATTTGCAAGGCCAGAGTGCATTTGGTGATGGCTTCAGGAGACATTGTTGGAGTGACAGACTTGATACATCACGATGGGCATAATAGTCACCACTTGTGCAGGTATTGCATAGGCAGATCTGAGTCTCCATACCACTGCTCCCGTGGCAAGTATCTTTTAGACCACAAAGCACCCTTAAGAAAGACTAGAGATTTTGTTGTTGGTGATGAAGTAGGTACTAATCAATTAAATTGAACATGGTTAATAACAGTATAGTATAGGTTCATGGTATCAACAAACCATCTGTTTTCTCCCGCCTTCCAAACTTCAATGGTCCACTCTTTTTTGGTCTCGACGAACTACATTTGCTGGGAGGAGTTGCCAAGTTGATCTTCCAGATGATAACAGTCGATGCAAAGCCTATGACCAGAACATCCAGCATTTTCTTCTACACAGATGACAAGAATAAGAAGATCACAGAAGATTATCCTTTCTTTATTCCGGAGCAGAAGTTGGCCAAGATTGGTGAAGCAATAACCAAATCAAGACCATACATCCCTACATCCTTCCAAGGCAGCTGGGATGACTTATTCAGAAGTGTAGAGGGTGCCAGAATGGTGGATTGGTTGGACTTCTTGCTGTACATAGTCCCCACTCTTGTATGTCCGGAAATAAAAACTGTAGAAGCTCAAGATGCTTTATACGCCTTGTCGAGAGGATGTGGAATAGCCCTGCAGTGGAGTATTGATACGAGTATGATCCGGGAGATGGAGAAGTAAGTGATTCCATTAAAAACTAGTACTAGTTAATTAACTTCCATATTATATATAGATGTTTTGCTGATTGGCACACTTACCTGAAAGTAGAAATCGATGCAAGAAGGCTTTCAAAAAGTGTGTTCAAGCCAGTCAACCACTATCTCCATCATATTCCCTATGTTATACGTAATTTCGGGCCAATGCGTGCATACAGCACCAGGCCAATTGAAAGAACAATTGGTAGATTTTCCAAGTTGATTAAATCAAAGCTTGACAGTGGAACGAATGGAAGCAACCTAATAGAAAAAGTTGCCGTAAATGAATATGTGAAAATTGCAACTTCTAAGAATGTACTGTGCAATATTGACCCCAAGCCCTACAGTACTTCATCATTTATAGAGTGTCCTTCTGGTGTACCTGGTTCTCACCAATTGTGGTCACCCATATCAGAAATAATCAACTTGAACAATCCCACAACCAATTTTTCTCAGTTCTCTGATCGACCGATAACCAATTTAACAATCACCAATGCATTAAACAACTATTATAAAAGATTACTACCTGGCACTGCTCAACATATAACTAATCCTGAAATCATAATTGCTGGTCGTGCTTGGTTAAACAATAACATCTTCTCTTCTAGTTACAATAGAATCTATGTTAACCAGCACCGTAGAGGCAATCACTATATCATGTTTGACACACCTGCTATAAAGTAAGTAATGTTATCCTCCTATGTGTTGCATCTACTCATATTTTCCCATTAATAGTAATCGTAATATTGTGAAACAGCATTGGTTTGTCGGATCAACTGTTTTCTTTTTCTCACACACACATAACACTATAGACCGACACCTTGTTCTCGTCGAGTTAGCCAAGCAAAATACAACATACCCTTTTAAAGACAACATCCCACTAGTCAAGCTGTTTGCCAGCAATATCAACGCATCCTATGCAATCATCAGCATCGAACAAATAACAGCCCAAGTTGGCCTTATAAAAACAACAGAGAACTCCAACACAAGTGAAAATAACACCTATAAGGTCGTCTCTCCATACACTATTTTCAACACTGAAAAAAAGAGCAATGCTGGTAAAATTCAGATCTTCCGTTGAAACATTGTTCTTTATTTTACTATCTTCTTCTCTTATTAATACATATATTCTATCATTTTCTTTTATTTACTTGACTTTTATTCTTACCCTATATCTATATCCCCTTTATCAACTGTAATAATAAATATTTATTACATCTACAGTCTACTGTCTACTGTCTACTGTCTACATTGTGTATGTCTTCATGCTGTGTTCATGTATTGTAATGTGTGTATATTAAGTGTAATGACATGACATTGTTTTGTCTATTTTATATGGTGAAAGGAATAAAGATAAAAATAAAAAGAGGTGGGTCCTATTCAAAATAAATTATCCTGTTTTCAATCCCCGAAAATTAACTTCAGGGCATAAATCATTAACGGACACTCGATAATTAAATCCTGCTAAAAAAATAGTTAAGAATAATCGAAATAAGAATGTCCATAGCACTGTCAATTTTAAAATTAAGACAGCACTCCCAAGCATAAAAATATGTAGAATAACTACATCTATCATCCAATACCAAAAAGAGTGAAATATTATGTAGTTTTGACCTTTCATTCAATTCCTCTAATTCTGACTCATATTTTTAATGAATATGATTGGCTGGAATAATCTGATTGATGTTATAATGTTAACCATTAACATAAACCGATAATATTTATAGTATAGTGCAGAATCAATCATTGCCTGAGTGTAAATACTGTGCCCATCGTAGTTAAGGGTGATAGATACCAGAAACTGTTGATGTGCAGTTTGTGGATTGGGGATGGTACGTGGAGTAGTGTCTGAACATGTATTAATTTGACACTTCTTAGGGAGAGATGAAATACTGGATTCAAAGATTGGTAAATTAGGGTAGAGAGATTTAGAATTATTATGAGAAGGATTAGTGAATTCTTTATTAATAATTAACGATTCACCCAAGGAAGACTCGCTTACTGTTGTCGTATTTACTTTTATAAATGATCGTATGTGATAACGTACTTTAGATTAGTATATGATATATTAGCAATGTCGCACATAAGATTACTTTGACAAGCGCTAATTCATTATACTATAAATACAGGGTCTATTTTTTTACTATGAGCTTCTCTCTCACTTGCAAGTTAATAAGAGAGTATAGCAAGAGTCTCATTAAATTTCAGTCTATCTTTACATTTCATTCCATATAACCCTTAATATCTCATTTTTTTTAATGAATTCCCTTTCTAACACTCGTAACAACGCTCCTACTGCCATGGATGTAGATTCATCAGTAGATGATCTTTCTCCTTCTCTCGCCGCTGCAACTATTCAGCCATCTTCTTCTTCTGTGGTTCCTCCTCCTCCTCCATCTGCATCTACAAGTGCTCCGGCCACTAGTTCCTCTGCCCCAACCACTGATCAGGAGAAACTGGAAAGGTTTAATGTTCTCTACAACAAGTTGAGTGATGAAATCGCTGAACATCTCTTCTCTGGTTCTGACTTGGAGAATAACCAAGACTACTTAGTCTTAATGAAGAGATTAACTGGTGTCTGTGTCATCAGGGATCAATTGATCAAGAAGATCACGGATGAGGCTGTCTTGTTTAAAGTACTTCAAGATAATGCCTCTGTGACTCCTACTCTGAGCAACAATAGTATTGTCTCTAAGAATAAGCATCTCATTAATAAGAATGATTTGCTGATTTTCAACATCGACCCTTTGTTAGAGCTTTCTAACAAGGCTAAGAGGCTTGCCTCAGGTGCTGAAAGTAAGTTCGATATCTTCGTGCGTAGTTTTGAGAGAATACTTCTTGAAAACAAAGTTGATATTCACTATGAAAGATTTGGACCTACGAGAATGGCCTGAACCAATATTCGGTTGGGAATAGTGTTTTTAAAAGCTAGCTAGCCAATCGAATCGTACTGCTTATGAGCAGTTGGAATGCCAAAGTTAATGTCAATACACGAAGGTTTGATTCAAATGCTGAAAGTGAGATATGTTGTTAATGAGGTTTTTTAATATGTCCTGGTACTGTTTAAAGTATAAAAAAAGGATGTATAATGTACTTTATAGCTCTTTTACAATTTGCATTTCAATTTCGAAATAGAAAATGCCAAATTGTGAGCTGTTCAAATGCTCCATCAATTTATTCTGTCTATTTATATCATTAAATTGCCCGGACAGATTATTTATTTCTTTATTTTTTTCATTTTCCGAATATCCCCTCTTTTTCACTTTCACTTTAGTAGGGACCATGTAAACGACAATAACACATACTAATAACGAATATGCTTGGTGTCTGTTATGTGGATCTATACCTGGAATGCACAGTCATTAGTTCTAAAATACTTGAACATACAGTATATTATACAGAATACGACAACAATATGAGAATATAAACAAAAAGTAAGAACTGTATACAATAATAAAGATATTCATAAATACTGACAATATTCTTGGTAATGCAGTGGTTGATGAAGTTGATTGAGTATGTAGATTAATATATACAAAGGGTGTAAAGTGAAAGTGGATACCGGAAACAAGACAAGATAGATAAATAGAGAATAAAGAACAAGCAAAATAAACACTGATACAAATATTATACCAGGGTGTTGATGATGGGGATTGTAGAAGTAGAATGCGCAGTCATTGGGACAGCAGCAGTCGAGCAGATGGTTTAATGGATATATGTTGTAACAATATGAGAAGTCTAAAAGATGTATGAACTGTATACAGCATCCATAATATACATAAATACTGAGAGTATTTTTAGTGATGCAGTGTCTGATGGGTTGAATGAGTGTGGAGATCAGTTGTTCAGTAGACTGGGAACATACAGTGGAAGTGGATATATGTATCAACTCAGGGTAAATATATAGTAAATACAAAACAAAAAAATAATAAAAAAGAAAAGGTTAAAAATAAAAATAGATAAACAAACTCTCACACACATATTTAGATTTCTACGGTGTCAGTGATGGGAATTGTTGTAGTGATGCCTAACATTACATAATCAAGCACGCAACATCTACATCAGCTGAGATCTAATTTACCCTTCATCTACTTTTGGCAGTCAAGATGATACAGATCTACAGATCGTATAACCCTACTTCTCAACAATCACATCAAAGCCTACATCTACATAGACAATAGAGATCATCTATGCTGACTTATAATCATATCATCTAATCCTAATATTACTCGTTTAATTCAATGACTCAAGATAAATAATCATAGATCAAGTTCACATATAAATACCCTCCATTTTGTTATTAGATAACCCTCAATCGATTATACAAATAAATAAGAGTTCTAATAGTATCCACTTAGTCTTTTATTTATACTTACTTGATCTTAAACCAAAACAGGAATGTCGAACATCACAGTTCACTTATCAGGAGAACTGAACATAGACAACGATAGAGTACGTCGATATAATTAGTCAGAGTATGAATGCAGTGCAAGTAGGAACAACTAAATACAGGTGCACCCTTTGAAGATGATAAAGTACACAGTGATGCAGGATGGGATCAGGTGGAATGAGGACATGTTGACCGACTATTCTCTCTTCTGTTTATGAGGTAAAAGAAAATAACTACAGAATATCTAACAAGAGTAATTGCTGACACATATTTTGACATAGTGTAGCGAAGGTTGGCATATAAAGCATTATCAAACACTCGTTGATAAACAGTATACACAGCTATGGAATAACAATACATAATATGGTCCGATTAAATTGTACTTGTAAGTAGTTGCTATTAAGGGGATAAGTGATAATACTGACATAAATAAGATCAATATGCATAGAATGAGGATAAAGGTTGGTTATGTATAGAAGTATAGATGCCATGGGAAATTACTGTTGCCTTACAATATTTGAATCGGTGCTATTTATTATAGACTCTTCGTATATGCATACAGAATGACCTGTCGTTCATCTATCTCTCTTGAGTATTAACTGAGGATCCGTGGAGAGATATATAATGGAATTTGGCATACTCTAATTAATCTGGATTTACACTCGGTAACAGCGAAGCATAGACTGGGCATACAATATCTCAATCTTGGATAGCAGTACAAACTAATGATATGGATGATGAAAATCAGTTTATGCCTGTCTATCTTACTAATACCAATTGAAGATAATAGATCTAATATTGACTTCACCCTCTGGTACACGACGATCAAAATGGATCACCACCGAGCATCACCAATATTTGAACTGAACATACAATATCATAATGGGCACTCCAGGTACACCTTATCAGTATACATCCTGTTAATTGTCGACTTGATAACTATCATTTGAATCTTGGTTTGGAATACTACAGTTTGTATTGAATGGATACTTTAATTGTGGACTATGCACATTATTTATCTGAGATATAAGGGTTGTTCTTTTAGAGCTGACCATATATATAACTGATTGAGATTGATAGAGACCAAGTGTTGGTATTCAATAATCTGTGGGGATTATAATAACCTGCTGAGGTGCTTCATTTTAATTTTTTATCTGTATGTAACCTGGATAGGCTTGTTTAATGAGATTGCTGTATCACTTGGATGTATTTATAAAGCGAGGAAGCTGTTGATGGCTGACTGAATATATGAGATTATACATAGTGCTTGGTAATACTATTTTAGCACTGTTATATGTTATCTTTATCATGCTTGATTGCCTTTAAGTGAGTAATACCTTGAACTCACCACACATGATACGCTTCAATATACAAATAGATGCTTTTGGGACGGAGTATAATAATACCCCCTTGTAAGGTTTTTTTTTATTCTTTTCTTTCCCATCTTCTCTTTCTTTCCTTTATCTAATAATGACTATTCATGAATATAATAAAATACTGTAATAAAGGCATCTGTGCAGTAGATGGAAAGAAGGTAATGACCTTCATCTTCCACATGACAGAAATGTAGGTAGCAAATAGTCTGAATAAGTACTATTATAAAATGTACTCATAAATAGTATAGATAGAGACTATAATATGTAGTCAAAGAAGGTACACTACTTCTATCTACCAATATCAATATATACTCTTTCTGACTGTTACTATCATTCCCTCTGGTGTCTCTCTGAATACTCATAGTTTGGCTTTCCTTATCTCTCTTTATGATGTATCCTTTATTCTTTTACTAGTGTATTCTTTTTATTGGTTATCTATCTGGGAGTGCTCTTTTTGATTATCCATGATGCTTTATCTTCTGGTACGGCTGTTACTCAGTTTTGGTCTAAGGGTTGTCTGTATTCTGCTATCTATGTTGCTTGTCTTATGGTGTTTTGGTCAAAGTGTATACGTAATATACCCAAGAGTAATCACTTATTATCATACTCATATTTCTATTATTTATCAGTGATACTCTCTACGATAAAGTACCTTGTGTTGTCTTATATGATGTATGACTAGATGTTGCTGTATATTCAGTCTGGTACTTATTATTGTATGATGCCCATGTTGTGTAGTAAACTGAATTTCTCTTATTAGATATCTTACTTGTATCAAGAAGTTGTAAGTAACTGATACAACATATAACGAAATCAATACTTATACTCTTATCTATTGATAGTGCTTCCATTAACAGCCCAGCAACAGTACCTCTACCTCTATCATCTACTGAATATCTTGTGTATGGTATGTCCTTTACTCTATGTCATAACAATACATGACATTAACTTTCCCTTGCTAATAGGTGCTCTATCTTCTGTTATGTATTACATATGTAAGTACTCGAAATAACATAAAACAATACAATTACTCATACTATTTCTATCTTTAGTTCTATGTTATCTAACCCAGCTAATTATTGTATGTGATACTTTCTTGTATGTGGTATGTATTCTATATGTTATCTGGTATACAGCATACTAATTGGGTTCCTTTTATTAGGTGGAGAACAATGACTAAAAGAAGTAGATGTAAGTAGCTGCCGTGTTGGCTGTATATGCTGTTTACTGACACAACTTTTTTATCATATAGTATAATCAATACAGCTTAATAAATACCATTATTTTTTTCTGTCACAACGTACACTGCTTACCATCTCTATCCCATCCAACATACAATGCTTACTCTCTCGATCTATCTCAACGTACAATGTTTACAATGCTTTTCTACTTCATTGTGAATCAACAAATGGACCAACCAGCCCTCCTGATCAATACTCATAGCTTAGTTCAATACAATTCTTTATTCTAGTCATAATAAAATACATGTAATATGCATTGCATTCAATTATAACCATAATAATATCGTCTATCCTATAATATATCTAATAAATCCATCCAATAGTAACCGTATGTATGATATGAATGTATCCAATGGTAAAGTTATACATGAATCTTCTGTCCGGATAAAAGTCACGTGATTTAAAATGGCCGAGCCGAAGTATTACCAACGGATGTTGGTACAGTCCATTAAATCGTATAGATTTTTTTTGGTTCTAGCTGTCGGAATATTACCAACCTGAGATATGCAATGGCCAAGTTTGGTAGGTCCAAATCTTTCATAGTGTTGGCTTACATTGGTTGAAGAATCTTGAGGTTTCATTTGAAACAAATCATTATAAATGGTTCACAACTAATATCAAGTCACCCTCTGTTAAAAGTAAGGGTAAAATGTCATGGAAGGAAGCTGTAACTATAATGAGCAACCGGTTTGACATGGCTAGTAACAATAATTTGGCTGAGTGGCATTATTTGCTTCTCAACTTTAAGTATATTAATGGTGACACCTTTAATGAATCGCTCTACAGATTCAAGGAATATCTCGCTGGTACCCAGTGTGACACCACCAATAACCCCCTATATGGTTATAATTTTATCAATGGATTCCCTGCCACATTCAAGGCAAAGATCATTGAATTGTTCCAGAACATAATGAGGTTTAATAACACAGTGACCGTTGACGTTAGTCAAAGTCTTTGGAATAACCAGAACCCCATTTTCTCGAACTATGTACCGTGTGACTTTGAGGATTTTGAAAGAGTACTTTCAAACAACATGATGGCGTTAGAGGCAGAACTGAAGGCGTACAATAGTACAATTGCCAAGCGTCCCACCTCATCTTCATCAACCAGTGGAAACTTGAACATTAGTTCAAAGAAGACTAGAAAAGACACTAGTCATTCTACCTCTTCTCCTGCTGATAACACTTTAGCACCTAACTATCAGGAGCGAGAGTTGTTACGCAAAGCTGGAAAGTTTACTTTCTGCCGTGGGTCCTTTGACGATGCTCACAGATTGGAATGCCAACCCTACATTGAGTTCTTTAGAAACAAGGCGGCAAAACAAAATGTAAGTTTACCCGCTACATCTATTTCTAGTAGCTATCCTATCCAGATTAATAGTATCGAAGTCCTTAATAACCAAGATACTATTATGAATGATAATAGTGAGAGTATTACCTTTATTAATAACAATACTAACTCCAATTCTCTTCTTGTTGCCCCTATTAGCAACAACAATGATTCCGATCAAGAATCTGAAGATGAATTTGATGCTGCAATGATGATAATTGATGCAGACATCTTAAATAATGATCATGATAATAATGATGATCATAATAATAAAAACATATTTGCCATTAAAAAGTTGCGTAACCAGGATATTGGTGAAATTAACAATGAGTTTGATTCTAATAATGTAGCTTACTCTCCTGTTACACCTATTATACTCAATGATATTAAGACTACTGGTGCTAATGTCTCTGCTATAAGTAAAAGCTTTGCCATTAAACACAACATTAAGTTCCACTCTGTTCCCGGATCACTTGTTATTGCCGATGGTACTTTAGTACCTCGTAAGCAAACTGTAGAGTGTTTGTCTGTGGAATATGATGGAATTAATCACATTATTCAACATAAATTTGATATTTTGGATAACGATAAGGTTACTAACACCGAAAAGATCCTCATGGGCTCCGATCTATTACCCAAATTATCAATTTATTTAAATAACGTGGCCTTTAAATATAAAGGCAGTGCCAAACAACAGGATGATTCTATTAATGACTCAAGGTATGAACCAAATGTATCATTAGCCGGTACAGAAAAAGAACAAAAGTGTCGTATTTACTCCTACTTATATTCGTATGGATAACGCACTTTGAAAGGACTACTTTTATATATAAATGTCAGATAGACTATAATTACACAAGCCGATCATTCGAGCCCATATAAAAAGGGTCTATTTTTATTAATGAGCTCTCTCTCGCATTTGCACCTAATAAAAGAGTTACAAAGAGTCTCATCACTTCTGTCCTTTTCTCATTATTAACTCTAAATTATAACAAATATCTCATTTTTTTTGATGAATTCTCCTGCTGCTCCCACTACTGCCACCCCCATCAATTCCACTGCCATGGATATTGATACCCCTGCTTCTCTTGCCCCTGCCCAAGCCACCGATGCTATGGCTGCTGATGCTCTTCCTTCTGTCTCTGCTCCTCCTGCTGCTGCCATCCCCACTGATGAAGAGAAACTGATCAGCTATGATCAGTTGTATCACCAGCTGGATACTTATGTTGCCTCCTTGCTCGAAGCCAATGCTGACATGGACAGTCCAGAGCATAAAGCCCAAGTTAACAAGCTTAACTTGGTCAATAACCTTCGTTTGAACTTGATCAATAGGATCAAGCAAGCCAAAGAGCTTTTAAAAGCTGAAGGTGGTGTTGTTGCCTTATTGCAAGGTAGCACCCATATTGTTCCTGGTGACAAGCATAGAATTGCGAAGTCAGATCTCCCTGTGTTCAACATAGATCCATTATTAGAACTATCTAATAATGCCAACCGTAGTGCTTTCTGCGCAGACAGTAAGCTGGAGGTATTTGTTCGCAGTTTTGAGAGAGTGCATCTCGAGAAGAAGGTCGATGTTACCCTACATTGGCTGAAGCATCTTGAGATCTCTTTCGAGGCAAATCATTTTAAATGGTTTGTCACAAACATCAAGTCTCCTTGTTTAAAAAGCAAGGGTAAGATGACTTGGAGAGATGCGATCTCTATTATGAGAAGTCGTTTTGATATGGCTTCAAATACCAACATTGCCGAATGGCACACTATGATTGCTAGTTTTAGCTACAAAAAGACCGATACTTTCAATGAGACATTGTATAGGTTCAAGGAATACCTTGTTGGATCGCAGATCAATTTGAGTGATAATCGTTTAGTCGGTTATACTTTCTTGAATGGTTTACCCACTGCCTTCCGGAAAATTGTAGTTGAATTACTTCAAAACCATATGAAGTACAATGGAACAACTCCTGTTGACGTAAGTCAAAGCATCTGGAGTAAGAAAAACCCCATCTTTGGCGACTATGTGCCACAAGATTTCGAAGACTTGGAAAGAATACTTTCTGAGAACATGCTCACTTTAGAAGCCCAGTTGGTAGAATGCCATCATCAGGGTTTGAAACGTTCTTCCGCTTCTTCTTCTTCGGAAGATAGAATTAACTATAATTCTAAGAAGCAAAGGAACAATGGTAAGTATGCTTCTTCTTCCGCTTCTTCCTCCGTTCCCAGTTCTTCCCACAATGGTAAGAATCCCCATGCTCCCAGCCACAGTGAAAGAGCACAACTGCGTGCTGCTGGTAAATGCACCTTCTGTCGTGAAGACTACAACGACAATCATAAAGAAAATTGTCAGCCCTTCCAAGCTTTTGTTAGAAGCAGAAATCAAAGAAAGAACGTAAGTTTTTCTACCACTCAATTGTCTACTTCTAGTAGCAACCCTATTTATATAAATAGTATTGAAGTTATCAAAGATACTCAATCTAGTTCTAATAATCGGAATTGTGAAGATAGTGCATATATTAATATGAATTCTATTCTAACCTCTTCTATTAATTCTAGTAATGAAGATTATGATGAAAGTGATTCATCCGAAGATGAATATGATGTAGCCATGAAAATTATTGATAATAAAATTTATAATTCTATTGACCTATCTTATTCTAATAATGTTCCTAATGATAAGAATATCTTTGTTGCCCAACAACTTCGTAATAATGCTGTTGGTAATGATATAATGAGTATGACTCGGAAAATGTAGCATATTCTTCCGTTACTCCTATTATTCTCAATGAAATTTA